>OY390726.1:737264-1077443 GCA_959613375.1 Heteropelma amictum | reverse complement strand
CTATGTACAAGAATGCGACATCCGATCGAGAAGGAAAAACGAAATGCCACACTCGACCAAATATTTTTTGTACATTTTTACACGGCCCTGGGAACCTCGCGGTTTTTTTTCCGATTTTCGAAGAAAATATTCAAGAGAAACGACGAAGTAATCTCATCTCGAGTTCGAACGCGTCAGAATGACTTTTGTCGGATGAAAATATGCCACGTGTCCCTCCAAAACTTTTCGAAGATAAAATCTCGAAAAAAAAACCAAAACAAAACTCGAATTTCACGCAGCGAGCTCCGAAAACAACGATTTCCGAAAAATCCGGGGGGAAAAACGGTGAAACGAGCGAACGAATTTTTTCCGAATTTTTGGCTTTTTTTTTCATGAATTTTTCACCCCACTTTTCGATTTTATCGTCGTCCGATTATTGCATCCTCGAAAAAGTCATTTATGAATTTTCTGAGCGAAATTTTCTCCGCGAGTGCGATTCTTGAATGCTTTTTTTCTCCTACGAAATCGAAAAGGGCCCAAGCTCAAGCGAGTTTTCAGCGAGGATATGTGACCAAGGCGTTATTTTTATCATCCAGCGAACTCTTCGCCTCTCTCATTCTTTCATTCCATCTTAAATCCGCTAATGTACATCGCGCGATCTGTATTCTTTTCCTTACTGGCTGAAGAATCGTTGCAACGAAAAATTGAGCAATTGCACGACCGGAAACGACGATGAAATAATTGAGCTCGAAAAGAAAATAAAGTCTGAATAATCTCTGAGACAAACGAGGAAGAAAAACAGAGGAGAAGCCGTAACTAGCCCGGAATAAAATTCAATATTCGACGGAGGAAAAGATTCGTTAAATTCCGTACGACAAAAATGAGACGAAATTCGCTGATCGAAATTCCTTCGGGACTAAAATATTTCACGTTCATTTCGAGTGAAAAATCGACAGAAAAAAGCACCTTGGCGCGTTTTCTCCGCAGGATACATCGGACAGAAATACTTTTTTCTATCGCTTTTCATTTTTTTCCGAAATCTCATCGAAATCGCGGATATCGGTGGGTTTTTTTTAAATACCGATCGGTTCAATTTTTTCGCAAATTTCGAACAAAACGAACGAACAAATTTCTTTGGACTCTGTGACTAGAACAATCAGTGTCCCCTTTTTTCTCCAAATTGCAAAATTCGTATGAGCGTTTTTTGAAAAATTCCAAACAGAAAACAAACCCAACGATCGCGAATAGATTTTTCAATTAAAAAAAAAAAAGCAATCCTCGACGATCTCGACGGCGACAATTTTCCAATCTTCGATCCTCGATCTTTTCCACCCCGAATTCGCGAGAGAAATTTCGATGTACTTTCGAAATGACGAAAGTACGATCGAATGACGAAAAACGATTTTCCTCGTCGATTAATCAAATATTTCAACATTCAGAGCGTCCTTAAGGGGCAAACACCGCGATAAATATTTGATATCCATAAATATACGAAATATATCAAAACGTTCGATATATCCATTTTCCCCAATCTCATCCGTCATTTTCCCTTTCGCTCGAAAAAAAAAAAAAAATTCTCAAAAGAAAAAGGCTTCGTTTCACGAATTCGCAACGTTACCCCTCGAGACCCGCGCGGGTTTGACATCGTCCTTGTTTTTCCACTCGCGAAATTCACCGCGAAATTTCTCCCTCCTTTTTTTTTTCCTCCGACTAGGAGGAGAAGGTGCGACTTCTCCGCGGGAGCACAGGCGCGACGGAGCGTCAGGATTCGTAAATCAGCCGCTGATAATGCGGGAAAATCTCCCACGTCGGCAAATGGAGGCCGAATTCGAGGGCGACCAGGACCGCGAATTCCGACGTTATGAGATCCTTGCGATTGAGACGAAAGACGCTTTCCGTTCGCTGAAAAAAGTGACGATAGCAAAAAAACAAAAAAACTACCCTCCCAAAACGATTTTCGAAGACTCTCGAGGAGATTTTTTTTTTTTGCTCTTCAAACTCACCTCTATCAGCGATTTGAGGATTTCGCCCTTGACGTCGTTGAGTTTCGCCGCGAGGAGGAGGCAAGCGCCGGCGCACAATTTTCTCGTCTGTTTCGTCACGACGTTGCGCAAAATGAGCTTCTCGAAATAAACGTAAGCCATCGCGACCGTCAGCAGGTCAATGCCGTATTCCATTTTCGCGATTTTTCGCATTTCCCTCTTCAGGCTGGAAGAAAATTCGTGGAAATGTGAGATAAAATGGAGGACCAAGGAAAAAGAAAAGAAGGCGAAAGGTCGGAGGATTCTTCCCACCTGCGCAATTTGCTGAGGGTCAACTGTATGTGAGGGAATTTGTCTTTGAATTTGTCGTTCAATTCTTTCTTCAGATCCGACGGTCGAACGTAATCGATTACCGATGCCTGTTGATTTCATTATCGAACGATAATCGACGAAAATTTTGCGCGAAAAAAAAACGAAAATATTGATATTCAATTTTATGACAATAATGATCGCCAAAGATAGAAAAATGTAATTTAAAAAAAAAAAGGGAAACAAAAATAATATCCACCATGTAGGATGTAAACGTGAGCAGAGTGCGATGCTTGCCGGCGATGAGCTCGGGATCGTCGAGTAAATTGGGATTGTACGGCAAACACTGGTCGTCCCATTCGAATGCTGAGGAACGGGGGAGAGAAAAAATGAAAACAATCAGCGGCGATATTGCGAAAAACAAGATCCTTGCGATTTTTCCATCTTTTTTTTTTCTAAAGAAAAATAGAGAACAAACTTTTTCCTTCAGCGACGAGGGACAGAGGCGGGGATTCCGGCGCGACGTGCTGAGATCTGTGAGTCGCCGTGTCGTACGACAAACACCTGGAAATTGGCGATTTGAAAAAAGAAAAAAACAAAAAAAAACCGCGGATAATTCGAGCTTCGTTGATTATTCCTTGATTATTCGTTGAATGAAATTCTTCAATGAGAAACTACCGTTCCGATTATTTCGAAATTCGTTACAAAATTCATACATTTTCTACCACTTTTTGCATTTTAATTATCTTTGCCGGCATTGCGAAAATTAGAATTTTTTTTTTTTTTCATTTTACCACTTGGTATGTTCCTTATTCCACGTTATTGTTTTCGTCCTGAAAAAAAGACGTTCCGTTCAACCGCGTTTGCGGGTTCATTTCGACGACGTTTTTCAAAAATTGATTTATCGTGCATGAAAAAATAGAAAAAAACCCCCAAGAGTGCAGAGTTTTTCTCAAACGCGCGCGAGAAACGACACACGCGGCGTTGCTGTTTTTTTTCTTCTTTTCTCCTCTTCGATCGCAATTTCCGAACAAACTTGTGAGAATAAAAAAATGTAAAAAGCCCGTTTCGTACCTCGATACCGCGTGGTGTTTGTTCGGCGCGGGGTGCGCGAATTCCATCGTCTCGTTCTCGCCCATCGGCAATTTTCGATCCTTCTGGAACTGCCTGGACGGCACGAGAAGCTGACCGTAAGAAATTTCCTGAGGAAAAAAAGGGAGGTTTTCTTTTTTTTGGAAAATCGACGGACGGCGATATTTTTTTTTTTATCGTTTTTCGATGTTGCTTCTCCAACCTGTCCGTCTTTCGCCCGTTCGATGCCCAACAAGCCAAAGAGATCCAGATTGTCGTTGATGGCCGAGAGCGGTCGGGGACCGGAAGTGTTTCTTCTCCGACCCGTTTCTCTTCGAAGTTCGGACCTGAAACGGGAAAACAAAATTCGCTCGATTTTTTTCGCCCCCTTCGATCCTCCCGCCATCAAATTCATCGAAAAACTCGACTATTTGCGGAAACTACGTTTTATTCGCCGGAAACTCTCGAGCTTGAACGAAAAATCTACAAAAACAGCATCTATCTACGTCCATTTTTGTTTTCTCTCTTTTCTGGTTTTTTTTTCTTTTCGATACCTTCTCAATATCGGATTAGATACCGCGGAATGTCCGAAGACGGGTGTACCGCCCCTTTGGCCGCTAATTTCAACAGGAAAAAGATTGAGTGAAGAATAATTCGCTTCCGGTGAAGAAGAAAGGCCGAGAGGAAAGATCGCCGCGTCGAGTCTCGAGATTCGAGTGGAAAAGAGCAAAAGGATTGTTCGTCGTTTCTCTCACCAGCTCGTTCGTTGTCCCTTGCTGTATGGAAGCGCCGAAAAGACGAGAAACGGCACCCTCTTGGCCGAAACGAGGACCAGTCTGTCGTCGCCGAATCTCTGTCCGTTTACCGGACGCTGCATCATCCGCAGTTCCCTCGCGACTTCCGGTATTATAACCGTACTCGAAACGCCGGTTTGCACGGCACCGAGAGCCTTGATCTTCGGCTTTGAGCTCTGCGATATCGACTTTGATCTCATCGAACCGAGGCTCTCGTTGCTGCTGTTGTAATGATGCTTTATGTCCTCCGAGAGCGTCGACGTTTGATGCACGATGCGTTTTTTGTAGTACAACGAACCCACCCGCCTTTCCGGCAACGAGTACTCGCTTCCGGCAGTTCCGGTACTGAATTCATCAAACAAAAATGAGAAATTTCATGATGATAATAATAATAGTAATAGTAACGAGGGTAATGGAAGAAATGAATACTGAAATTGAAATTGTCGTTCATCGGAATAGCCGCCATCTTGAACATTTACAAAGAAACAAAGTTCAAGGCGCTGTTGTTGCTGAATGATGCTTGATTCTCGAGAGAATGCTAATTGCCTCGTTCGATCGAGGAACGTCAATTATCACTGAGCAAATACATGTTTATCTGCTAGAGATGAAACGCAAAGCGCGTTCCATTGATAATGAATCTCGAGGGTTTTACGACGACGTAATGATCATCGTCGTTCGTATCGAGAATTCGAACATTTTTGAAGGTGAAGAATGAGTGAATTAAAAACTTCGCGTTTCACTTCGGTTTCGTCGAAATCGCCGAGTACCCTTAAGGTCTTTTTCTCGTCGAACGAGGCGACTTTAATTTCGCCGCGATAAATTACATAACCCTCGAGATAATCCCGTTAGTATAATCGGATAACCGCCGGTGCGATTTCCGAGGCGGTGGAATTGTGGATAATTTCACACTAGGCCGTAAAATTCGACAATTTGAAACTTGTATTTCGAGCAGAAATCCTCTTTTTCCGTTCTCCTCGTGCAATCAGTGTATCGTATTTTTCTTTTCTCCCCACCGCGCGCAGCGCCACGCTTCGATTTTTTAATCGCGAGCGCGCGATAACTGATAATGAAATCCCGAGCGTGATATAAAAAAAAATGAAACGAGACTCAACAGCGCGCTCCATATAGATAATAGAGGAGACAAGGCCTCGTTTGCGAAACGTCTGAACTTTGAGAGGCTCTGTTAAATTAATATACAAAATCAACAAAATAAATATACAAACACCGTCGAAGGAACAAACAAATTCTATCGCTGCTTGTTCGACAAACGACGCTGTCGATAAATTGACTCTGCGGCGACCCCGAAAGTACGGCGAGGTTGAAAAATCTCTTTGATCCGCGCAATCATTTCGATCGACTAACGTTTCTAATCCAATCTAAGACTTTCTCTGGCTTCTACCCTCGAGTTATTTTTAACATTCCGACGCTTGCGGACATTCTTAGACTTTATACCCAACTAGCATCTTTTGCGAAAGTAATTTTTCTTGTCTTTCTGCCAACTTGAGCGCAGCGTCAAAAGTGGATGTTCAAAGAGGAAGGATCTTCGTTTTCTGCCCGACGGATAATCTCATTATCGTCGAAATATCAAGATCGCAGGGCGATAATTGAAAAAAAAAACAGGAATCTCGTAATTCTCTCGAGATTTACATCTCCGATTACGTCGGTGATCTTTACGTCGATGCTCTGCGTTTCTCCTACTTTAGATTACGCAATTTATCACCGAAACGACGACTGTCTCTTTTTACCGTTCTCTGAAGCTTCCGTGTACCGTGGACGGGAAGGGATTCTGCGATCTTTCGTGATCGAGAAAAGCGGAGACTTTGGCCGGCGTGGCGATTCCATCGGAATCCGAGCTGACCGAGTGGTGCTCGCCGACCCTGCGCAGGCTTTGCGCAAAGTTGCTTCTCGCGCAAACTGCGCTCGCGCCCTCGTCCGGCAGACCGTCGACGGCCTCGTCCGCCGAAGTGTCGAAATCCGCCGACTCCTCTTCCTTGCAGGGGGGGTTGCTCTCGCTCTGCGTCCTCTTGTGGATGGCTCCGTTGCGCGGCAACAGCGACAAATTCGTGTCGCGGTGACTGCCGTCCAGAGATATGTTGGAAAGAAAGGTTAGGGCTGCGAGACGTCTTCGTGAATGATGTTTTTTCAAGGCCGCTGCCATTCCACTCCGTTGGAAAGGATGACAAAATGCAAAATTTCCAAAATCATACGAAATTCAAAAAACTCGACATCCGAAACTCGATCTTTCGAGAACAAAACGATTTTTTTTTTTTTCGAAACGAGATTTCGCTCGTTGTTTCACTCGTCAAAGTTGGAAATACGATTCAAACGCGACGATGAGAATATTGCAAATTTTCGTTGGGGGGGGGGGAAGAAACATCGACAAAATCGCTTTTGAGCCAAGATCACAATGCATCGTCAATGATAGCGCACTTAGTCCTAGCGTTCGTTATCGACGTACGCGCGCTTCTCGCGTGCGATATTTTCGCGAATTTCGATGACATTTTTCTCTCTTTTTCTTTTTTCACTCTTACGTAAGGGAAAACCCGCGCGACAGGGGCAGCGAAAACTCGTCCAACGTTTTTGAGACAGCGCGCGAATTGCTCGACGCACTTTTTCTTCAAGATCTTTCTCGGAAGCAGCGGTCCATCGCACTTTGACGAGTCGGAAAACTCCCGGGTGGTGCCGTTCGCACACTTGTTTCTCGTTGTGTCACCGCTCTCGGGCGTAAATAAGACACGGGAGGAGTGAAGAAGGTGGGGGGAGGGGGGCGTGTAGAAAAACAAGGAAAACAAACGTCCGTTCTGCGACTGTGCGAAAAGGCTAGTTTATTTTGTCGCCGATCTGTTTTTCCGCATCCGATTTATGGGGGATTTGAGGGGAAAAGGTGCGTCGTTTGTGCGAGGAGCTTTTTTCACGCGGTTATGTTTGATAAATGGTTGACGAATAGGTTATAGAGAGAATGAACGCGCACACGCGTAACATTGTTGAAACTGACATTCACCGCGAGAACAGAGATCTCTCGACGCTGATGAGTTTGTTATTCCGTGCGACACTTTCACACGCGGCTTGTCACTCGATACTGCTCGCACTCGCGATGATTACGTAGAAGAAAAATCTTCTGAATCGCGAGCCGAGCAAAGGGAAAAAACCGGTGTATTCGCGTAAAACCCAGCAGTAACCAATGGTAACCGCCGGCGGATCGACGTACGTATCATATTTTACGTACAGGTGTTTACGTTTCTCGACGATATACATATACAGATAGAATTCGTAAGACGGAATTGCGCAACGGAATAAATATCTCCCTCGACACCGAGGGCCCGCGAAAATGGGCTTTTGAAAGAAAAATTTTGTCAAATCTCGCGTCCACGACCGTCTCGGAGAACGGAAATCTTTGAATCGAGCATTATTTACACGTTTTTTCCAAGCACAATCGACGAGCGATCGTTTATCGGTTTATCGGATCGTGTTTCTTTTCCAATACAATAATTATATCGAATTGCGCGGAGACTGCAAGTTGACGTCACCAACCGCTGCGTGGCGCACCGGCGTGACGCTGGACAAGTCGCTGGCGTCACTCCGATCGTTATATGCCATTCCGACTTCCGACAATTGTTTATTTGATTACTTTGAAACAAACTCGCCAATAAAAGTGTGCGAAAGCAAAGTAAAACCGTAAACACCGCGAGATTTATGCATCGTTCCGCTTATAGCTCCGAAAATCGACGACAATTGAAAAACGAACGCCTAGCGTTTCTCGCGTGTTTGTGAACGCTTTCCCAACCAACTTCAGATAGTTTCTCGAAAACACGAGAGAGTGCGATATTCCCAAGCAACCACAGCAAAACCTTCTGTTGTTCGTCGGCGTTATTATTTCCTTTTTTTTCATTTCATCCCACAAATATTTCGTTATCCAGCGTGTGCGGCGTTTCGCGCTTCGGTTTTCCTGACTCGCGCGATAGTGCACCGAGTGTTATCGTGCAAAAGCAGGCCGACAAAATGTGCGCTGCGTCGACGCCCTCGGTAGACCTGAGTTCCTATCGCGATCAACATTTCAAAGTACGTTTCTCCCGAGTTTAACCTCAAAAACGAAGTTCCTCGTCGTTTTACGCTTTTCATTCGTAAAGATCATTCCACCCGTCTTATCCAACGATTCTCTCGTGCTCGCAGGGTTCTCGCGCCGAGCAGGAGAGGCTCCTGCGCAATTCCACGACCCTCTACATCGGCAATCTCTCGTTTTACACGACCGAGGAGCAGATTTACGAATTGTTCTCGAAATGCGGTGACATCAAAAGAATCATCATGGGATTGGACAAGTACAAGAAAACGCCCTGCGGCTTCTGCTTCGTCGAGTATTACCTGAGAGGCGACAGCGAAAACTGCATGAGGTACGTAAACGGCACGCGACTCGACGACAGAATCATAAGGACCGACTGGGACGCGGGATTCATCGAGGGTAGACAATACGGACGTGGCAAGACCGGCGGTCAAGTAAGTGACGACTCGTCGTCAAATGACGGAGGATCCTCAAATTTCGCGTCAAGAATCCTTGAAACATCCTTTTTTTCCTTCGTTTTTAGGTTAGGGACGAATACAGATCGGACTTTGACAGCGGCAGAGGAGGTTACGGCAAGATAATACAACAGAAGGTCACCCCTCTAGAGGCAAGCGCCTTCACCATGTGAATCGTACTTACCGATCGATAACCGAGAAACGAAAGAAATGGTTGCGCAGAAGATTACCGTCGTCGAATCATCATGTTTGTACGAAAGCGAGATCGAGCGACGATCAATGTTTTTCTACCGCCTTACGCGTTTATTTATTCAAGAATCTAAGCAACGAGACGCGAACGCGAATTTCTCTCTTTTCGTTGCGCGAAACACGCCTCGGTACCCTTGACGTATATTTTCAAGGTGAAATACACAACATCCGGAAACGCCATTTTTCGGCCGTGATAAAACCGAAAATAAGGGCGGTGAGGGGGGGGGGGGGAGAACCGAGACGTTCGAATCATGAGGTGCGAACCATCGACGAGACAAACATTCGAGTGACAAAGTTCCGAGAGACGAAGGACACGAGTTTGCGATTTTTTCCTGTTAAAATCGACGACGATTCATCGATGCTATTTCCCGCGAGTTATTCGATTCCGATCGTGATCTGTAAAAAAGCGAATATATATATGTGCGTATATGTAATGAGAAGCGAAGAAAAAAACCGTGGAAAAGGGACGAATCATGTGGGAAATAAAGTTGATGGCAATTGCGAAAAAACGAAAAATGTTTACACTTATTTATTTCGTTGAATCTCGCGTGAAATGACGTTTATTCGAGATGATTAATTTTATCGGTGTTATTCGTGCGCGTGTGTTTATTTATCTATCTATCTATCTATCTATCTATCTATCTCATGTATATGTATACGTATATATGTATAAATATACATATATAAGATGTATATACAGGGTGATTCATAGCAACACTGACAGCCAGTAACTACACATTCTCGACGATATACTGAGCATATCTACTTGGCCGTTTTTCAATTTTCAAAAAAGTTTTTAAACGGGAAGCAATAGAATCTGGAAGTTTTAAGCCAATCACAGTCGTTTCTTTATACGCGTTCGAAGACGCCTCAGTGCCGGATCAGCAAGGCTCCGATTCTACGCATACGAAGAACTGGCAGAGTTCAGGCAGAAAAGCATTTCGCGAGCGCGAAGCTCTTTTGTTTCAATTGAAAATAGCCGTTCTTTTATACGTCCTTTGATCGAACACAACAGCTATTTTCAGGGAAATGCTTTTCTGCCTGAACTCTGCCAGTTCTTCGTATGCGTAGAATCGGAGCCTTGCTGATCCGGCACTGAGGCGTCTTCGAACGCGTATAAAACAGCGACTGTGATTGGCTTAAAACTTCCAAATTCTATTGCTCCCCGTTTAAAAACTATTTTGAAAATTGAAAATCGGTTATGTAGATATGCTCAGTATATCGTCGAGAATGTATAGTTTCTGGCTGTCAGTGTTGCTATGAATCACCCTGTATATGAAGGATAAAGAATATTATATACAGAAATGATTTAATACGAAAAGAGGCATAAAAAAAGGTATGCGTCGAGTCTTTGGTCACAATAATGCTGATGATCGGCCTCGATCAACGTTCTCAATTTTCCTCATTTTCTTTATCGTCGTTTTTCGCTGAAAGAGGCAGCGAGAGAGGAAAAAAAGGAGCAATGTATGGCAAACGATTTTCATCATAGTATACAGCACAATTTTCTCGTCGAAGGTTTCTTCAGGACCGCCCTTATAGCCTCGACGAAAACGTCCTCCAGGGCCTCCTGCTTCACCGCGGAACACTCGACGTACTTTGACGCTCGTATTTTTTCGCGCATTTTCTTGCACTCCCGCGGTGTCACCAGGTCCGGGCTCTCCTCGCTTCTCAGATCACCTTTCGTACCTTTGATTGCGGAAGAGGATTTTTTTTTTTTTTTTTTTTGGATTTGAGTTGATTTCGTTATTTCGCAAAAAAAAAAGGCCGGAAAACTCACCGACGAGCACTATGGGCACGTTCGGACAGTGATGCTTGATTTCCGGATGCCACTTGCTCGCGATGTTCTCGTAAGAACTTCGGGAATTCACGGAGAAGCACAGCAGGAAGCAGTCGGTCTGAAAGATCGAGGAAAACGGGGCTTTTTGCATTTTTTTTCCCATTTTTCTCGTGGAATTTTCAAAGATTTCATCGATTTTCTTTTCGCTCTCACGTTCGAGTAGGACAGAGGCCGAAGTCTCTCGTAGTCCTCCTGCCCGGCGGTGTCCCACAGCGTCAAATTAAATTGCTGACCGTCCACCCATATTATACCCGCATAATTGTCGAACCTTGACGCAGGAGAGAACAAAAAAAACACACACTCGATAAGAATCGTTGCTTTTTGAAAATTTCAACGACGAAATCTGTGTCAAAATGAAAAAAAAACATGATTTAATATTGGAGTACGAAGAAACAATGATTCGTCAGCTAAAGTGACGAAGAAAAAGACTCGAAGAATTTTGAAAAATTTTCAAACGGCAGAAAGAGCGGAAAAGCCAGGAAAAGTCGACGTTTTCTGCGAGCTTTTTGACCATTTTTGGCTTTTTCGATCCGAGGATGACGAAAAAATGTGAAAATTCGGTGAAAACGCGTTTCGAAGAGATGCTGGATAATCTAAGTGGGTCATGCCTCTTCCGGTACTTACACCGTCGGTACGTATTCCAGGGGAAATTTGTTGGTCGTATACGTGATGAGCATACAAGTTTTCCCGACCATTCCGTCGCCCACGGCTGTGATCTTCAATGGTCTTATCCGAGACGTCATGTTTTCCGGTCCTGCGGCTGAAAATTCAAGGAAAACTTCACCGTCGAATCCTCGTTGCGCGAAACACGAAAAAAAAAATGAAATAAAACCTTCCTACAAAAAAAAAGACCAAGTTTTCTTCAAATTCGATTTACGAATTATTTTCACCTCAAAGTACCTTTTTTCCTACAGAAATTCGTAATAAACTCGAACGAACGAATTTTTCCAAATTTTTTGTTAAAAAAAACAAAGGAGACCGCGAGAAATTCGTCGAGCGTCAGAGTCGCTTTTCCCCGTCGAGTTTAGTATAGTTTTTTTTGTTTTTAAACGACATTCTACGAGCTAAAAAGGAGCTCGATAATCGTATCCGGCTATGAAAAATCGAGAGGAGACAATAATTGACATAACGACGCATCGCCAAGGCCCATTCCACAGTCGTATCGTCAAAGTCTATCCTCCCTGAATCGCATAATAATGAACGAGTCCCTCCGGACTTGGGTATCTGCATTTCCATCGTCATATTATAAGGACAGGAGCGCGTACCGCGTATACTTTTACGCCCGGATGGCTTCTGATATTCTCGACGTGCCGAACGATGAAAAAAAAATCGTGAAAAAAAAGCTGGACGTTCGCACAATTGTATCGAAAAAAAAAATGCGAATCAGAGATAAAACCGAATTTTTTTTGCTTTTTTTTCGGAGCACATCGAAGGAAAAGCCTCGAACCTTTGTTTTCCTTTGCCACGCACATCGGACCTCGATCGGAGCTCTCGAAGCTCGTAGCTGGAGTTTCCCTCTGCGAAAAATATCTTCCGATCGCGCTCAGGACGACGGATCGTTCGATTTTTTCTTTTTTCTTCCCCCTTTTTTTTTTCTCTTTTATCAACGAGATTTCTCGTTCGATTCCAAGTCCTCGTCCGCTCGTCGCGGCTGTCGCCGACTACATCCTTCACCTGTGGCTAAAAAGAGAAAAAAAATGGTGATAATAATAACGGAATAAAATTGACACGTGCGCGAGAAAAGATCGCGAGCTGCACAGCGAAGAAAAAAAAAGAGAGAGGCATACGACGATAACAGCGGAGAGACGATAAGACATTATCGTTTCGACGCGCGCTTTATCCATTTTTATAATGCTCACGTTCGTCCGCGGAGCGTGGGCAAAAAAAGATCTTCCGCTTCGATCGGAGGGTCGTTCGCTTTTAACGCTCTGCGATTTTACGCCGGTATACAATAATAATAGTAACAATAACAATGCACGAGAGCAGGGAGGAGAATAACGAGGGAAAAAGGGGGGACAATCGCGAAAACTCAAAAGGGCGTGGGGAATAAATAAATAAATGAAGGAAACGCGAATAACGTCGCGAAAACCGAGGTTTCGATTTTTCCCAGTGAAATTTCGAGGTTTCGGAAAAATTTGTTCACCCCCTTGATGATATTTGACGAAACGATGGATTGAACTATTTTTAAAATCGTTTTTTTGGAAGTTACAGTTTTGGAGTCACTTTTGGCATGGAATAGCCTCTACATATATATTTTAGTGTATGGATATATATATATTTGGTTATGTGTAGGTGTATTTACGTATACGGAAAGTGTAGGAGAGTACAACTCAGTCAGTGACACGAAGAAATTGCGCAAGGGTCATTGACACGAACGAGAGCGAAATACGATGATGGGGATGCTGATTACGATGAAAATTTCATCTCGGTTCCGCCCCGGCGCGACTCGTGTGTTTTTGAGAGATTTTTTCGAAAACGAAAGTCTCTGAACGATCGAAGAGTCCGTGTGAAGTTTAACGAGACTCTCGCGTCGAGGAAAGCCACAGCCTCCGTGGTCCAGCATGAATGAGCGGAGCGCGTGCTGAGACGCTCGTAATCGCGCGCAATGAACCGGATGATTTTAAAGCCACACGCGTGTAAACACTGAAAATCCGCTTTTTCACACGTTTTATCCAATTTTGGAGTATTTTCTGCGGCGAAAAAGAGAGGAAAACGATTTTTTCTAGCTAATTAGCACTTTGAACCATTTGCGGCGATAGCCTGCACGTAAACTTGGGTCCATCATGCAAAAACGTGCGAGAATTTTTAAATAATTTTTTTTTTAAATAATCATTTTAATAATTAAACCAACGTTGATGCGAAATTCCGGCTTGGATGCTTTTTAATCGTTAGATTAAAACACATTTTGGGGCCTCGTGGGACCAGCTGGAAGTTTCGAGGATTAATTAAAAAAATTATTTATCGCACATCACAATGTTTTGTAATGGTTATACTTTTTTTTATTTATTTTTTTTTTTTATGAAATAGTTGTCCCGTGCGTGCACTGACTCACGTACGACTCTACGATATTCATCATAGGCTCCCTCCCCGTGTCATTCCCAGCTCGGTCAATTGTTTAATTAAAACACGAGTACTCGTTTGCCAGCGAGTATACGCGAGAGAAGGAAAGTTAATGCTCGGCAAAGCGCGGGAGTTTTATGGGTTTCCTAATTTGTGTGACGAGCAAAGAGAGCAAAACCGGCGTCGTCTACGTCCAAACCACCCACATGTACGCTTTTTGGTATCTCGGGGGTCATTAACACCGCGCGCACACCCCTCGTAGGGGTTTGAGCTTCTCGAAAAGTGCCACTCTGAAAGTTTCACCGTTATTGAATTTTTTCAGCGGGACCGTCGATGGATCGCGAGAAATTTTCGCGAAATTTCAACGGGATTTCGTTTTTCGACGTTTTCGCATTGAATTTTTGAGTTTTCGGTGAAATACCGGTGTGATTCGTAATCAGCAGGGAAAAATACATCGATATAGACCATTACAAATCATTTTTGAGATACAACATTTTTCGTCATTTTTTGCCAGATTGAGTTGGTGCACTAAAATGCTTGCCATTTTTTCCCACGTTGAGGTAGACACTCTGGCTTGTGCTTATTCTCTTTGGCATTGCTGAGGCTTCAAAATGCCGTTTGGTTCATGTAGATATCTTGATTTTTCGATTTTTGGCGGATTTTTAAAGTCGGACCATCGATTTTCGCCAATTTTCCCATACATACCCCTTTGCGTTTTTTTCGCCGATTTTCAACATCGATTTTGAGGCTGAAGCAATTTAGCTATCGGGATGCAACTTGCGCCATTCTTCAAGTCTACTCGAGAGCGTCTCAAAACACCCCCATTAAATGTATCTAGCCCAATTAGAACGGAAGTTATGAGCATTTGAAATTTCGACTTTTCAGCGATTCCGGAAAAGTGGCCAAAAACGGAGTAAATTTTTTTTTTCAAATTTTCAATCTTTCAGAACCCTATCCGATCGCAAATTTTCCGCCGATTACGAATCACCCCGGCTTTTTCCCGAAAAGTCAAAATTTCAATGTGAAAAACGCAAAAAAGTCGGTTTGGAGTAAGAAAAAAATGAAGAATCTGTCAACGTTCCTTCTTTTTTTTCAATCGTGACTCGAGATCGCTGACGCGAACAGAAACTCCATGACCGCTCGGTGGGATAAATTTACAAGAGTGATATTATGTACGGCGGCGTAATAAACGCCTGCGTTATATTTTGTCTTCGTTTATTATTTGCCTTTTCTGCTCCTCTCCACAACGAGTGTTTCGGAGCCAAAAAAAAAAAAAAAAAAGAGAGAAAAGGACGCAATGAGCACAAGCGCAATTTTTCCCACGTTTCAGACATTTAGCCATATGTGGCTCTTAGAATTCTACTCGCCGATTTCCATACGATAAATCTATACGAAAAATAAGAACCCCCTTTTTTTAATGGACGTTACGTGAAATCTTTTTATCCTTTCAGTATTTTACATTCCACATATTTGCCCCGAACGTGTACAATATTCGACCAACGTCGTTCAATCGAATGACGCTATTCGACGAGATCCAAGATGTTTTTTCAAAGAATTTTGATATTCGAAATATTTCGAGAATGAAAATATCCAAGAAATAAATAAATAATGTACAAATAATAACAAGTGAATAAATAAACAACTAAATATTTAGTAATCCATCAAATTGACATGGTCTTTTCCATCGAAAGCTTCAACAATCATGACGACGAATTTCCCACACTAAAAAAACTCAAAAAATAATCTCGAGTTTCCGCATCGGTCGGCAGATAAAACCCACAAAGATCAACGAAAAAAAAACAAACGGGAAATCAATGAGAAAGATACTTGTATCCGCAATATTTTTTTTCCAAATAGATATCGTAACTCTCCCTTTTCTCCACATACAGGGTGTCCTGAAAGCTCGATGCCAACAATCTCGGGATGAAATTCCAGATCGGAACGTATTTTAGCATTGTTTTATACAGCCAAAACCCAACGACTCGTCGAATCGTAAAATTGAGATGAAAAAATCGAATCTTCCCATCGATCGAGTTTTGTCGGTCGATAACTCGGAGGGGAATCGTCGGATCGAAAAGTGCCCAAGGACTTTTCGACTTGGAATTGCATCCCCTACGTGGAATTAAATCATCAGTCCTGAGTTTTTCGGACACCCTGTATATGGGATATTGAAAAATCATCGAGAGGCAAAGGACTCTACGCGAATTAACTACTTTTACGATGAATAATAATTCACCGCGCACACACGAGAGACGAAGGAGTTTGTTGGAACTTTTCAGACTGTAACGTGTGCACTGTGTGTGCACGGCGTAGGTGGCTCGGAAAAAAGCGTGTGGGTCGTTTAAGGAAGTTGTCCCCTTACGCGAAAATAGAGAGATTGTGATGAAATTTTGTCAACGATGAAATCTTTATGAAAAAAAAATGTTTGCAAAATTTCATGGCATTTAGGAGAATAGTTTAGAAGTTATTCAATTCTTAAATTAACATGTTTTCTTATGGCGATGTCTCAAATATCTCGACGTCGTGAGTGCAATGGATAAAATTTACATTGACGCAACAGAGAGATTGGGATGAAAATTTGAGAATTGTTTTTGGAAATATTGAAGAAAGTGTATGCCAAGTTTCAAAGAAAATAGGAGACTCGATGGCATATTAAAAAATAATTTAAGTAGAAAAAAGATGAATTCGTGGCATGAGCGAAGAATGATCCGCTCACCGTGGCAACGTCGCATGAAGGAGAAAGTGCGGTAAAACTCGAAAATTTGAAACTGAGTTTAACTACAAACTAATTCTCCTGTATCATTCGTACTCGAATTAATTAAATAATTGTTAATTGTTAACGTTGTTAATACAACAAAATCACAATATGGAAGTAAATAAAAATACACATCACATTTTCAAACAAACAAGAATATAATTTTTTATTTAAAACTTTGGTCTTTGAATATATTATATCATTTTATATTATCATAAAAAACTATAGCGATTCCAAAAAGTTTGCTATTTTAGAAATAACTTTTTCGGATTTCGTCACAGATAAAAATAGTTTCCGCAGACCGATAATATTTTCCGTTCTGTAGATCTGTAAAATCATTTCGTAGGTGATATTCGCAGAAATCATTTTTTTTTTCATGGTACATGAAATGGAGTTACCAAAGGCACTGAAATTTTTTAATGCATCAGACGTTCTTTTTTCTTCTTTCTGTGTTTTGGAAATCTCTTCCCAACTTGAACTTTGTTCAATAATATCTCGGTCTGTGATGTCCAGTTTTATCATAATTTTCCGCAACATTTCCACGTCATATATAGCATTATGCGCTCCTACATTGCTTATTTTTAAAGAATTCGTCAGTCCTGCGATCGAATTTTTTCCCTTACCCTTTATACCATATTTTTTTCGTATAATGGGTAAAGTATCACAGAATCCATGAATCACAGATTGGAAATAATCACGCATTTTCACAGCATCAATAGCCTGCAGCAAATGACGTTTGTCAAAATTGCAATTGTGTGCAGTCAATACACATTTTTTGTTTATCGCGACTAGAAAAGAATGAAATTTCGTAAGTGCTGTGTGAAGCGTAACCGAGTCAACGCGAGCACCATTTAATGTTAAATTGCCTTCGTGTGAAGTAATACCATGAACCGCTGAGGCATATTCAGATATTCGGCGCTCAGGATTAATATAGATGCAGAAAGTGGAATCATTATACACAGCTCCAATTTGAATGATTTCAGCATTTTTGCCGAAACCTGTTGTTTCCAAATCAAAAACGACAACAACTATAGCATCGTCTTCAAATATACATATTTCATCAATATCACCGATATTGATTGCTTCTTCAGGATTTGTAAGTCCCATGTTAGACTGGTAGAGTACTCCTTCTGTTTGCTGTTTTTTATTACGAAGCTCACTTTTTTTTTTTTTCATGAATAAACGTCGTCTCTTAAATTCGGGTTTTTTACATTTTACTGACCGTGATTGGGCAGTTCTACTGACTCTATCTATATGCTTCAAAGTATTTTTCCCAGGTGACATATTTAATTCTTCGGCAATCTTACTAATATAACTCTCACCGATGTTTTTTTGACAGACCGAGTAGGCGTATCGAAAAGAAGCAGATTCCGACGTACTGTAACAGCGCGATTTAGGCGCCTTGCTGGCCATAGTGGCATTCAAACTTTCATTTGCTTGACTAGAAGCGACTGAAACGAATTTCTGCGAATTGTCAGCAAACTTATTGAATAAATCTTTTAGATGGTGTAATAAGTTTTGGTCTTTAAAGCCATCACCTATAATCCGGTGCTTATAACCAACCGGATCTTTCCAATAATCACACCAATCTCCGCAATTAGTGTGATTGTTAAAACAGTGGTCTGGTATGTTCCGGATCGATGCTGACATTTCTACGATTAGTCCTTGATTTTGAGCTAACGCGTAGGTAAAACAGCGATGTAGATATTGAATGCTATCTTTCGTTAATTCTTTGTGATGAACTTTCAATTTATAGAGTTCGTTAGTCAGGCCTTTACTAATGTGATTTTTATCGGAAAATTTGACTATCTCGTGATGACTAGCTTGACGAACAGCAGCTATTGTAGAAGAGTCTTCATCGCCTATCAATATCCCGATCTCCATATTGCACTCCTTTAGTATCGGACTGTTCGCCGTTACATCAACGGCTGCGGCAGGCTCCATCGCTTTAGCGCTTCCAGAAAAATTCCGCCTGCAATCATGGTCTTCCCGGTCATGTCCGAAATCGCATTTTCGGCACATACGTTGTTTCGTACTAAAGTCCACAACTTTTCCTGTTTCACGTCCAATCAAAGCTCCAAATCCGTTGAGACTGTCGTAATTTCTCCCCGTTCCTCTCGTACTCCATCCTAAGTCCCACGAGGCAGCAAAACGAACAACAGATTTTTCGTTGTTATGAGTAGGATTAGGAATTATGAATCCAGATTTCAAATGATTGGGTCTGGGAGTATGGAAAAGAGAGAATGTATTAAAAATTAGCAATGCGCATATATTCTGCAGCATATGAAAAGACAATTTTATGAAATCTATTTGTATAATACATTATCATAGGTTCATTGAACAAAAATTCATTAAATACAGTAATAACATTCATTAATTTATGAAGTGTTTACAATTCATAAAAAATGTTCATAATCGCAGCGTAATTGAAATTCATCAAATTATATTGTATATACAATCAGCAGTTGTCCACACATATGCTTAGCGAAGATAAAAAAGGGACACTGTGGTCTCATCATGATTTATAAAGACAAAATTCGTAGTTTCTTACAGCAATTTCTCAATTTCTTTCTGATTTTGGATCGTTAGCTCTCTTTCTAAACGAGCAACTTCTACGCAGGCATCTTTCGCTAGCTTTTCTCCAGCTACGCCAGCTTCTCTTTCGTGAACCTTGAAAACATTGGATCGCACCGATGGAATGTTCATTGCAGCGAATAATTTGTTCACTTGAGTATTGCCCAAACCACTATGAAGTGACCCTGAAAAACAGAATTAGAGAAAACAACGTAAATTAGAGATAAAAATTACTACCGCAGAATATTCCAAATAGTTACCAATGCCAATTTTTGTATTTATATCAAAATGCAGTCTGCCTGACGAAGCGACATGTTGTTTGTCTGAAGGAATATGATTTATTTTGGAGCATTTGCGACATTTTATTATAAAAATTGTTGCTGCTCCTCTCGACTCGCTATCTATTCGATCCTGCAGGGACAGAATTTCTTTACATGTTGCACAAAACAAATTATCGGCTAATGTCGCCAGATGGACAATGCGACGCCCATCATCAACACTTTCATTTTTGAGGTTATCACCGGGTTCATTTTTCCTTGACTTTTGTGCAAGGTTTCTCCCCACTTCCACTAATCGTAAACGATTTAAATAAACTTTCTCCGTCACTTTCTTTCGCTTCCACATATATGTTTTCTTTTTTTCGTTCATAATTTTTTATTTGCACCGAAAAATCACAATTTTTGTCGAGGAACACAATATTTCTTGGTAAACAACTGTCGCATCAATGAGCGCAAATTTGCAGCGTTGCCACGGTTTCCACTCTACCTAGCGAAGCAGTGTTAGTCCTATAGCTAAATAAAGAGCTTGTGCATGTGTAACCTGTACCACCATAAAAGTTTGACAAGAGCCAGGCCATAGAAAACGTACAGCCCCATACGACGTGACGCCGATCTCTGCCATAAACTTTTGTGGTGGACGATCCGGAGACAACTTCCTTAAGGGTGTGTCGTTGTATGATGAAGTACCATACGTTGTATTTTACATCCTACAACCACACCCTTTCGGCTTTCCATACATTTACTCTTCCAGCGATGAGTATTTCATAGACACGTCGATGAGAATTAGCTAAAGCTAATATACAGCGCGGCAAAAACGTACGAGGATGTGCGAAAAATAAATTTTATTTATTTTCATCATTTTTTTTCTTCTTTTCACACAGAATAATCGTAATACGAGAATAAAAACAAAGAAATTCAGAGTTATCACTCCAAATCATTCCACTCGAGATTTTCTGCAGGACTGATTTTCGAAAAAAATTTTAAAACCATCCCAGAGTACTTGAAATTCGCGTTCTATTTTGGTTTTGCTGGGATTTCATCTCCGGAGCAGCCACAGCTCGCCATCGTTAGCTCGTAAGATATATATATAAAAAATTCATTGATCGAATTAGGTAGAGAGTCAGAGGACTAATGACGATTGTCTCATCCTCAGAGGTTCTCAACGACCTTTGAAAAATCACAATGACAATAATTCCGAAGAAAAACGCGAGCGTTTCAACGACAATAATGATAAAATATGATTAAAAGCGATTGGCGGTGGATGAGTCGTCACATCCTCTCGGTTATGCAGGATAAAAAAAAACAAAGAGAGAAAGAAAAAAAAAAGCAGCACGAGAGTAGGAACGCGGTCACTTTTATCAGCTGCCCGTCCTGTTTCGCAGCGAAACCGACGATTGCGTTATTATCCGCGTCCACTCCGACCAAAACTAAAGATTTCAACTCGGAGTGGAAATTCCTCCAGCGTTCACTGAATCTCGAAAAATTACAAACGCAATTTTTCAAACAAATTTTGAATTATTGAATTCGTTGAATCCGTTGAATTCCTACCGGAAATTGAATAAAACGGACTTGAAAAAAAAAGAAAGGGTGCGAGATGTAGCTCGAAATTTCTTCGCGCAGACTCGCGCAAATTTGCTCAATTAAGATTGAAACGACGTCGTGCGTCACGTTTCGAAAAAAATGTCGCTCCTCGCCTTTCTTTTTTTCCTTCCGCGAAGTTTTCGTGATGCGCGCCTTGATGAATACTCGAGCGGCGCTAATTAACCACGCGGGAGGCTTATTTTCCATTTCGACCAATTTGTCACCCCTGAGAATGTGGATTCCATCGAATTTTTTCAATTAAACTCTTCCGGAAGGGAGGAAAGTCCCGAGCGTCGACGTCGATGCGAAATTTTGGCGCCAGTGTCGATTCGCACGATTTAATAATGCCCTCCTCGATCATTATTTAGTGTACATCGTGTGGTACATCATTTAACACGCGAATAATAAAAATTGTTTATAATTATAGCTGATATTCAATTGATAAATAAAATAAATATTCCGTACACGCGAATAGTCTATTTTTATTATTAAATATATCGGAACGTATTTCCGGAAACCGAGCGGTCAAAATTATCGAGATTTTTCCCGAGTCATTAAAAAAAACATTAGTTTCAACGTTAATCTGAATTCGTAATTGGTAAACTTTCTCTCGAAAAGTCGATACTAATTTCATTTTAATTTTTACTCCAAAATGATTTTTGGAGTATTGAAATACTCCAAAATGATTTTTCGATTATTCCTGGCGTTAAACGACCAACGTATACGTGCAAAGACCGTGTATATACTGTAATATATCGTAACAACAGTCGAGAAAAATGACAAAGATCGGCGTGGCCCGATAAGAGCGAACGAACCGATAAGATACGAGGGCAAAGCAACGATATGGAATTTTTGCTGTATACTCGGGTGTTTGCGGTCCCTCGTCGATGCCTCGAATTATTCGATGGAATTTCCCAACCAGCGTAGCAAAAATTACGTACAATTCTTTACCTCCGAGTTTGTCATTAAGGCCATGCCTTTTTTTTTCTCTCTCGTATCTATTTTTAAATCGTTTCTCGTTTGACAGAGATTCGTCATCGTGTTCAATTAGCGTTCGAAATAGCGCGGGATTATGTTTACGCTCGCTGGACAAAAATTCTAAAAACAAATAAAAAAATTAAACAATTTTCTCACTTTTAAGCTCACATTTTTCCGTCGCGTTATACGACAGCTTTGGGTGGGCTGATTCGAGACAAAAAATTCTCCCACCTGCGTCGGAATAATTAAAAAAAGAAAAAATACATCGTAAATAATTGATGCACCATTATTCACAGACTCGATACCGTACGTGGATAAATTTTCAAGGACTGACACGTCAGTCTCATAAATACAGCCTTCCATTTACGCGCATGTTATTCATTCTTCGTCATCGTAAAATTTGGAATTGCAAAATAAATTAAACGAGTTTAAAAAAAATTTTTTTAAAAACGTCTGCGAATGACCTTGAATGGAAACGATCATTGTTGCGTTTTCTGAGTTAGAATCAACAACGTTCATTCGATTAAAAATTGATTAAATTGTAGTCTCTCGATTTTATTCAGCTCCCAGTTGAATTTTATCAATAAAATGTTTTCAAATAATACAACCGGTCCGAGTATTGAATATTCATCGAAAATCTTACCGTCGAAAGCGGATAGAGTCGCGCTGGCGGAGGATCAAAATTCAATCGTCTTCACTCGCCGGCTCGTGTTTGAAATTTCACTTTTGTTCGTCGTTACATACGCGTATATATTTATTAAATATATATAGGTGTGTTCACAATAATCGCACTGTGTAAAAATGAGTAAATCGTCAATCGTCGCGATATATAGTTTATATACCGCGTAATGAGATCTCGAACCGGAAGAAACGACCGAGTCTGCGCGGTCTTTTTTGTTTTTTTTTCCTTCCTCGCGTAAAAACGTTGTTGCTGTATGCTCGTCGCACGAGTTACGCACGAAGACTGAAGAAAAACGACCAAGCTCTCTCTCTCGAGCCGTCAGCCAATGGCACACGAAAACACACACGCTTCTGCGAGATGGAAAGCCTCGCGCCACGACCGAAGGAAGAAAAAACATGCACACATAATATTAGGGTGTCCGACGTTACCCAAGTTTACTCTTTTTTTCCCTCGCCAATGCTCCAAACCATCAAATTACAGCCTGACATCAAACTAGGAGAAAAATTTGGTTTTTAATCAACCCCTTTTTGGATTTTCGCACTTTTTCGATTTTGATCTCAAAATTTGTATGATAAATATCGGATGTTGATGACGCTGATGATTTTCCGCCACGTCGGTGATGAAATTCCTGGAGCGATATAGTCTGACCAATAGTAGGCGCGTGGCGCCCGCTGGAGAAGGGAGAGCGCGCGTCCGATTGGCGGAAACTTTGACGATCTGTAACTCGATGGATTTTGGTCGTACAAGAAAATGCCAAAGGACATTTCGACTCGAAATTTCATCCTCGATCTATAGGCATCGATAGTGGAGATCGAATTTTTGGACACCCTGTATATTGCCTATACCAGGGTATTACAGCGATGGCAATGTGTACGCAAGCAAGGCCCACGTATCGCGGATAGCCGCGGGAGAGTGGGAGAAAACCCACGCACCCGAATGGCTCTCGAGTTCCCTCTTATGATTCATTCCTCCTCTTTTTTTTGTTACTCCTTCCCCCGCACCGGAACTCTCGCGGAGACGTTCGAACGGAACGAGCGTTTCGAGGTTTTCAAAAATTCTTATTCCGGAAAATTTTCCGGGCGCGTACACTCGAGGATGAACAAAAAGAGTGGAATTTTCAAAATATAAGGGGAAAATGTCCGACGCCGGAAGTCCGTTTAGAGAAATATCGGCTTTGGTGGCGCCACCGTCTGCAGAATAATTCGATTCTACTTTGTTTCTCACCGACGCGTCAGTTTGCAGGAAGGACGTCGCTGTAAACGCGCAAATTACGTCGCAATTTTCGTTTCGCGGGTCATTTTTGTTTGAAAAAAGAATCGTACTTTGTTTAACGTCGTTCTCGTAAACAAAGAATGGAGAAATCGGGGGAATGTCGCAACTCGAACGCGGAAATTGATAACAATGCTGATACCCAGGAGAATAATCGAAGCGAGCCGAATTCGACCCGTTCGGCCCTCGACGAGTTGATCGAAGAAGTGCGGGAAGAAGGACACATTCATATTTGCCGCCAAATTTCATCCCTCTCTCTCTCTCGATCGTTCAGCATCTTCTTCCCGTTTCCCGCAGGAGGCTAGGTTAAAGGGTCTCGTAGAAAGCGCCCAAGAGTCGAAACGCAAATGGAGAATACGAAATTCGGCGATCGCGAACGGCAATTGGAAGCTGGAGCTTCAAGTTGGCGCGCTGCGCGCCTCTACCGAGCAGCTGCGCAAGGAGGTCGTAGCGAAATCGGAGGAGAGCAAAAAGTTTCACGACGAAATGGAAATCAGGAAATCGCTCGATAAACAGGAGTCTGCCGATTTTTGGTGATCACTCTGACGACTGTAGCAGATATAACCACGTTTTTGTCATTAAATCTATGATTTTTATGCGTAAATAACGCGGGAGACCCTTTGCAGGTCGCATTTTCAGGAAGAGATGGAAAAGTATTCTAATTTATTCACGAATGGTCACATCGAATACGTGAGTTTGGGGAATTTCGTGGTTGAATGAAATGAAAAATTGTAATCGACGATTGATTTTTACAATTACCATCAGAGCTCGGCTTGCTTGAAGCAGGACATCGAGGAGTATCGTCGACAGTCTCGAATCGTTCGAGGAACGATCGAGAGCGTCGAGAGGGAGATGGAGGCGCTGAAGGCTCGACACGGAATGGCGGAATTGGGAACTAACGAGCAGGCGAATTTGTTGGCGGACATAAAAAAAGCCAATGAGATTGTGTAACTTGATTTTACCCTCCTTTTCGCGCGTCACTTTGCGCACTTTAGTTTACTTCCAGATTGCAGCGCGCTACTCGAAATATCGGCTTTCCGCCGCGGAGTGATTGAGAATTATTTCTTTTTTCTTTATACAAAACTCGTTTATTGCCCTTTTCGTCTCGTTCTTTCAGGCGCGACAACAAGTTTGTGCTTCGCGCTACCAAATCGGCCGAGGACAATATCGAATTGCTGCAACTGAAGGTTAAGCAGAAGAAGGATGAAATCGCGTATCTCCGAAACAAATTGGACAAAAAATGAATATAAACATCGCGTGTAGAAACATTATGATCTTTTCATGTACATGAAAATTTGAAGTATAGAAAGTATTTGGTATTATTTTCATACGATGATACATGAATGGGTTGTGTGTGGGGGTTTCATTTTACCGACGGATCCTACCGGTTCTCGGTAAATCATATCCCTGCCTGTGAATCTTTTTAGTACATCGTTGATGGCGCTGCGGTCGCAGGTAAAATTGAATCCAGAAAAGCCGGCTCAGGCTGCGGCTAGCGCGCTATCCTTACGTGCGTCCCAGAATATTTCGATCGCTTTTCCTCACACGTAAAAACGCGTTCGATTTTTCGTTGTTCTTGTTTTTACCGAGTGTTATATTCCTCGTGATTTCCTTCAGTATTCATCAAACATCGTTGTTAAAACATGGAACTCGAGGGCGACAACTTACTTACCCTCAGCAAATATCTCCAAGCGACCCTCAGCCCCTTGGTAGACGTCAGGCGGCCCGGTGAGTCTAACCTCAAAATTATCTCTCGTTCGCGACTTTCTCGCGCGTTTCGACGCAACAATTATTGTTTATCGTCACCGATAAACCCTGCTTTGTCAATTTTCAAAAACCATTCGTCAAAATGCCCTCCGAACCGACAAATCTTCCTTTCAAGCGCTCAAAGTATTTCGCAATATTCAAGTTTTTTTTTATCCACGAACATACGACGTAAATTCGAAAAATGACAATCGTCGTTTCATTTCCGCTCCAGCGGAAAAGTTTCTAGAGTCGATAGAGGTTAATCAGAATTATCCCGCGCTTCTGCTGCACCTCGTCGACAAAGCCGACGTCGACATTACGATAAGAATCGCCGGAGCGGTGGCGTTCAAGAATTACATAAAAAGAAATTGGAAAGTCGTAAGTGCGCGTCGGAAAGATCGAATAAAGGTCGTTTCAAGGTCGACCCAACGGGAGCCATTTTTTCGATCTCTTCTCATTCCCCGCAGGACGAAGATGGCGTCGATCGCATACACACCGCGGACCGCGACGCCATAAAAAAACTGATCGTCAATCTGATGCTGCATTCGCCAGATTCCATACAGAAGCAGCTCTCCGACGCGGTTTCCATAATCGGAAAACACGATTTTCCCACAAAATGGCCGGATCTCATAGATCAGATGGTGGAAAAATTCAACACCGGCGACTTTCACGTCATCAACGGCGTACTTCACACCGCGCATTCTCTCTTCAAGAGATATCGCTACGAATTCAAGAGCCAGACGCTCTGGACGGAGATCAAATTCGTCCTGGACAAGTTCGCGAAACCGCTGACCGATCTTTTTCTGGTGAGAAAAGAAAGACACGCCGACGCGGCCTGAAAGAGAAACTCACCTTTTCTCTCGTTTTTTTTTTCGTCGCAGGCTACGATGAGTCTCACGGAGGTTCACGCGGGCAACGTCGAGGCCCTCAGAGTGATATACAACTCGCTGGCGATACTCTGCAAAGTATTTTATTCCCTGAATTTCCAAGTGAGTCGACGAGAAAAAGGAAAGAAAGATGAAACGAAAGAAGAGAACCAAAAATTCATACTGTATTTCGCTCCGCAGGATCTACCCGAGTTTTTCGAGGACAATATGGAAGTGTGGATGAAGAATTTTCACACGCTGCTCACGACGGAAGTGCCGGCTCTGAGAACGGGGGTAATTGGCGTCGACTTCCGGTCGGAGAATTTCGGTTTTTTTTTTTTTCGTTGAAATAATACGAGCGAATTGTCCTTTGGTGTTTTTTTTTTCACGCAGGACGAGGAGGACGCCGGCGTTATCGAGCAGCTGAAGTCTCAAGTTTGCGACAACATCGTCCTCTACGCGCAAAAGTACGACGAGGAGTTTCAGAAATACGTGCCGCAGTTTCTCGAAGCGATTTGGGCCCTCCTGAACGCGACCGGACGGCAGCCGAAATTTGACGCCGTAAGAACGAATTCCCGCGCGTCGCCCGCGTTCTCTCGTTTCCTACTCGAAGAGAGAAAAAGAAAGGAGAAAGTTTAATCGAAAATCAACGTTTTTCAGCTCGTCTCGAACTCCCTTCAATTTTTGGTGACGGTCGCCGATCGGGATCAGTACAGACACCTGTTTGAAAAACCGGAAACGCTTCGGAGCATCTGCGACAACCTCGTCACGCCGAACGTCGAGTTTCGAGGTAACTTTTTCTCTTTTCCAATTCCATTTTTCCACTTTTTCGACTTCCGGTTTCTTTTCCATCAGAATCCGACAACGAATTGTTCGAGGACAACCCGGAGGAGTACATAAGACGCGACATCGAGGGCAGCGACGTGGACACCCGACGGAGAGCCGCCTGCGATCTCGTCAAGGTCCTCGCCAAATACTTCGGAGCAAAAATCATGGATATCCTCGGTCACTACGTCATGGTGAGGAATTTTATAGAAAAAACATCAGATCGACCCAATTCCCGGCGCGAATAACAAAATTTCCTTCAGTTGAGGCTGTCGGAGTACGCGGCAAAGCCGGCGGAGAACTGGCGGAAGAAGGACGCGGCGATATACCTCGTGACGAGCAGCGCCAGCAAGGGTCAGACGCAGAAGCACGGCGTAACGCAGAGCAACGAGTTCGTCTCGCTTCCGACGTTCGCCGTCCAGCACATCGAGCCCGAGCTCGTAAAACCGAACGGTTCGTGCGCGGAAAAGAACAGACACCGTTTTTCACCCTTCTTTTTCACGAAAAACCGAATCCTCCCGTAAAACGCCGTTTTTTCTTCACAGTCAACGAATTTCCAGTGCTGAAAGCCGACTCGATAAAGTTCGTAATGTCATTCAGATCGGTGCTGCCGCGCGAGTTGGTCGTCGGAAGCATTCCGCATCTGATAAGGCATCTCTCGGCGACGAGCCCGGTGGTCCACAGTTACGCGGCCTGCGCGATCGAGAAGATCCTCGCGCTCAAGGCTCCCGACAACGCGCCGATGTACCGATTTTGAGAGAAAAAAGACAAAAACCAAAACTTCCTCTCGTCGGCGTCATTTAAATTCTCCGTTTTTCTTCCTCCTCCTCAGGGTCAAGTGCGAGGAGCTCTCGCCGCTCGCCGCCGACTTGCTCAAGGGCCTGTTCGCGATTCTCGACACGCCCGGCTCGGAGGAGAACGAGTACGCGATGAAGGCCATCATGCGAAGCTTCGGCACCCTCAGGGACAGCGTCGTGCCCTATCTCGGCGATCTTTTGCCGAAATTGACGGAAAAATTGACGATCGTCGCTCGCAATCCCAGCCGGCCGAACTTCAATCACTACCTCTTCGAGACGCTGAGTCTGTCCATCAGGATCGTCTGCAAGACCAATCCCGCCGCGGTCGCGTCCTTCGAGCAGGCTCTTTTCCCGATTTTTCAAGGAATCCTGCAGCAGGATGTTCAAGGTTGGTACAAAACGAGGAGAAATCGACGAAGGAGCGTTTTCCCGAATCGAAATTTTCATCGACTTTTCGCAGAATTTATTCCGTACGTCTTTCAAATCCTCGCTCTGCTGCTCGAGCTCCACACCGGACCGGAAGTCCCCGAGCCTTACATGGCGCTCTTTCCGTGCCTGCTCGCTCCCGTCCTCTTTGAGCGCCAGGCCAACATCCACCCTCTGAATCGTCTGCTGCAAGCCTTCGTCGGCCACGGATCCCACCAGATCGTCTCCCAGGACAAGACGAGCGGCCTCCTGGGTGTCTTTCAGAAGCTCATCGCCTCCAAGGCCAACGATCACGAGGGCTTTCTGCTCATACAGAGCATCATCGAGCATTTTCCACCGTGAGTCCTCGTTCTCTCTCGCTCCAAAAAAAAAGACGAGAAAAAACGACCGGTAGAATTGCAAAAACGTTGATCACAAATTCCGAATGATTGCAGAAACGTGCTGGAGCCTTTCATGAAGCAGGTCTTTGTGCTGCTGTTCCAGAGGCTCTCGTCGACGAAAACGACGAAATTCGTCAAGGGCCTCATAGTGTTTTTCGCCTATTACATCGTTCGTTACGGCTCGTCGAGCCTCGTCACCATAATAGATTCCATTCAGCCCGAGTGAGTAAACGTTCCCCGCGCGATTTATCCCGCATCGCGAAAAAACAAGAAAAAAACAAAAAAAAAACACGAATTACAATTCGCAGAATGTTCGGTATGGTCGTCGAACGGGTGATACTGGCCGATTTGCAAAAAGTTTCCGGCGAGATCGAGCGGAAAGTCGCCGCCGTTGGAATCTCCAATTTGTTGATCGACTGCCCGGCGATGGTCGCGCCTCCGTACAACGTTTTTTATCCCCGAATTTTGGCGACTCTCGTCGAATTTTTCGAATTGCCGCAGGACCAGACGATACTCCCCGAGGACTCGATGTTCCCGGACGCCGATGACTCCACCGGTTATCAGGCCGCCTACAGTCAGCTCATATGCGCCAGAAACCCGAAGAAAGATCCCCTCGAAGGTTACTCGTCACTTTTTTTTTCCCATTTACTTTTCTCACAAACGACGTTTATTTTCATCCCACTATTACTGTCACTGGCAATTAAACTATTACTAGTATGTTAATAGTACCTACTATTATTAATATCATTAATATTATTATTATTAATATTACATGTTAAATATTATTATTAATAATATTAATAATAGTAGGTACTGGTAGCTACTATTATTATTATTATTAATAATATTAAATATTATTATTAATAATATTAATAATAGTGGGCACTGGTAGCTACTATTATTATTATTATTAATAATATTAAATATTATTATTAATAATATTAATAATAGTGGGCACTGGTAGCTACTATTATTATTATTATTATTATTAAATATTGAATATTATTATTAATAATATTAATAATAGTGGGCACTGGTAGCTACTATTATTAATATTATTATTATTATTAATATTAAATATTAAATATTATTATTAATATTAATAATAGTAGGTGCCGGTAGCTACTATTGATAGTAGCGGTACTGGTTGTTCGGCTGGTAGTAGCAGTGGTAACGGTAACGAAACGGTACTTTGCCGTAAAAATCGAAGGAGTGGTGAAAATTGGAAGAAAAAAGAAACAAAACAAAAAAACAAACAATGTTTTTCACAGCAATACGGGACGTGCGTATGCATCTCGCTCAGGGTCTCGGAAGATTGCCGCCGGGCCAGCTTCCGGGTTTGCTCGGACAGATACCCGAGCCGAACGCCAATCATCTCAGGAATTATCTGCAAACGGCGGGCATTAGCGTTGCATAATACGAGCTTGACGTTCGTAACAAACTCAAGATACACCTGATGGCGAGAAAGTTCAACAACATCGAGCTCGGCAATTTATGATACGCCCCCTCCTCCCCCCGAGAGCTCGTTGCGTTTCCCGTTTTCTTTGTTCTTTCTTCCCGCTTTTTTTTTTTTTTTTTTTTTTTTTATCATGAAACGAACGACGAACGATCCGATCGTCGACGAAACTTTGCCGAACTTTTGTCGCCGAGTCATCGAGAAAAATCAGCAACTCGAGAACCCCCGAGATTTCGCAGAGCGAAACGAACGTTTTTTTTTTACACTCATTTTTTCTCAGCCTCCGCGAAAGAATCGGGAGGCTGCGTCGCATCGGAGATGCCACTGTAAAATATCGCGTATAAATAATTTTAAGAAAAAATAAGAAGAGACTTTTACGAACGTTCGGGAAAATTCGAAAAAAGAATGTTTTTACGACGTTTGCGCGAGCGTTTTGCGTCTCGAGCGAAAGATCGTCGGCGTACCGTCAAAATTGTACCACGGCGTGACGCGATTGTCTGGAATTATCTTCTTTTTTTTTCTCAATTTGTAATAAACGTAATAAAACTTTCCTTATTTTTTTCTAGTTTTTTGAATAAACTTTCCAAACAAATCGCACTCTTCGTTTTATTCAGTTTTTCCCTCCGAGCTTCCTGACTCGGGATCTTTTAGTTCCTTTTTTGATTTTTCAAAACTCGTTAATAGCATCGTCGTGAAAATTAATACACAATCACGTTGATTGTATTTGCATTTCATTTCCGGGTAAATTTTGCAAAAAGCCGTACTTTTGCTCCGGCTCGGCATTGCTCGAGCCAAAAAGTATTTTCCGCTTGTTTTTTCTTACGCCTTGTTTGTTCCTCGGGGTATGAAAACGAATATAAAAAAAAGCCTCCAAATCGATGTGTTTTAAACGCTCGGAAACAAACAATCATTTTTATCGGTGGATCTTTTGTTTTCCTACCGCACACTTTTGCATTTCGAGCTCGTCGGCTTTTCCTTGTTTTCTTTACGCTTATTTTCGACAAACGCAAAGCCGTCGTCGGTTATTTCTACAAAATAATCGACGACGCGTCGATTTCGATGGTAAATTCGTTGGGAAATATTTGGCGATCCAAAAATGAGTAAAAGAATTTTTTTTTCCTTTTTTTTTTCTCCTTACCGACAACGCCATCGGTGAGAGAATCTTTTCCTTCGTTTTCTCGTACTGCTCGTTCTCGTCGGTTTATCAAAAAAAAAAATAAAACAATCACGTTGACACGCGAAGCATCGTTGTTTCGTCATTTTGGATTTCTTAGTCAGCGCATTCCGGGCGATTAACTCACACGTGAAGGAACGTTCCAGTGGCGATGGCACGATCTCGCGGCGAAGTCGTTCTCGTTACAGGTTTGTCAAAGAGTCGTTGAAAAAAACGAAGATAATAATCGTCGGACGTTCGAACGTTTCCGTTCTCGTGAAAAAAAATTCATTTCGCGACGAGGAAACTTTGCGGGCTGCTCACGAAAGCTTCGTGTCGCGTTTTATCGAGATATCTCGTAGGAAAATATAAGGAAAAATCTGAGAGAAGAAAGTTCGCGTTAATTTGTGATTTTCCCGCAGGAGCGCGAGGTTTTTTGGGTCAGCATGTTCTCAGGCATTTGCGCATGGACAAAACGGTGACGGAAATTCGCGTGTTGGACAAAGTGTCGAGTAACGGGTCGAATTTCGTTGACGATCTCTTCGGTCGCGATGAAAAATTCGTGAAATATCACAAGAAGGATTTGACCGATTTGGAGTCTTGTCGGGACGTCGTTAAGGGCGTCGACGTCGTTCTCCACTGTGCCGCTCTCGTTTCCTACGAGTTTCCGCCCGACAAACGCCGTCTCAGCGACAACAACGTGCTGGCTACTGGCAATCTCTTGAAATTGTGCATCGAGGAGAACGTCAAGGGTTTCGTCCACTGCAGCACCACCGAGGTGACGCTGAGGCCTTACGGGAAATGCGGAATAATGGCCATCGTGGTTTACGGCAACGAGACGAAAATCGGCACGCCGAGAAACTCGGATAAATTGATCTTTGGCGAGTACGCAGCATCCAAGCTGAGAGCGGAGGAACTCGTCCTCCGAGCGAATGGAAAATCATTGGCAAACGGTTTATTCACGTTTTTACCAACGACGTCCAACGTTTTTATCCGTTTTTCTATAAAAGTCTCTTTTTCTTCATTTCCTCGATGAATTTTTTGGATTATTCTCCAATTTTTTTCGATTTTTTTTTTTTCGATCTCTACGAAAATCGAGCTGAGCGAAATTGGCCTTTTTCCACTCGCAGGCACCGACGTGCTGCACACGGTGTCGCTGAGACCGACGCTGCTCTACGGCGAGGGTGACGAAAGGTTTATCGGGCAATTTTTGAAAATCGGCAAAAAACGCGGCAACGCTCTGCCGCGGCTCGCCGGTGTCGGTGGAAAGCAGCAGATCACTTACGTAGGTGGGTACTCTGGCGGAGAAGAAAGACAAAAAAAAGATCAGACGGTCGGAGGAAAAAAAAGTTTCGCCTCGCTCATCTCAAATTTCTCCGCGATTTTTCCCAAGGCAACGCGGCGTGGGCGTTCGTACGCGCGAAAAACACTCTGAGGGACGATCCGAAATCGATAGCCGGCCTGCCGATAACGATAACGGACGACACGCCCGTCATCGACGTTTTGCGTTTTTGTCAAAAAATGACGAAAAACGGGAGACACAAAATGAGCCTCTCCTGCTGGAGTCTGCCGACCATGTTTTCCTACCTCTGCGGGTGGATCATCGAAATCGTCGTGGCTCTCGCTCCGAGATTCTTCGGCAAATTACCGGTAAATTAAAATCGCTCTCCTGCTTTTTTTCTCGATATTTTTGTTTTTTTATCTTTTCCAAAAAAACGCTCGCAGGTCGCTCCCAGGAGTCTCATGGCTTACATGAGCTCCCTGATACTCTACGATCGAGCGAGAGCCTCGATACACCTGGATTACGACCCTTTTTACTCGGCGGACGAAGCGATCGCTCGAGCCTCATCCTACTACTCGAAATTACTCGAAAATTCGACGTGATTCTTCCTCCCATCTCGCCTTCTCGTCTCTTCGACAAAAATATTACGCTCCAGCGGGTACAAAAGTTTAATTGAAATCGTCTCTAAAAATGGAAAAAAAAATAAGCGAGAAAATAACAAGCCTACGATTATCGTTCGATCTCTCGATTTTTCACTGCTTTTTTTTGTAGCTTTTTTTTCTTCTTCTTTGCAGTGTTTATTCGTCGTCTCACACTTCCACGTCTTCTTCGAGGATTTTCACCTGAGATATCAGATCCGCGACGTCCTTGCCCCTGTAACGTGAGAATATCGTTGAGGAGAGTGCTTTTTGGAGCAAAAAAATGCTGATCATCAAAATTGAGTTTTACATTGTACTCAGAGTCGTTTTGATCGCCTCCTCCTGCTTCGCGCTGAAAACGAGTTCCCTCTGCTTCCGCGATTTCTCCAAATTCTCCGTGTGTCTCGACTGATTCTCGACTTTCTTCTTCAGCTGCCCGAGCCTCACGACCAGCTCCAACGCTTTGTCGTCCATGTTTTTCATCTCCGCAGCTTCCGCCCGCTCCGAGCTCGACATTGACGGCTCCTTGTAGTTTACCAGTTTCAGCACTTCCTTCGCCCTTGAGGACCCACGAAAATCGTTAATTTCGCGAAGTTTGATGACAAATTTTGAGTGATTGAATTTTTTTTTCATTTTTTTTTTCAATTTCAACGTTTCACTCGATTTTCTTCCCAGGAAAATTACGTAAATGGTGGATGTATTGTTTTTTTTTGTTTTTTTTTACCTTCCGGCCAATTCGACCTGAGTGTCCTTGATGTCCTCGTAACGCTCGGCAAGGTACTCGGCCGTCTCCTGCAGCTCCTTTCTCGTTTCCATGAGCGTCTCGAGTTCCCTCAGCTGATGATTCTTCAGGGCTTTCAGAGCGCGAACTTTCTTCTCAATTTCGGCGCGGACCTTGTCGTGCCTGACGAAATGTTGATCGCGAAATACGTGGGTCGCTCGATAGAGCAGCTGAAATTTTTCCGCGTTCCTCGAAATTCTCGCAAAAAAGAGGAAGAAAAAAACAAAAATACTCGAAAAATGTGGATAATTTTGAAAATTTCCATACCTCCAGGCCGTCCTTGGCGGTGAGCTTCGAGCGGGTTCCCAATTTCGTTATCGGCTGTGACGTCGAGTCGTGCTTCAGGAGGTTCCTCACGTAAACGTCGAACGCCTCTCTCGTGATCTTTTCCGCCGAAAAGGAGAATTTTGGTTTTTGGAAAATTTTGTTTTTTCGCGAATATTTTTTTACCAACCTTCTTGCTCGGGCTGACGATGGGTTTCGGGGTGTCGATGCGAGGCAAGTAGTCGAGGTCGACGACGGAGAGATCGACGATTATTCCGGAGTGGAGAAGAGCTATGAGAATCGGGCAGGGCTGTTGCAGCAATCCGAAACCGAGGATCGGCGTTGCTTCCTCCGTCACGGTGTGCTTCGTACGCGTGCACACGAGATATTGCGAATTGGACGGATTCAGAGAGGTTGGTAAATAGAAATCGGCCTCTTCTGGGGGGGAGGAAAAAAGAAGAAAAAAAAATCGGAGCGATCGAATTTTCTCATAGAAATATCGAGTTTTCGGGGAAAAGTCGGTCTGTTTCGTGATCAGCGGAAAATTTCCGATGGAATAGACTCTTGAAATATTGAAAATTGAAAAAAAAAAATTTACTCCATTTTTCGCCACTTTTCCAGAATCGTCAAAAAGGCGGAATTTCAAAAGGCCGTAACTTTGATTCTAATTGAGCTACGTAGGTTTCTTGGTAGTGTTTTGGAAAGCCCTCGAGTAGACTTGAAGAATGGTGCAAGTAAAACGTAGCTAGCTAAATTCCTTCACCCTCAAAATCGACGTTGAAAATCGGCAAAAAAACCGCAAAGGGGTATGTATGGGAAAATTGGCGAAAATCGATGGTCCGACTTAAAAAATCTGCCAAAAATCGAAAAATCAAGGTATCCCGATGAACCAAACGGCATTTTGAAGCGTAATCAATCCCCAAGAGAATAAGCACGAGTCTGAGGGTCTACCTCAATTTGGAAAAAAATGGCAATCATTTTAGTGAACCAGCTCAGTCCGCAAAAAGTGCTAATAATAATAATAACCACGGACCTTCGTTCGCTCCGACGTACTCGTCCAACTGCGAGACCATCGGCAGAGTTATCGCGTGAATACCGGCGTTGTGCGAGCAGAAATATCTGTCGATCAAAAAACGGAGCGAGGGAACGAGATAAAACCTTTTTTTTTTTCATCGACATTTCCGCCCCTCGTCTTTTCTCATTTACCTCGATTTATTGCCCTTGTCGCTGTGCAAATTGATCGGACAGTTGTACTTGTCGTCCTGCTCCGTGAACAGGAGCCCGAGCTCGAGCTCGACGCACTCGTAGACGAAGAGGGCATCCTCCGGAGTGTGAAGACTGTAAGTCGAGCCGTATTCGGATCGCCTCTGAACAAATCACCAAGAAATTCAAGCATCGCGAATTTTTAACGATTTTTTTTTGCTAAAAATCCCGAAACCCCGCGAGTTTTCATTTCCGCCTACTGCGGGAACAAAAATTTCGTTTTTTTTCTTTTAACGTAGTTCTATCGTTTTATTTACATCGAAAAATTGTTTTTCAGTTTTTCTCATATACAAAATGGTTTGGGGTCTCAAGTTGAATAAGAAAAGTTGTTGTAAATTGACTAAAGAACAGCATACTCCAAATTCAAGCTCATGCTAGGTAATCTGTGTTTGTTATACAATTACAAAAATTGCGAAAATTTGTTTCTTAAGATTTTTTTGAAAAACTGAAGAAAGCTTCTTTGATGTTGCATAAAAATTTATGCAATGTTTTAGAAGGCTTCACCACGTAGAAGCCAAGATATTTATTGATGAAAATACAACTTTCCACACGCGCTCTTATGAGAGGCTACGGAAAATTGTGATTTTCACCGATAGATATCTCAACTCGCACGTGGTAAAACCTTCTAAAATTTATTACACACGAACGTATGACATCGAAGAATATGTATCCAAATTTTCAACAAAATCTTGAGAAAACGATAAAACGATAGAACTACCTTAACGGCGTGAAAAATAGTCGTTCATACTTGCTCCTCGTCGTGATCGTCGCTGCAGAAGGAGTCCCTCATCAGCAGGGAGTGATAAATTTTTCCCGAGCAGGTCGCCATCACGACCGTCGGAGGAGTCGTTTGTATGCACATTATGGAGCAAGAATCAACGCCGTAATTGTCGTCGGCCGGTGGGTACATCGTCAGCGAGCCGGTGACCACTGGCTTCGACAGACTGTCGTCGAAAAAAATTGGCGAAACGCGGAAAAATCAATAAAAAAAAAGCTCTTTTTTTTTGTATCTTTTTTTTGATTTTTTTTTCGAAATTATCCCGACTCACTTTCCCCCGAGAATGTTTCCGCGCACGAGAAGCACGTTGCCGTTGCCGCAGAGCACGCAAATCGGCCAGTCGATTTTGTTCCAATCGTACTTTTTGTCCGAGCGACTCTTGTCGTCCCGCTCGGTCTTCAAGGTCGGCGTTGCGAAATCAAAGTCCACCGCGGTGTCGCCGAGCGACTCGATGTTGGGTACGTACTTTGACGGTGAGCCGGAAGGGGTGGGACCGACTTTCCACGTTTTCGTCAATCTCGGCGAGTCGCCCAACTCGCACTCGTAAACTCTGAATTCGCATTTTCGTTATTCGACATTCGGCGAGCCGAGAATGATACGATCGACTTTTTTTTCCAATGCGATGGAATCGAGGGTGAAAAAAAAAAATCTACCTACTGAAAAGAATTCTCCGAAGTGAGGACCAAGAGATGAGAGTCATTGGCGGACCCGGGATGCCATCGGACGCGGCGTACCTCGGCCGACGAGAGCTGAGAGTGGGACGCGCTCACGTGATGACTCCTGCGGGGTAGATTTCGAGAGGGGTAGCGAAAAAAAAAAAATTCTCTCAAAAAAACATAAACATTGTCCTTCTCGCTCGAAAAACTGCAGTCTCGATGTTTTTCCTCCCTCTTTGGTGTACAATTTTCATCAGGAAGGGGATGGTTGCAGGGTGCAAAAAAAAACAAAAGAAAAAAGGGAACAAATTAGAGGTACCGCGGATGGATATAAAGGGTCCTGGCGTCGAGGACGGAGCCTTCCACCCCCACCCCGAGAATGGTTAATTCGCGGAGGTTATTAATGCCGCAGCCTGATGCATATGCGCATGAAAAAAAAAAAAAAATTCCATACGCGTTACAGGCGCGATATGCGACTGCCATGTGCGAGCACGAACGAGGGCGAATTTGCCCCTCGTATCGCCACCCTCGTCCTTCTTAATAATTGATAAAAATGCATGCAACCCGCAAGCTTTTTCGTATTTTTTGCAAAAAAACAAAGTCGCCATTTTTTCATCCCCTCAACTGCACCCCGTCGTATTCGTCACTTCCCGCGGAATCTTTTCCAAAAATTAGCTTGGACACCAACATTTTCCACCCTCTTTCACAGGGTAAATCCGACAATCCGGACTGTCCTTGAGGGAAAAAAGTCAATTTGGGAGACGACCGAGCGTCGAAACGCGGAGGCTCGTTAAGCTTCGCGCGGAGCTTTTGACGCGTGCTGGAGAACGAGGAGGCGAAATATCCGCTGCGGGAAACAAGAGGCGACATGTGCTCGGCGAACTTTGAGGTTTCGCTGAAAGCCACTGGGGGGCGGGAGGGCAGCGGAGGAGCCATCAGGGGTGGTTGCAAGTGGTTACGTACGTTATCTGGAATATATAATCCACCTTGTCGTTAAATTACGAGGATGAGCGAGGAGACGACGAAGAGAAAACAGCGAAAAAGAAGGAGAAGGAAAATGACGATATCGAGCGAATTTTTGTCGAATTTTTTGAGAAAAAAAAAGACCTCCCTCCCCTACGAGGTGGGACGAGGGAAGGGAGGAAAAACGAGGCGCTCATGATATAACGACGGCCATTATGATAATCCGTGCGGCATAGATTAGGCATAACTCGTTAGCCCACCTGCGACTGACGGGGACGTACTTTCGTCAAGATTTTTTCCATCCTCCGCGGTCAATTAATCGACGTTGTAATATACGGTGTATTTACCCGCCCCAAACTGCGACCTTTTGCGAAATCGACGGAGCGTTTTATTACGAAATAACAAAACGTTCGACGAGGGGGTGAAAAAATCGCGTCCGGTTTTCGCGAGTGTGTGTATCCATTTTGAGAACGTTCTCGTTCCGGTAACGCGAAAGAGTGCACAACGACGACGAAGAGCTCCGCCGGAGAAACGGAAGTTTGCCCACCCCTCCGCGAGCCCATAAAATCGGGATGTTGCTCGGAAAGTGTATATACGACAACAACGAGTTGGCCAAGTGATGAGGGAGAGAGAGAGAGAGATGTTTTCTCGCTGATGGCCCAACGCCTCCCTCGTAATTCATCCTGGTCTCTCCTCTCTCTCTCTCTGGTCTTTCATCGTCGTTTTCCACCCCTGCTCGTGTGCCCGTACACATCGCAGTTTCACCCGCGTGTGCTCCTCCAAAAAGGAGAAGCTCGAGATGACTCTCGCGCTCAAACGAGAAAAGCCTCTTCTCGCCATTCCTCCCTCGAGATGCCATACACTTTGTGCACCGCACGAGGCAACTAAGACCGTTAATTCTTGGCCCCGTGCGTTGAAACCCACCCCCGATGTGTTGTCGTTATTGCTACCGAGTCCCACGTTCGAACGTGTATATACATTGTGTATATACATGCACATACGAGTGAAATATGCGCGTATATAGACAGAAATTATCGTCGTTATACGGCAGCCCGACTGTCTCCGGTAGAATTACGCCGGTACCACGTATAACCCTCTCGCCGTTTAAACGCTCCGATCGTCGAAGATCGAAAATTCGAACAACGACTTTTCCCCCACGCAGCATCCCTCGCATGGACCATTTCTGATCGATGGAGGAAAAGCGAGAGGACTCGAGGGTATCCGCGCTCGTCGGATGCTTTTCGCGTCGTCGTCGGCTCGGAATTAAGGCTCTCGAACGTGACGACGAACACTGCGAGTCGTTATCGCTGCCGGGAGGATGCGAAATACGCGGAGACTTTTCCACGAAAGTGCAAGAACGTTTCGTTGATTATTTATATGTGTGTGTGTGTGTGTGTGTGTGTGTGTGTGTGTGTGTGTGTGTGTGTGTGTGTGTGTGTGTGTGTGTGTGTGTGTGTGTGTGTGGATGGAGGCAAAGAGAACGGTGACGAGAAAGGGTCGAGAAGAAAATGACAAACAGGACAAAAGGATCGTGGATGCTGGAAAACGTGGTCCAGGGGTTTGCATCAGCAGCGAGAGGAGCCGGAACGCACTGCTGCCGCGACAAAGTAGGCATGTACCCGTGTGTATATGGACGAGTAGTGCACACACGTAGCGTTGTAATTAAAAGAACCGACAGATGTCTCATTCGCCGCTGGGTTTTATTTCGTTACGTGGGTGGACGCGTGTCTCGGGTATTTAAATATTCCCGGAGCATGGGCTACCTCGAGGCTCGCTTCGTTCTCGCGTATATACCCACCGGTCGACAAAATTCTTTGATTACAAGTTCCCTCGTCTCTCGGGGGGAATATATATTTATCCACGTAGCTCTTCCTCTTTTCTATATATTTTCGTCGTATTCTCTCGCACGAGAAAATTTCCTCCCCTGTTTTGTACTTTCCGGCTCCACGGCGCGACTTTGTATTACACACCTGGTACGTAGACGGAATTGGGAAGTGACGAGACGGTAAGAGCGCAGAGAGCAAGTTGCGAGAGGAAAAATAAAAAGAAAAAAGGAGGCGAGAGAGGATAAGGGATGAAAAGGGGTGGGAATGTACGTATACGTGTTTTTGGCCGAATTTCCCGCTGGTCCACAAAGCGGCGGTCGCGAAAAGAACCGCGCCAACTTTTTCTACCCCGGATCTAGTTAAGACGTCTCTCGAATTAGCGGACTCGGTCCAGAGGCGTCTTTTTCCGACGAGAGTCTTTGGGTATATCTCCGCGCCAATTGAATTTGCGATTGTTTTCTTTTCGCGGCTAACGAATCTCGTGTTTTTTGTATTTTCTTTTTTGTTTTTTATGACTTCCGGTCGCGGAAAAAGGGCGACATATTCACCGCGAATTTACGACCGCTGATCGGCGATAATCGGCGGGTGTCCGGCGAGGGGGAGACGCGAAAAAAAACAGGGGTGAACAAACGAAAGTTGGACGGGATCGCAAATTTTTCGGGGTTTCGACTGAAAAGCAGGGTGGGAGGGGAGAAAAAAGAGAGAAAGGCGTACGAGAAAAATTTCACGGGGGTTGCGAAAGGGCTCGGAAAGAGTCGGGATGTGCGGGGGTGGATTGTCAGCGGACGAGCACGCCCAGAGTATCAAATATGAATCCACCCCCGCCACCCTTGGTGTGCTGCTGCGAGATTAGCCGAGGCTTTGTATCTGGATTACATATGTATAACCATCGAGTTAAATCATTTTCTTTTTTTTGTTTTCGCATTTTGTTTTTTCGTTCCAACACCCTCGGCGTCCGAGGGCAAACGAGATTCGCAGCAGCAGCGAACGGGGGCGAGGAGTGATATTCTCGCGGGTGAAAAAAAACCACCCCATTCTGCACGCGAAACATCGATGTTTTTTCGAATTTAATCAGGAAAAAAAATCGTCATGAAAATCGCGAAAAACTCTGGGAGAAAAAGGGGGATGTTTCCACTTCTACAGCCAATTTTTATCCCCAGTTTTGCGTGCGTTTATCGTTATTTTACATCGCGATTTTAAACCCTCCGCTCTCGCCAGGTGACGTATAAATTCGAAGCTGCTTCCGGCGACGATCTTCCGACTCGAAAAGACGAAGAAAATGGACCATTTTGAAACCACCCTAATACCGCGGATGCTGTACATACATGTGGTACATTTACGCAGGGACGAGAGGTGAGAATTATTCATAGGCCGGCTCGGGGGTGGATTTCGTGCTTCGCCAGCGCGCAAACCCCGAATTTTACCGAAATGTTGCAGAGGGATGCTGCGCGGCTCCATACGGGAGAGCGAGAGATGGTGTACGCATAATAAACACATAACGGTAATCCTTAAAACAATAATTAGCTACGAGTGCCACCCCTGTCCTTTTCCAGCGTGTTTCCCAAGGCGGAAACGGCCTTTGCCGCTTCTTTCATCTCGCGAGAGAAAGAGAGAAGGATGACGCGATCTTCCCTCGAGCGTTGCTTCGCAATTCGCGTTGTCGAATTAATACGTACTCTCGGCGATATATTTATACGTACGTTCACGTGTACATCGCGCGCAAAGTTTCCCCAACGAGCTCTCGGAATATGGAATATCACACAGCAGCCCGGGATGGAAAATTGCCCAATGCCGCAATAAGTCGAGCGAATTCGCGATAGTTTCGCCGACCGCATCTCGTTAACGTTTAGCAGCATTTTTGATAATCAACATTCGTCCCTCGGAACGGCAAGACCATATCGGATTTCCTCGCCTCTCTCTCTCTCGGAGAAAATTCAAAATTTTATCCAAAAATCGATCGAATCGAACGCTCTTTTTTCTACGTTCGAATTAATTACATCGCGAGATGATAATTCGGGGATGAGAAGCTTAAAGTCTCAATTCGTCAAAATGGGCTGCAAAATTCGAATTTCTTCGAATTTTGGATTCTTCCGAGCGAAGATTCCTCCGCGGGTGTTTAAGGGGGTTGATCAGCCGAGTTCGGGCGTATACGTGGTTTCCGGTGATAGTTTTAATCCAGAGTCTCAGAGTCTGAGGGGAGGAGGGGGTGGAAAACCGCAGTTGGCGGCCATTGAGGATGATGGCGGTGCGCGGTGATCTTGTTACGAAGTCCGTATGTATGTATCCATGTGTTATATACATGTATAGAAGCGGAAGAACGAAGCCACTCGGCGTTCTCGCGTCATAATCCGAATAATCACCGTTATTGCCGCCATTTGCTTAATCCGAGAATCTCGGAGGCTGCGAAATACCCCGGGACGCGAATATCGGCGTTGCGATACGGAATAACATTTTTTGCATTTTTTATACACGCGTTCAAAGTTTACATACGAAATTTGGCAGACGCGACTGGGAAATGTGACGAAAATGGGGGTGGTTTTTGTGAAAAAAAAAATTCTCAGCGATCTCAGAGACGTCAGCGATGTTTCGGAAACGAAAACAAGCGAGAGAAGGGGATGAAGCCGAAAGGGGATGAAGGGGGTGAGGCCGAAGCGATAACCCCGCTCTGGCCCGCCTCGTAAACTTTCCCTCGCCTCGTTTCCGTCTCTTTTCTCGGCCGGAAGGGCTCTTCTTTGCGCCTTCACGGTTTTAACCCTCCCGAGAGAGTCTACAGTTTTGTACGTTCGTAATGCAGTACATAACGCGTATAATACGTATACGGAGATGCGATAGGCGAGTATGTAAGAGAATGCCACTGGAGGAGGCGCTAAATCCCGGAGATTCGTTTTAATGACCACCGAGATGCGTTCGCGAACTGGTCCAGACTCTCCTCCGTCGCGATCCGAACTTTTGCGGCGCGATTTATCACGCGCAAACACCGGAAACACTCGCGGTTGGACGAGAATAAAGTAGGATAAAAGAAAAGCAAAGCAAAGTCCTTGAAAAAGTCGCAAGACGAAAAAAAAAGTTGATTTTCGGTCGATCGAATCGGTGTCACCCCCTTGAGAGAGCGAGTCTGGGGTAGGAGGGGAGGGATGCGTTTATCTCTGATAATAAAAGATTCCATAATCGCCGGAACGCTGTAATCACCCCTGAGATTGGACGGCCAAGAAGGTAAACGCGTGGATGGACGTTTTCGGCGGTACGAGGGGGATGAAAAGACGAGGGTGGTGGTTTTTTGGCAAAAAGGATGGGGATGATGGGTGCGCCGCGATATATAATATAAGGGGTGTTGAAAAGGCCGGGGGTTGCACTCGGTGTATGCCCCGAGGGGTGGCATGTGTTGTTGATGAGGCGGTTAGTATTCAGCGTTGCGTAACCACCCTTCATCCACCTCCTTGCGAGACTCGCGACCCTACTTTCGAGTGTCGCGAGTGCGCCAACGTGAAACGTCGTGCAACTTTTGAAAACTAACGGAGTTGAGCCACCTTAATTCCATAAGAGGGAAAACGCGAGCGGGTGTAATTTATAAAGGGGTGGATGGGAGCAGAAGAGCTCCGGAGTGTCATCTCGGAGAGAGAGAGAGAGAGAGAGAGCTCAGTTTAATTACCGGATATTAGGACAGGCGCGAGAGGATTAAGGGGGAAGCCAAAGGTGCGCGAGTAAACGCCAAAGCCGGAGAGAGATGGGGGTTGAAGGGGGAGATTCGTGTTTTTTTTATTTTGTCAATTTTACTCACAAGCACGAGACGACTTCGTTGCCCCCCTGAAAGGCGTTGTCCTTGCCCCAGCGTCTTGGCAATTCGACGATTACGATGCCCAAATTGCCCCACATTGCCAGCTGAGTCGTCGTCTCGTTGATCAGCAAGTTTGTTATTTCCAAAATCGGCGGATCGGTCGGTTGCAGCGTCTGCGAGTCAAAAGACATCGGTGAGCTTGTTTCGTGAGTAAGATGGGAAGAAAGGGACGCATTTATCAACGGAGTACGAAAGATGTGGGAGAAAAAAGGGAGCTTTTTCACTCGGAACGATAGACTCTCTTGTTCGTTTCAGCGCACAGAGGCTGTCTGACACTCTCCTGTCTCTCGGAAAGAAGGAGAGAGGCAGAGAGAGAGATGAGTGAAAAAAAAGTCGTCACATTGTCGACGCCTTATTAATCCGGAGAGTCTTTGGGGAACGGGACCAGGAGCAGCTCGTGGGATGCTGGGGAAGAGGAGAGGTCGAAGGGGAGCAGCGTTCGAGGGTGCGAGACTCTCCGGTGTCGGACACGCCAGGACCAGCAGGGGTGAAGGCTCCTCGCTTTGAAGAAATTAAAAAGAACAGAGCTAGCTTTTATAATGCGAATACATCTGTCCTCTCTCGGCAAGTGTGCAAAGAAAGACTCTCTTCTCGTTTAAACCACCACCGTCGTCATCCTGTCGCTACTCTGTACACGCTCGTCCCAAGATATCGCCGTGGGGGAGGAAACGCGAACCATTACCATTTTCGCTCGGTGAATTTTTCACCCCCCTCCAATCCCTGTTGCTGTACCAGACGGATAGACATCTCGAATCTTGGCGAGGATTATCTTTTTCCTGCTTTTTTTTACCTCCTACATTCGCTAATGTTGGTGAAATTAATTTATTTTTCAGAGGTTTTTTAAATGACGAGTTTCGCACGTAAACTATTTGTTTGTTGTATTTTAATATCGTTGCGAGTTGACCGATTTTGTTGAGAATTTTATATCGTGGTAAAGCAAGATAAACTTTAAAGTTCGCATTTATCTACCGCCACGCGAATCCGGGGTACAATTTAAGACCGGAAGTTCATTCGAATCTTCAAGTTTTACTCGGCCAATTGTTGTGCACGGTCGTTCGATATAATTCACCGAAACTTTCGTTTAAAGTTTTTACCTGTAAAAAGACTCTCGAAACGAGTCTTGTTTTATCGCAGGGCTTCTTGAAATATCGCTGGTGTATGCTTATAACGAACAGGTGGGACAGAAACGCAGGGTGCTGCAGTTTGCGCCTAGAGTTTTCAAACAACTCTACATGCATGTGTGTACGAGCAACGTGGTTGCCTGCCGAGACGTCACGCGCAGTCCCGCGCATGCGCGAGCTCGCTCCGCGCTACGTGCTGCGTCGCCTTTCTCTCTCTCGCCAGTCGGCATGTGTATTTATATATGGCGTATGCTCGCCACGCCGGAGCGTCGTAAAACACAACAATGAGTTCGGAAATTAAAAGTTGTTACATCCACAGCGATGATAAATCGCTACCCGCGATTTATTTGCCCGATGAGGTACCTGTCACAGTTGGCCGAAGTCCCGAAACGAAAATAACACATGCAAAGTGCTCGAGGGAGCAAGGTTAGTCCATTCGCACGTCATTTTTCCTCGAATTTTCGTCTTGCCACCGTCCCGTGATTATGATTTCCGGTCAATTTACGTAAAACGTGACTGCTTTCCGTTCGATTTTGCTTTCCCGTGCGTTATTCAGCGTAAATTACACGTTTATCAACTTTTCGGCGTCATAACCTCAAAACGCTCGATTCGCGTATATCTCCGCGTACCTTGACGAAAGTCTTCTCAGTCTTCCGTGTATCGCGAGCTGTCAAAGCTGCAAGTTTCGAATGTTTAACCTAAAAAGTATCCGCGTTTTTCGATCGACAAACGTCGCGTTTGACCTTTCCCGTCTTTTCCCGTCGTACCCCGATAAAACGCTCAGTATGAGCGTACGTTTCACTTTGCCGAAATCGACCGGTGGATTAGTCGTATTTTCGCTTTTGCTAGTTCGTCTGTACGCGTGTTACGCCAAGCGAATGGTGTTTGTCCAACAATTGGGCCACAGACCCTGCGGTCTCAACGGTTACAAGACGGAGCGCGGCGCAAAGTTGATAGCCGCGCACGGCGACCTTTTGGAGATTCTATACGGCAAATTTCCATACCGCGTGGAATTCAACCCCGCACCGGTGTGTCCCGCGGCTGAATCGAAGAAAAGACTTCTCTCGGAGGACTCGGAGAGCGAAGATTTCCAAGGTCGTTCGTCAGGGAAGAAAATGAGGAACGAGCGCCGCAAAGGCTCGACGGAGCGTGGCGTAGCGGAAAAAAACCCTCGCCGAGACGAAAACGAAGCGAGAAATTCAAACGAGGAGTCGCAGTCGTGCGAAAAGTGCGAATCATCCTTTTGGGAGGAAACCGGAACCCTCATGATTTACACCTCCGTCGGAGTCGAGGGCAAAAGTCGAATCGCCGCTTACGACATGGACAACACTCTGATAAAAACGCGCTCTGGCGGAGCTTTTCCAAAGTCGCACGAAGATTGGCAAATTCTGTGTCCGGAGGCGAGGAAAAAATTGAAAAAGCTGCACGACGACGGCTACAAAATCGTAATTTTCACCAATCAGGCCGGCATGTTTCTCGGCAAGATCAAACCCAGCGATTTCAAGTCCAAGATCGAGAGGATCGTCGAGGAGCTCGCGGTGCCCGTTCAGGTTTTCATCGCGGCGGGAAAAGACATCTACCGGAAGCCTCGAATCGGCATGTGGCGCAAATTAACCGAGGAAGTGGGTATCGAATGAATGTTTTTGCAAAATTTCTCAGCCGACGCGGAGAAACCTCTGAAAAACTGAAAATTCTCGAAGCAGAAAAACAGCGGCGTAAAGATAGACAAATCAAAATCGTTCTTCGTCGGCGACGCAGCTGGTCGTCCGAAGGACTGGGCGCCGGGTAAAAAAAAGGACCACTCTTCGGCGGATCGCCTGTTCGCCATCAATCTGTCGATCGATTTTTACACGCCGGAGGAACATTTTCTGGGTCACAAGGCGGCGCCTTACGTCCTGCCGAACTTTGATCCAAAGAAGCTGCGCCTCGACAAGCCCGTCTGCGATCCTTCGGACGTTAAGCTGACTCCGACGGAGCAAGAGGTGAGAATCTGATGAAAATAACAATGCAAAGCGACGAAAGGAAAAACATAAGAAAGTGACAGAAAAATATCAAAAAGTTTTTAGCGTCCTCGAGATGCCTTTGAATAATTTTGACTATTTTTTTTCTGCTGATTGTATCCTCCGCGAGAATCTTGCAAAAGGCATCAAGATCGTAAATTCGGAGATGAATGAGCAAATAAATTGCGCGAAAAGAACGAAAAAAATGTGTGAAAAAAAGAGAGCGAAAGGTAGGATTTTCGAGAGATTGTCGATGAACGCAGGTTGTCGTGATGGTGGGAGGTCCCGGAAGCGGAAAGACGCACTTCGCGAAGAGTCATCTCAAGAGCCACGACTACGTGAATCGTGACGAGCTCGGCAGTTGGCAAAAGTGCGTCGCGGCGACGGAGAGGGCGCTGTCGGCGGGAAAGAGCGTCGTTATCGACAACACGAATCCGGACGTGGCGTCGAGGAAGAGATTCGTCGAGGTCGCAAAAGCCCGAGGAGCGTCCGTGCGATGTTTCGTCATGACGACGGAAAAGGAACACGCGAGACACAACAACAGGGTATTATTTCGCGAAAAAAAAACGATTCTCGAACAAAAGCCATTTTTTCCTCAATCTCCCTCCGCAGTTTCGCGAACTCACGGATCCCAGTCACACGAGCATCAGCGACGTCATCATAAACTCTTATTCGTGAGTTGAAAAATAACAAAAAAAATCGATTTTTCAGGACGACGAAATTCGTATCATTTTCCCGATCAGCCGGGGGCACGTTTGACGAAATTCTCGAAAAATCTAGGCTCGTATGAAACAAAAAAACGAAACCAGAATCGGCCGCGGTCTTGACGGCATTTTGTTGTTCAGGCGAACCGATTCGACGTTTGTCTGGCGCTGCGCGAGATTCGCAAAGTTGCTGCTTCTCTTGTGCCTCCGGCTGTTGGCCGGGACGCTCCTGAACGATGTGCAACCTTGCAGGAAGAATCACGTCGCCCCGAGGAGGGAGGAGGGCTTCTCGGAGATCGTCCGGGTCAACTTCGTGCCGAGTTTCAGCAACGAGGAGCATCGCAGGCTCTACGAGATGTATCTCCTCGAAAAGTGACGCTGAACGCTCGAAAAATCGCTATTTTTTCTTTTCATTCACCGGAAAAGCTTAGGATAAAAAATCAAAAAAAAAAAGAAGCCAAAAATGTACGTGGGAGAGGACGAAAAAACGTTCAATACACTTCATCTCGCATCTCGCGACTCTCATCGACTTTTCCCTCCCCCGCCGCTTCATCCTGACCGGAAATGCGTTGGAAATCCTTCCTCCGTCAAAATTGATTGTTTCATCCACTCGGAAGCCTTTTTTTTTTCAGGTTTCACCGCTTTTCGAACACGGACGTTCACCCAACAGCGTTTTCCACTTCACCGTGGATTCCGCCGCGAATATTCGCGCGCGTCGAAACGGCAGCCAGGAATTTCGGGTTTTCGGGTCGGGAGCCAGCAGCGAGCCGATAATTTCCACGCGGGCGAGTTCGCAAAACGTGGAAGGGTTATGGGACATAATTTAGTGGACAGTTTGATATACAAACAATCTTTAATGAAATTCTTGGTGTTCATTAATAACGCATTACAACACCCTCTGCATAAATACATATATACACATATATACACTATATACACACGTATATATGTACACAAACTGGCACGTACGAGTAACGGAAGGTTCTGTTCGGCTGCGGCGGGTTACGTAATAACCAGGGCGACCCGAAGACCCCTCGACTTCCGGTACAAGAATAAGCAGCAGATCCGCGAGATTCTCACCTTCTCGCAGTCTCCCATCTCCGGAAAATCAAATCGAATTTCCCGGAAAGATTATCCCGGAAGTACCTCGATGCCGGAAGTAAATTTACGATTTATCGAAAATTTTCTAGTGCCATCGTAATAATAACTGATTCATTCCGAGAGGGATGAAATGCGTGTATTTTTCTTTGTCTTTTTTTCTTCTTTTTCCTGAAATTTTATTGCTTTACCGGCCTGTCTCCCTTTTAGCAAATTTCAATTCGTGACAACGCCCAGCTTTTCCAGAATTGTTCGACGCGTTTTGGTGCACTCTGGACGTGGATAATTTCATTACGCACAATGCGGGTAATATTCTTCCGTCGTCCTCGTAAAGACCACGGAGGAGCCAACAACCCGTGGGCGTGTTTGAAAATAAACGTCAGAGATGGCGGCGATGAATTTTCCGTGAAAAATCCTCGTCGCCCAGATTTTCCAACGGAATTCCGGCCACTCGAGGTGATTTCTTTTCATTTCCATGATTAAATCGTCGTTTATCGCTGGTTTTATTAATTCTTCCGTTGCAACGTCTGTACTTGCTACTCTTTTCCGGAAATTTACACTTTGACTCGATTTGAGTTTACTACTGATACTGCCGCTAGTGTCGTTGCTTTTATTCTGGGTGAAATTGCAATTCCGATATCTTGTACTTATTACCGCACTAATAATAATAATAATAATATTCTATATTATATTTCTTAAATATAATTCAATTTATCGATGCCTCTACTAGTAGCGTTAATAACAGTGAAAAAAAGATGCAGAAAAAAATGAAAAATAGCAGTTGCTCCTGATACTATCGCTGATGGTATCAGGAGGTATCGCTGATTACTATTTCAACCAGAATTTCATTGATGCGACTACCAGCAGCAAAAAAAGGAAAACAGTGAACGTTACTGTTATTATTATTATTATTATTATATTATTAGTATTATTGCGGAAGATTTAGTACACAAGCGACGAGTCTTCTTAAATATAATTCAATTTATCGATGCTTCTACTAGTAACTAGTAGCGCTAATAACAGTGAAAAAAAGATGCAGAAAAAAATGAAAAATAGCAGTTGCTCGTTATTATTGTCGCTGATGGTATCAGGAGGTATCGCTGATGGTATCAGGAGGTATCGCTGATTACTATTTCAACCAGAATTTTATTGATACGACTACCAGCAGCAAAAAAAGAACGTTATTATTATTATTATATTATTATCGCGGACGATTTGGTCCACAAGCGACGAGTCCACTGCATCTTCGAGTATAAAAAGACCGTTAAACGTACATGCGTCGTCACGTTCAGGACGTTGGCGTGTAAAATGTCCATAATGCTCTGCGTTATGCTCTCGGCAATTGCGTCTCTCGCTCAAAGATCGAAATGAGGAGGAGAGAAAGGCGAAATGAGGAAGAGAGAGAGAGAGAGAGAGAGAGCGATACGAAAGAACAAGACGAGGAGGGTTGGAACCGCAAGGGGGTGAACCGGGCATTTATGAGCAATGGCAATGAGTGATGCTGCGAAAGAGGCTTATACATATATGTATACAGTCAAAGCGCGTGTGCGACGCGATATAGAATTTTAATATCGCGGTTTACGAGCGCGATTGTCCGCAATTTAAGGGGGGTGGCTGCAGGAGGGGGTGAGCTTTTTCCACGAGGGCAACTATTCGAATTCCCACATCCGCGTAATTTGCGGAATCGGACGACGTCCCCTGAACGAACCGACAGGGATATACAAAGTAAGAGTGAAAATTGAAAAAAAAAAAAAAAACAACAAAAAACCAGCTGGAAATGGAAATTTTTTCTCAGAGAGAAGAAAATAAAGATCCTCGCGGAAATTACGGTGAATAGGGGGGGGATAAATTTCCGATTCGTCCAATTTTCAAAATCTCAAGGTCGCGACGAGATTAAGGTAGTTCTATCGTTTTATCGTTTTCTTAAGATTTTGTTGAAAATTTGAATACGTATTCTTCGATGTCATATATACGTGTGTAATAAATTTTGGAAGGTTTTACCACGTGGAAGTTGAGATATTTATTGGTAAAAATCACAATTTTCGGTAGTCTCTCGTAAGAGCGCGTGTTAAAAGTTGCATTTTCATCAATGAATATCTTGGCTTCTACGTGGTGAAGCCTTCTAAAACTTTGCATACATTTTTATGCAACATCAAAGAACATTTCTTGAGTTTTCCAAAAAAATCTTAAGAAAATTTTTTTCGCAATTTTTGTAATTATAGAGCAAGCACATATCGCCTGGGATGACCGTGAATTTGGAGTATGCTGTTCTTTAGTCGATTTGCAACAACTTTTCTTATTTAACTGAAGCCCGCAAACCATTTTGTATGTGAGAAAAACTGCAAAACAATTTCTCGATTTGAATCTAACGATAGAACTACCTTAAGGGGTATAATTCCGCATCCGTCGGGAATAAAATCGTGCGAAAAATGGGACAAAGAGAGGGGGGGTAAAAAAAAGTGGATCCCGCTTCGCGCGGACTTTTTCGTCTCACCGGGGGTAGTCCGCGTTATAATCGTCCGGACGACGAATTTTCTCGCCGTTTTTGGCCCGGCTAACGATATTAATAAATAAACATATATAGATATACGCGCGCAAGTGGAAGAGCGATTTAAGCCCCGCGTATCAGTTATAATTTACAATGTTATGGCGATTTTATGTATATCTCGTCTGGCGCGCGGCTCGGCTCTCTCCTCCGGAGAAGTATTATTTAAATTAAACGGGGGCTAAACTAAGCGTACGAAGCGTCGAAGAGTGGTACGGAAGGAATGAAACAGAGTAGAAGGCTGGGGGATGAAGGAGAGATTGAGAAGGCATCGCGCGAGAAAGGCGTCGGGGCGTAGGTGGCGTCGCGCGGTTTTCTATGCAAATTATTATCGCCGGGCGATAATTTAAATGCATATTTCGCCTCGCTATATCATTTTATTATTGCCAGGCCGAGTTAAGTCGGCACGGAAAGCTTTACGGGCTAAATGTGTAGAAAATATTTATCGCACATGCATATATGCGCGTGTATGTATGTATATATACACACAATTTATATAAATACGCACATGCAGGGGTGGAAAAATTCCGGAGAACGTTGAGGCGAAATTTCGCGCGGTTTCCGGGGGGGGCGGGTGAGAAAATAACGCCGAGGTTCGGTTTTAAGGGGGAGGGCGAGTTTTGCCGATTTTCCATCCGCGTGAAACGCCCTGTATGCGGTCGGTTATTTTCATTTTCGAGCTTTATCGCGGTGCGGGAAATTACCGGAAAAGGGGTGAGGGTGCAAGGGGAGGGAAGAACGGACTTGGTGAGGAGCTTAAGGGGGGGAGAGAGAAATTGTGCAAATTCGCCGCGATTTTCTGTGGCTACTCTCTTTTGGCTTCACTCTCCTCTCTCGAGAGAGAGGGAGAGGAGGTCAGCGGTAAAAGATACATGTAAGTTGACCCCGCCCTCGGGACCTCTCTGGACGCTTATGAATATTAATTACGTCGACCGCGAAAACGCGGACCAACCCCCTTAACCCCTTTTCATCTCTCTCTCTCTCTCTCTCTCTCTTCACATGCCGACGAGAACAAATTAGACCTTCCCTTCCGTGCGTTTTCCCTTTTATTCCAAGGCTCCCGAAAAATCCCCTCGTTTTTCCACCCTCTTTTTCGATTTTCCGAACCGGAAGTAGATTCGCCGCGAAATTCCGCGTCGAAACGCACTTTGCCACTTTTTCGCAGGACCAAAATCCTCCGAGTTGTCTCGGGTAGCTTCAACACCCAGAAAAAAATCTATTATCTTCAAATAAAACCTATTTAATTTGAATAGATTCTTTGCTTGGCTCCTGGCAGAATAGACTTTTATTCAAATTCAACATATAAATTTATTTGATTCAACCAGTGTTATTAGTGTTATTTAAAAAGTATTGGAATGAGCCTGGAGTTAGTATTGGAAGTAGTTGTATAGGATGTGATGACCCGAAGGGTCTTGCAGTGGTGGGGACGGTCCAGTGACGATGAGTGAACGGAATGGTGGCCCCGCCGCTGGATGGTCTCGAACCGGGTCTTCCCGATGAGAGCGATGAGCGCTAACCACTGCGCTACGGCTACTTATGATTTTTTTCACTCGAATCGTCTATAGCTCAGTAATGCTGGACCGTCACGAGGAATTGTAGCCACCATCGTAACTACCACCGCCATAGCCTTTCGGTTATTAATAACGATGCTTGATATCAGCATTCATGCACTATACGAAAAATATTTCTTATAGTATCATTTATATTCGTGGAATTCAGTGATTAAGTATATCTCAATGTTAAATAAATATATACGTTAGAAGCGAATACATAGGCAAATCAAATCAAATAAAAATTTATTTGATCCAACAAAAAATCTATTTAATTGTAATAAATGAAGATTGAATAGACGAATCTAGTCAATCATAATAGATCTTTTCTCTGGGTGCACTGCGCTACGGCTACTTATGATTTTTTTCACTCGAATCGTCTATACCTCAGTAATGCTGGACCGTCATAAGGAATTGTAGCCACCATCGTAACTACCACCGCCATAGCCTTTCGGTTATTAATAACGATGCTTGATATCAGCATTCATGCACTATACGAAAAATATTTCTTATAGTATCATTTATATTCGTGGAATTCAGTGATTAAGTATATCTCAATGTTAAATAAATATATACGTTAGAAGCGAATACATGGGCAAATCAAATCAAATAAAAATTTATTTGATCCAACAAAAAATCTATTTAATTGTAATAAATGAAGATTGAATAGACGAATCTAGTCAATCATAATAGATCTTTTCTCTGGGTGCACTGCGCTACGGCTACTTATGATTTTTTTCACTCGAATCGTCTATACCTCAGTAATGCTGGACCGTCATAAGGAATTGTAGCCACCATCGTAACTACCACCGCCATAGCCTTTCGGTTATTAATAACGATGCTTGATATCAGCATTCATGCACTATACGAAAAATATTTCTTATAGTATCATTTATATTCGTGTAATTCAGTGATTAAGTATATCTCAATGTTAAATAAATATATACGTTAGAAGCGAATACATGGGCAAATCAAATCAAATAAAAATTTATTTGATCCAACAAAAAATATATTTAATTGTAATAAATGAAGATTGAATAGACGAATCTAGTCAATCATAATAGATCTTTTCTCTGGGTGAAATCGTACGTTCAATCGCGAATTTCTTTAAACCCTGTTGGAAAAAACGTTTTTTATCGAGCTTTCGAGATTTTCCGGTGAAACTTCGCCGCGAGAAAACGCAAAATTCGTCCCTCGCCGTTTTATCAGCGCCGAGATTTCGAGACTCTCCTCCTCGTGCGCGCAACGTGTATCATCCCTGCGATGTGTGTTTCAACCCGCGTGTATATACGCTTCTTCTCGCGTCGTAAACTCGCCGAGCGAGAAGTTCCACGTGTCTGAATTTCATTTTCTCCCTTTGCGAGTTTCGCCGAGCATGGACGATGTTTGCGGTTAACGCTAATGCTGATTGTGTGTGCGTGGCGCTCGTGCGAGTGTGCGAGCTCGCGAATTAAAGGCACGGGACGTCCTACACACATGTATATCGTTGGCTGCCTTAATGGATTTTCCTCAAATTGTAAAATATCTCGCAAGTTTCCTCCGCGCAACTGGGCCGGCTCCGTACACACCCTCGGCTCAAACCGCGCGCACACACTCGCACACACGAAGCCTTCGGATTCGTTTAATTTCGCACGGATTTCTCGCGAGCTCTCAACGATGTTGGAACAAAAGTTTCACGACACTGACGAACGTTCGCGCGGACACAAACACATCCCTCGTACGTTAAACGCAACGAACATGACGAATTTACAGAAAAAAAGAAACGAAACGGACTTTTGTCTCGTAAAAAAAATACAAAAACGTGAATTTTCGCAAACCGTCGAGAAAAATACCGGAAATGTATTTATTTGTGTATATACGCACGGGAAGTCTCAAAATTCGATGCTGATCGTTGAATTCCTCTTGGGGGATGAAATTCCGAGTCGAAAGGGTCTTTGATCCGGAGGAGAAAAAAGGGAGTACCGATGGTCGTTTCCGCTTGGAGTTTGACGATTGAAATCGAGTTTTGAGACGCCCTGTATGATTTTGATCGAAGGGAAAGTTTATCCGAGAGCCTTGCGACTGATGGTGAGCTACGCGGAAATATCTTTGATTAACGACCGCGACAGTGGATGTAATATCGCGTACAGTTTGGATATCGCCTCCTTAAGCGCATTTATGTACATATATATATATATATATATATATATATATATATATATAATATAATATATACATATACATATATATATATGTATAGGAAAATGCGTTTAAGCAGAGTTATAGACAGAGGGTTGATCAAAAACCCTCAGATGCACTCGCTGGTCTCGCCTCCGTGGCCGACACAATAAGAAGTTTACCAGGCGATGGGTAATTTATAACCCGACGGCAAAAACGATCGGAAACTTTGCTGTATATACATACAGAAACGCACGTTTCCGCGCGCAAGAAACGCGACAGCGGGGTTCGAAAGGTCTCCACCGTATGATTATTACAAATGATCTCCATTTATTAGCTATAACGTATTAATATCGGGTTTGTATATGTATGTATACATACAAACACGAAAAGTACGCGAGCGAACGATTCTTCGTGCAATTTTCGCGGGCGTAGGAAAAAACAGCGTGGCGAAAGAATTTTTTCCTCGATTCTTATTCAACGATAATTTATGGCCCTGTTTTTTTTCGTGAAAATTGAAAAAAGGACGGTTTTTCGATGGAAACGAGTGTATATACCGTGCGAGGTTGAAGAATGTCGCGAAGGACGAGTAGTTTTGACGCGCGAGAGCGGGAAGACTCGCGGGTGTGTCTTTTTTTGGTTCTCGATAAGATGAAGAGACTTTAAAAGGGGGGGAAATAAATCGCGCGAAATAAATTCGCGGCTCAGTGTAGGTTTGGATTTTTTTTTCTCGTTTTTTTCGTTCTGAAAGTATCATAGTCTGTGCAGGGGCGGAAGAACGGGTTCTAGGGGTGGAGAGGGGTTGTTGCGGTCTCGCGTGATATCTGACACGGCAGCCTGGGCCATTTTCAATTCTCGGTGATGCATCGTCGTCGTATTCGCGTCAGATTCCCGTCGCGGAACAACCGTACATTTATAAAACACGAGTGTATGCGCAAAAGTAGGAAAGTATGAAAAAAACTTGCGTGTATGCATGTTGGTTATATACCGGGTGTACGAAAAGTCGATGCTGCTGATTTAAGGGTGGATTCAGGGTGAAATTCCGAGTCGAAATGTTCTTTGGCATTTTTTCGTACGACCAAAAGCCGAAGAGTTATCGATCGTCAAAGTTGGAGACACGAACGCCACCTGTCGGTCCAACTTTGTCGAGCGATAACTCCGAGGGGATTCGTCGGATCGAAAAGTGCTTGAGGACTTTTCGACTTGGAATTTCATCCCCAATGTGGCCGACTCGATAGTTGACGTCGACTTTTTCGACACCCTGTATGTACGTGTTCATAGGAGAAAGCTCGGGACTAAATTGTGAATATGATAATGCGAGCCTACAATCCGATTCGGTATTTCAACGGCGTTTTCTCCGATTGCCCGGACCATTTGTTCGCGCGGCGCGAGATGCGAATTTCTTCCCCCCCCCCCCCCCGTTCACGACAGCCTGACGAATGAGGGATATATTCAGCTGTCTTTCTCCTCTCCGCGTATTTTTTCTTTTTACTGCATTTTTCACGATTTTTCTTCCCCCATGGATGTCGTTCAACGCAAAACGTCGAAAAGACGAGATGAAAAAGACAAATTCTGCTCGTTGACTCTGATAAAAATTCGGTGGATTATTCAAACTCTGCTCTTTATCGAATGAGAATATTAAAACCAAAAAATACGTATTTCAAGAATTTCAGAGACGTAGAATCGAGAGATTTATTGGATACATCCGTTGTCGAGTAAAAAACAAGGCCGAGATTCAATACGCAATTTTTAATTCTCCACGAGACGCAAGAAAAAATAATTCGCCATCGAAAAGTAGCTCTCTTCGCGTTTGGCACTCGGCGACCGCGAGATGACGATAATTTCGGTGCGTAAGAGGCGACGAAATTGAATACCGAGTTTTTGGCGACTTTTCGTTTTTTTCCCCCATTTTTCCGAGTCCAAGCAGCTCGAAACTGGTCGATAGCCGATTGTCTTTTTAATTTTTGTCATTACGAAAAAAATGAACGGAAATTCGCCAAGATCTCTCGTACGTTCGCCTCGCTGATTTATTCTTAAAATGTATAAAGTACACACGTCACGAAAATTGGATGCGAGGGAACGATACGAGTATCGGAAGTGGCAGCATTACTCGTGATATATCGCTGATACCGGGCGGACATCAATTCCCTCTCGACCTAAAATAACCGACGGAGGAGACGATCCACTTCTTCGTCACATATTTATATGGATATGTACATATCTACCGTACATATATACATATCCTTATAAATGTGCGTCCTGACGAAATTTCGTGCTCTGTATATTGATGTCCTTCGTCCATCCCTAAAAACGCCAGCCATTCTCCGAGCTTTCGACTTTTCCTCACACACGAGGCATCTCGACGTATCTCCCGGTATTCTTTATACACAAAAGTCGTGTGCGATATGTATCCCCGTCGGATATATACACGTACATATGAGAGCTTAGCCTTTAGCTAGCCTGATCTATCCGTGCTTTTTCTTCGAAAAGCTCCGAGAGAAAAATCCGCCCGATATATATCCACGATTGAAGATTATTCGGCAAAAGCTTGATCCACTTCGGAGCCACTGACGCTGAATCATCGTTGAACGAGCCAACGATGTTTCTTCGTGATTCGTGCGTCGTATATATAATAAAAATAAAAAAAAACATATATTTATATGTCATTTCGATGAAGGAAATGATGAAAAAGTCATGAAAAAGATTTGTGAAAACGTCGGCCGAGAGTGACCGTAGCGAATGGTCGGGAAAATATTTTTCCGGCTCGTTTCGCGCGGAAACGATCGTGGAAGAATTTAATTTCGGCCGGACAGCGACTTGACGAATCGAATTCGAGGGATTCGTCATCGATTCTTTCGGGATTACACCCCTCGTGTGTGTGGAGGGTGGGAGGGGTGCGAGGGGGTGTGATTGACGCACCATTCACCGGCAAAGTCCGCACGATCGTTTCTCGCGGTCTTCTTACCCACCGCGACCATAAATCACAAAAAAAAATACCACGAAAGACGGGGAGAGAGAGAGAGAGAGTAAGAGGGATGAAAAAAGCGAGCGAGCACCCCCCGGCGAAAACGATTTCGACCTCACTGTGAAGAATAATCGCAGCTTTTTCTTCCTTCGACCGCAATTTTTACGTCCCTTAATTTTAAAGCTTTGTTTTTTTTGTTTAGTCGAGGCGAATTTTTCCACCCCTTAAACCGTCAATGACATTCCCGTGAGATTTCGAGTTTTCGTGAAATTCGCGAATTTTACGAAACTACCCCTTATTGTCGTCGCTACGCGCGAAAACTACCCTGTAAATCCGCGTGCGTTACGAGACGCGAGAAGAGACACTGTGGGCGTACCCGGAGGTGTGCCCGGGAAATCAGCAGCGGGTGAATAATCACGCGTCCAAAGCGTTAGCACCTAATATCTTTGAAAACGATTAACAGGAGGAGAATGGGTGATGAGGGCTTGATTAAAATATGATTGGATTATCCGCGCAGCTTGTCGCTGGTATCGCGCGTGCAATCCCGTTGTTTGCGAATTACATTCGCGTGAATGAGAAGATCGACGGGAAAAAAAGCCGATGAGAGGAAAAAAAAAGCACGGAGAACGAAGGGGGAGGAAAAAATAGGGGATGAAAAAAGAAACGAGTGCTAATGTTGGGGTGGATGTGTATGTATGTGCGTACATGTTTATGCAGGGGCTATCGTTCGTACTGGGTTGGGGTAATGGCCAGTGAAACGGTCCGATATCGGGAAAGGATCATCACCTGTTGCATCCGAAAGATGGGGTTCGCCGAATGGTCCATATACGCTGCTGGCGTGTGTATACAGTTATTCGAGAGCAAAGATGAACGAGGGATTTCAGTTGCTGGTCATACTAAAGCCATTCGGGAATCCGATGGGTTGAGAGGCAAATAGAAGAGTGGAGAGGAGAAAGCCCCGACGCTCGATCGGTGTTTCTCGTTTCAACGCACTGCCAGCAGTGACAAATCCTGTTTTGCACAATCGGATAGACACACGGAGCGGAGGAGAAGAGGAGGCTTTGGATTTTGTCATGTTTTTAGGTTTGATCAGGATTTTTGCGCGAATTTTTGAGTTTTTCGTGGAATACCGATGGTTTTCGGAATCGGCGGGAAAAATTACGTCGATATAGACTGGGAAAGTTTATTTTTGAGATTAAACATTTTTCGTCATTTTTTGCCAGACTGAGCTGGTTCACTAAAATCGTTGCCATTTTTTTCCAAGTTGAGGTAGACCCTCCGACTTGTGCTTGTTCTCTTGGGGATTGATTGGGCTTCAAAATGCCGTTTGGTTCATTGGGATATCTTCATTTTTCGATTTTTGACAGATTTTTAAAGTGGGAGCATCGATTTTCGCCAATTTTCCCATACATACCCCTTTGCGGTTTTTTTGCCGATTTTCAACGTCGATTTTGAGGGTGAAGGAATGATGCTATCGACATTTAACTTTCACCGCTGTCTAAGTCTACTCAAGGGCTTTTCAAAACACCCCCAAGAAATGTATATACCTCAAATAGAACCGTAGTTATGACCACTTGAAATTTCGACTTTTCGAGGTTTTTCGAAAACTGGTGAAAAATGAGTCGAAATTTTTTTTTTCAAATTTCCAACTTTTCAGAGTGCTTTTCGATCGGAAATTTCCCGCTGATTACGAAACACACCGACTTTTTCCCGAAAACTCAAAATTACACGATTTCCCGCTTCGTTGAATCACAGCAACCGGAAAGTTGCATTTTTCCGGCACGCGAAGCTAATCGATTTCCATGTTAGCCTCGCGAGCCAGGGGAGCATCAGGTTAAACGAATAATACGACATTGCCAAAGTCTTGTTATATCCACGAGGAGGTAAAAGGGATTCCCATGGGATGGTCGAGCATACATGGGACTTGAATGCATTATGAGAACTATCCGAGGGTGGATTGACCTTGAACGATATATGTGTAACATGTAACATGCTCATAGCTCTTATATACGGTTAAAGGAAAATGATTCATCACTGCGGAAAACTGGATTACAGGGTGTGTCTTTGCATCAAACAATCAACCCGGCGGAAGTCTCGAGCGCTGGTATAACTCTTCGTTACGTGATCAGCAAGAGGGAATCAGCATCGTCCTGAATACCGAGTAAAAAGAAAAAAAAAGTCCTCCACAAAGATATCAGGTATTCGATTCAAAGATTTTTTCCTCCCCCGACAGTTGAAAAAAAAATACAAGTCCGGAAAAGCAGTAGGACACTTAAAAAAAAACAAAAAAGTCTTTTTCTCGATCTCTGATGAACACATCGGGGGATTTCGAGGGGTAATGGATTATTAGCGTTTGCGAGAATCGCAGGGTCATCGGCGATAATGGATATCGGAACGAACGGCGGAAACACTCACCGGGGTACATTTGCAATACTCGTTATCGTCCACCTGTTGAATTTCGATCGAGTTTTCGCTCGCTTCGACCATATCTCGTAATTACACTCTCGTATATCAAAGGCCAATCGACGAATTCAATAATTAATGAATTAATCAATCCAACGAGTATTTTGCTAGACGAAATTTCGAAAATTCAGAAATTTCCTCTTGCTGATTTTTTTTTCAAGTGGCACGGTCGATTTTGAAGCTGAAAAAGACCCACTCGGTTCTTCTTCCTCCTGGGGAAAAAGGGGTAGCGCGCCGAGGCCGCGCACAGTGACGTCCACGATCGTACGTGTGCGTGTCCAACCTGCCGGTACATGCGGAAAATTTGCACATAGACTGTGCTGGGTGAAAGTCGTTCACTTTCCTCGGTGAGGGTTTTGGATAGTTAGTTTTAACGAATTCAAGGGAAACGCAACGAAATAAGCGAGGGTTTTAACAGGATAAGCTAATTGTGGGGTATTGGCTAAGGAGGTTGTCGGCGCCGACGAGAAAAGCATCGCAAAACCGCGAAAGAGCAAAGACAAGCGAGACGGAGAGACCTTTCGCTAGGCAACGAGTCAAACTCGTCGAAGCTGGTGCGCGCCGGGGTTGGTGGAGTTCGCGAACGTAAGGGCATAACCGGAAGGACCTTTGGTCTCGATATTTCGCCGGAGCGTTACGGCCTTCTCTCAACACCTCAACTTTCACCCCGTGCATACCGGGTGCGGTAAAACTCGATGTTCCTAGCAAAAAGCCACTTTGGAGATGAAACTCAGAGTCTAAAAGTCCTGGAGTACTTTTTTCCACCACGAAAACGGATACCCTCCGCCTGGTCGTAGGAAAAAGAGTTCAGAGACTTTTGGGCTTGGAATTTCATCCCTGATTCAACCGGAAATTGTTGACAACGATTTTCGCGACACCCCTTAAGCAACCCTCTCGTCTTTCCCCACCGTGGAGGAGCAGAATCGTTAGCAGCTTCGCGAACGAGCTGAATCTCAATGCAGTTTCTTAGAGACCTTCGGAAAACCCTCTAGCTAGGTGACATGTTGGTGGTTCATCTCTCGTGGTCTTCGGAAATAAGGGATTGACGCAAAAAAAGAAAACTGTCGGTGCGAATGAAAGGCCGATGATAAAAGTGATCGGAGAGGCATGAGTCGACACGCGCGTGCAAGGCCAGCGTCATTTATCACCGGTAGCGAGTGTATGTTGTCTTATCACGAATGGGGCTTTCTCTGCCGAAGGGTCGTCGGGGAGACGCAAGAGGCCTCTGCAGCGCGATATTATTTAGGGCACATGCGGTTTCTCGCTCCCGGACGGGCTACGATGTAACATAACGCGGAATGTTTCTTTCACTGCGTGCGGGAACGTTCAAAGTACACGAAGAACCGGAGGGGCGTGTGGAAACAGGAGCAATACGACGATAAGCGGTAAACCGGACATGGGGATGAAACGGTGCGAACAATTAAGGGCGTTGGGAGACAGCCAAGGGACGATGTAGGGTGTAGCGCGATGATTAGAGCCCACTGCTTCATCAGGAGAATGACGAAGGCGTTTGTTCTCCGCGGCTTGAAAGCTTTCCGCCAATCGTTCTTACACTTTTGGTCCACCATTTCGAAGATTCCAGCATCTTCCGTTTCACCTGGGTCTCACTCGTCGCTCCACGCTCTTATACCTTCCACACCCCCCCGTTGATGGCAAAGATAAAAAATAGACTTCATTGCCGAGCTCGGGCGTGAGGATATCATATATATACGCGGATGAGAGAACAAGATAAAGGTACTCTGGACTTTTTCGTTGTCGCGCTTTATTGCCGAAGCTTAGATTAAGTCCGCGAAGAAAAATCTATCCAGTGTCTCTCGGCTCGAGGATGTACATAAGAGGGACCTAGCGGATGAACGAGGGGTGGATCTGCGGAAGCTGTATATACCGATAAAAAAAAGAGAGAGAAGGAAAAAGAAGCGCCGCGATATGGTTGTTGTCTCGAGCATACGGATATTTCTTTTTCCTTTGACGACGACAATATCGCTCTGCCTTTGGGGATGAAAAAGGTTCGGGGGTAGTTCATCGGCCCGAGTTATCCGGTAAGATACATTTATGTATACATATATACGCGTATATACTTTGTACATGGGCGCGTGTTGGTCCAGAAGAGGCGGAAAGGTGGAAGGTATTTACGTCGGTATATAGCAGATACCGCGGGAGAGCTCGAGGACCGCTTTGGGCTCGGATAGAGCGGATCACCGACGGTAGGAGAGTCCTAACTCAATTTAGATCGAGTGGCGAACATTTGTCGGGTGTCTTGCGCGCGAATGTACGTGTATATAGAGACGCGCTTTATCCCCGAAGTGGGTTTTTATTTCCTATTATTTATCTGGATAAATAAGTCACGAAAGGGAAGTAAGAGAAACGAGGACATAGCGATGAGGTAGGCTGCGAAAAGTATCGCAGCATCTTTGCCAATGTCATCGATACAAATGGCTCTCTTCTTTGTCCTCTCCTCCATCGTGCAATTAAAACGAAAGCAACCAAAAGGAGCTAAAGTCGAATAACACGCTCCCGGAGCATTCGCTAATCGTCGACAGCCTTGAACATTGAGGAGAGGAAAAAGGGTAAAGTGGCGACAATGCCACTCGTACGAGTCGCGATAAGGATCGAGTGAGTGTTGAAGGATAATAATTAAAAAAAGAAGGGAAGAAAGAGAGGGTTGGGGAAAAATCGCGCACGGTACCCCGCACGGGAGAGGGTTGAAAGGAGAATGGACCAGAAATAAGAGAAACGGTGGAAAAAAGGTGAAAGAGCGCGGGGGTGCCTGACACGAGGGTAAATGCCGAGTGAACAGCCTCTCGACGAGAAACTGTTCAGTCTCGACGTTTTACCACGGTTTTACCGTGGTCCTGTTGTTACTGTACGATCCGCGACAATGACGACGACGACGACGACGACGACGACGAGTCTCGGTGGTCCTCGACCTTTATAATCCTAGCATAATTATACTAGATGCATACACACGAACGACAGTTCACACGCTCCACAACATCCCCCGTAACGTACACGTTTAACGTTAAACGCGTATCAAGCGCGTCATGTGCGGGCGAATTTCTCGTACGAGCATCAAGCGTCGTGCGGAAAACGTGTATACGCCACCCAAGAGATTAATTGTTATTAATCATTTTCTCATGGAGAGAGGAGGGTGTGTGTGTGTGGGGGTGCGCGAAAAAGAGGGGTAGGGAGAAAGCGAATGTAATTGCGTCATCCTACGGCGGCAACTCCGCTCAACAATGAGGCCAACCGAGTCCCTTTTACCTTAAACCGGAAGCCCCTTTGCTTCTCTCGAAAGCTACAGAGCCTACTCCCGCTGCTGGTCGTACAGACGTACATGCATCAACTACCCCCATAGTGTACTCGTATGCACCCGCAACTTCCGTTCGGATTCTTTCAATTGTACTTTGAGCCGAAAGTTCCTGCCTACCGGGGTATTTAAAACACGGACGCGATGCCGCTCCCGGTATAATACATTTGTGCGAGATGAGTGCGATTTTCGACGGTCCATTGTTGCCCACTTCAGACTCGAGCTGCGGTTGATGACCGGTCATCAACCTTTGATGACACATTGTGCAATCGCCTTGTGGAACACTCGGTATTAATACGAGAGAGGAAAAAGACTTCTTCCCGACGATTTTCGCCGGTCCTTATCTCTGAGGATGCTGGGGCATGAGATGAAAACGGGAGTTTCGCTGATTCGAAATGTTGCTGGTTCTCGCTCTTTACTCGAGTATACGTTGCAGCCCCATTGGAAATTGTCACCGATTCTCGGGGCAAGCACCCGAGAGGCTTATCGTTTTCCGCAATTATAGAATCCTCCAGGCCGAATTGCTTTACCGCACCGGTTCTGTACACTTTATTACACCATAGCCCTGCGGCTTCTTCTCTCGTACGGGAGAAACGGATATTCCCTTTGGTAGCTTCGCATCTAATTGCTCAAGTGTCGTTTCTCCAACGGTCAAAACGACCTGGTGATACATACGTACGCGGGCTACACGCGAGCGTACGGATTCTTTGGTGCCTATGGGGCATTCCGCGTCAAATCGGGCAATGATCGGGCGGAAATGATTTTCAGAGAATCGCGATAAACCAACATTATTCCTGACCGTGAATCCAACATTTTCGATACATCTCGCGTGTGTCGTTCGCTTTGAATCGTTTGTAGATAATTAGCGAAAGAATCGACATCTCGAATAGGACTTGACATGGAATGCCCCATATGTATGCGTATAAATAGACCGAAAGCAGTAATCTTAGAACGGACAACTGGTGTCCTCGGGGTCGGTGCCATACACGGGGATGTTGCGTGCCTTTCAAGGGGGTAGGATACGTTACGACGTTGGGACGCAATCGAGGAACGTATACGAGGATTCCCGGCGAGGGGTGGAAACTTGGCTATTATTTCGGGTTGTTTGCGAGTGAACTGGGTGCCATACTCGTACATCCTAGCTTTTCTTATACTTTCTTACCCCTACATGTGCCTCTTTCTCTCCACCAAAATTCGTCGACAATATGGTTTAATCGTTCGCCGCAATTTCCACCGAGCTGAATACACCCCCGGGAGATTGGTTGTTTGTGAATTCTCGAAAAATTTAAGACCGTCCAGGGTCCGCTTCTTTCCGCCCTTGCTGTTCGTTTTCGACCAACCCCTACAACCCCACTTGACACTTGTCTCGCACCAATTGGTTCCACATTCGATTTTTCGTTCTTCGAAATATCTTGCACATTGAAAAATTGTTGATGATTTCAGGATGAAATATGTGAACGTTCCATCGTCCGGAACGCGCAATTTTCCACAATGGCGATGTTGAGAAATTGCCTTTTTGGGGTTTCCATGGGCGAAGAAAGAAGGGGTTTTAACCGGCGAGAGAGGCTTTTGCTCTTATGTGTACACGCGAGTGAAATACATCGAGAGGGAGGGTGAGGTCTCTGAAAGAGGACATGGGAAGGAAGGGAATGTTGAATCTCACACACACAGACGTGTATATCGCATGCGGCTGTGATGCACAATGCGAGAGAAAGAGAGAGAAGGACCAAAAAGGGGGTTGCTGTCCAGAGCAAAATGGAGAGGTGAAGGGTGCAGAGACCATCGCGCCAGGGTAGCCAAGCGATGCTGTCCGCAATTAAAATAATTCCCTTTCTGCCTGCAGCCGAGCGGAAAGAACTTACCAGCACCCTCGCGGTGTACCCCGCGTTTACACGAGAGTGAAAAAGACGGAGAGAGAGAGATGGGCGGAATCCGCGAGGCGCATTCATCCCCCTTTGGTCCAGCGCTGGCGACCTCCTTTTGCATCGTTCGAGCCTTCTCTCTCTCTCTTCATCTTCCCACGTATCTCGTATGCCGTCCGCGAGTGCCTCTGGTAAGCATTGCTATTTTAATTGTGTCGTGCCGATGCGACCATCAGAGAGGAATTGAAACAAAATGAAAATGTACATACGCGCTCTAATAAGAGTCCGAGGATGCCCGAGCATCGGAGAGGAATGAAAATGCGGTCAAGCCACGTGTGTATAACGCATTAGACCCCTTCGAAATCAACTGATTTTTCGTCGTCGCGCAAAGAGCTTCTACGTGTTTAACGAAAAAATGCCAGCCACAAAGACGAAATTCCTTTGGAACTTTAAGATGACAAAAAAAAGCCACAAGTCAACATCGCTTCGTTCATCTCGCGGGGTTCTCTGCGCTTGAGATTTCCCTTTCAGCTGCTTATCTCCTTCTTTTGTTTCTCTCCTTCTTTTCAGTCACTTCAAAGTTCCCCGACTCGCGCGCATCGCCGCGAACCCTTCGGATCTAGCCCGCCCGAGCGATAATGGTACGAAATTTGAAAAAAAAAAAACAAACAAAACGCGTAATGTTCTCGGTGGCGCGATCAGCCAACCGCGACGAGAAAAGTGCGCGATGCGTCTCCAGACGGTGAAATTATAATGGAAACTCGGCGTGCTTTACACGCCCGGAAGATTGAGGGAAAAGGCACTTTTATCAGCAGGTGGAAAAGCTTTTTCCTCACCGATGGTAAATGTCGCGGCGTTAAAATCGAATGAAAACACTCTGTCAAAGGAAATACTCCGCTTTTCCGAATTTATACTCGCCGGAAACGAAAAATGCATTGCAAAACCAGGAATGTTTTACGAATAATTATTCCCGAAAAAAAGAAGATGACCATTGCGAAAGTCTCAATGTCCCCCGAGGTCAGCAGGCCTAGCGTCACTAAATTAATAAAAATGAAGAATAAAAAAAGCCCGATACGAGCAAAGAGAGAGCCGTGTGCCCGGGCCACTGGGGTGATATTCCTCATGCCGTGAAATCTCGTTATTATCATCACGCACCAATTAAACACGTTCCAAGCCGCGGTCTTGTCAAAGATATCAGAGAGTTATGTCGGAGGAACGAGCGAAAAGACGAAGATGGAAAAGGTCAGAAGGTCGAGGGGAGACATAAAATTAAAAAAAAAAAGTAAGTAATTAGAAATACCACATGGATAATATACGGTGCAATTAAGGCCAAAAGAGGGCAAGCCAGCCAAGTACCGACATCAGCATATCGCGAAACCCACCCTTCGCGGAGCCTTCCTTCCTTTTGTGAAGCGTGCTGTGAGGGCAGAGGAGAGCTTTTGGCTCCCGAGGAGGAAGGGACATTTCGAGGGAGAGAGGGATGGAAAACGCGACGGAGAACGAGCCTTCCACTCGTACATAAGTATACATCTATGTACATAAAAGTATATGTACATGGAATCCGCGTCTTGCCACCACCACGACTTCGACATTGGCGCACCTCCTCCGCACGCGAGAAAACACCGTCACTCCCGTTCGCCGACTCGGCTGGTTATCCAGGTGGAGGCTCCACCTCCACCGGATGCCGGATTCATAATTAAACACGCCCTTAAAACAAAATCATTACGGCCGTTGTCGGTATACAGTGACGCGTTGGGTTTCGCCTTGTAGGTAGGTAGCTAGCCAAGAGGGTAGGGAAAGCCTGGAGTATTATGGAATACGAAAGGCCGCGACGGTACATGTCCATCCGAGGGGTATCGGACTGACCCAAAGGGAGGAGGATGATGATGTCGACGACGACGGGGAGTGGTTGGAAACCAGCTTCCTAGAGGCACCCTCCTCTGGCCTAGGAACATTGAGGGAGGATGCCTAGCTTTGCATCGAACAGCATCCCTTCCTCTTCTTACCGGGGTAAGACATCTTCACCTGGACCGATCTAGCCTATGCCTTTTTACCCCATTTTTCACACCCGCTCCCGGAATCCTAGGCTTCTAGGTCCTTCTCCCGGGTACTGCTCCGCTCACAAGGGACTTTTCGCTGGAGCGGATTTCGATTCTTTCCAATCATCGGCCCTGTTGGGCCGATCTTTGATCCTCGATGCCCCCCTCAGTTTTTGCAATAAGATCATCTTTCCGGGTATCGGTATCTCCCCGTGATCCAGCGAATATTCTCACCCTGGGAGAGGGAGAGGGCAAGGTTCGGCATCCGGGGTGCGCGGAAGCCTCGGGGAGGACGTCTATAGCGATTGTTGGCTTTCCTCGAGATGGGGTTGGGCATGCGAAAACGTTGCATCCCGGGAATTCGAACGGGTACCACCCACCGAGTCTATCGCGCCGGTCTGGACAGCCCGCGAGAGCTCCGACAGGAGAAGCGGAGCAGAGAATTTTCCTATTATCTCATCCCACCCTTGTATATACACGCATTTTCATGGACACTATACATGTATACACACCCCTATATTTCATTTTAACGTTTCCAGTATTGTTCGTATTACAGGAACGCGTGTATTTTATTCAAGAGAACATTATTCCAGTACCGTGCAAAAAAAGAACATAGCGGGACATTATTCGCGTTTCAATGAATGAATAATATCATAAATGCCTTCAATCGTCCTTGAGCCGAAAAGAATACCGCTCATCTTCGTGTCCATCGCGATGCAGAGAGACGGGAGATGAAAGACTACACTGCGGATATATTATATACACGCATTTGCGAGCCGACGAAAGTGCGAAACTTTTATAAACAAGTCACGATTCCCTAATTACCGGAGACTAAATACCGCCTCCTGACGTTTCGCCTGCATCTCCCGCGGGTGGGTGTTTTTCTTTTTCTTTCTTCTTCCCGCTTGGCTCGACAGTCGGACTGCACGCAGTCGCGATATTATCATATTTAGTATGCGCACTTGGCAAAACCGGCTTAAATAACCACCCCTCCCCCATCCGGCCCCTGCAACTAAAGTCGCGGGGATCCTGAACTGCGACCGTAAAAGTCGAAATAAACTTTCGCCCGCGCATCGTCCGAGAGATCTCTCATATTTATTCTCAATGTTGAACGTTGAAACCCTCGGACTTTGGACACAACGAAAACTACCCCATCCGCGGATCCTGTCTCGTGAATCCACCCTGTATGCCTAGGCAATCGCGCTAGATCGATGGAACTCAATGGAATCCTTTTATCACTGCAGATCTTGCAGAAAAAAGTAAGGAATTCATTTGCTGGGGATGGAACGGAATGGGATTTCTCGCCGCGGCGAGAAACGCAGCCGAACGAAAAGAGAGGCGTTCGATTCGCACGGTTATGCAGCGCATTGAAGTCTCTGACCAATCCTTTCGTCCCTCCTCTCCGCACCGATCGACGGCGACGACAGTACCCGGGTTTTAAGCGAATGTACAACATCGAACAAAGGTTCGAAATCATCGAATCACTTCGAAACGCATGCCCGCAACTGGGACTTTAGCTTCTAGACCGAAAAAGGTAAGTGGAAGGATAAAATCCGATGAAACTCGGAGAATTCCTTGTCCTTGAAGGAATTAAGATAAAAAGATGAAATCAGCCAACGTCGTAATTCCCCCGAAGGTTTTTCGTTAGTTTTCCTCCGGCGAGAAAAGCCACGCTAGAACGGAATGTTCTCTCGCGGTGTGTTCGAGTCGTGGAGGAAAGTATAGTAGGTTTTGAAGAACGCGACTGAGAAAACTTTTGGTTTCGCGAGGGGGTGCGATTCGAGACTGCATTGGGTATATATATGTGTGTGTGTCAAGGGGGATGAAAATGGAAAGAGTCCAAAGAGCAAAGAGGGAAGAGCAGCGGGACGAACTACACGTATATAGGGATGACGAGCGAGGTTTCGTCGTTTTTCTCAACCCCCTCCCTCATCCCTGCACCCCCTTTTCTCTTTTGTTATACCTTGCGCCTCTGTGCGGTGCACGAGCAAGAGCTACGCGGTAGGTTCTAATTTACCGAGACGCAGGGACTTTGCTTCTGAGTCCGCGTCGGAGGCTAACTGCTAATTTAAGGGTTAATTCCTTGGGAGACAAGTTGGCAGAGTTACGACGAAAATATTCATGGCATTATGCATACGCTTAGGCGCGGAACTGCCACGGCGGCCACCGACCGCGTAGTCGCTAATAAAAATTAAAAAGTCTAATTGCGAAAAGCCACGATCCTCTCTCGCGCTGTTTCCCGTACAAGGGGGTGGTACGGGAAGCCATTCGTTCGTTCCTTGATATTTTTCGAAAATCCAACTCCGTGGTCCCAAAATCGGATCGATCTACGGCAAAAAGTGACTGCCGTTTTTTTTGGTCCAAGGTCAAATGATGCCTAGGGTCGAATCGAAGGTGAAGACGGAACAAGGCGACAGGATCCGTCGATATCCTTTTTCTTTTGAATTCTGGCGCGTCATAGTCGAGTTCAACGAGCAAATTAAGGGGGATCGGTATTACGAAAGACGGCAAAGAAAAAACAATGGGGTGGAACTCGTCGTAATAGAGCGAAGCTGACGTTCTCTCATAATCCGTTCCATCGGCATTTGGATCCTAATAATCTTCATCATTTTATGTCGCGTAACGTCGCAAAGTCGTTGGACAAAGTACAGAAGCGTGCTGCTGACGCAGCGAGAGAGAGAGAGAAAGGGCGAGTGGCGCAAGGGTAATAAGAGGGATGAGGTGAAATCGTGACACCGCGATTGGCCGGGTGACTCTCGGGCTTTGGTCTTTTCTCGCCCTTTCGGAGCGGTACACGGTTCGCTTGTAAAAAATAAAGGGAATTTATTTGCGCAATTCGAGTGGGCGAAACGATGAAGTAAACGAGGTGGAGTGGAAAGTCGGCGAGGGACGGGGTGGGTCGGGGGATGAGGGTGGATGAGTGGTACAGAGCGTATGCTTTCCGGGTGTGCACAGTCATCTCACCCTTGGCTCGGAAGAGACAGAGAGAGAGAGAGAGAGAGAGCACGCTGGCTTATACAGTCCTCGAGGACTGTGCTCACCTTTCACACCCCCTTGTGCACCACCCCTCCAACACGATGAAGAGCAGAGGAGAACGTGTATAACTGAGAAAAGGAATAAAGCAGAATAATAAGAATAAGTAAGAGCGCAGGAGCAGGGAGGATGAGAGTTGAACGTCAGAGAGTGGCAATATAGTTTCCCTAATGGCGCTTAAAAAAATCTTAAAAAGACGATATTAAGAATGTGACTGCCGGCGGAGGAGCGGCGAGAGGGTAGAAAACTACCGATGAAAACCCCGGTGGAAGAGAGGTGGCGAGATGAGAAACTCATCCGTTTTTCCTTCTCGCGAAAGAGCCGGACGAGGGTGAGGGAAGAGGAGACGCGTCGAAGAGAGGAAAAGACGCTGGTACGTACATGGGGATGAAAATGGGGGGGGGGGGGGGGGGAAAGGTGCGCCAGAGCCGGTTCTAGGCACGGGACGCTCCGTGCAGCCCTGCCGGTTAATCGTCGTGAGACAACTGGAGAAACGAACGAGAGAATCTCTCTCGTACTTGTACGAGGTGTGTGAGATGAGTTGAATAAAAAAGGAAGAGCCAAGGAAAAACAAGGAGAGAGGGATGAAAAAAATGGACCAGGGTGAGTTTCCAGGGTGGAGAGAGAGAGAGAGAGAGAGAGAGAGAGAGACGGGGATTCGAAGAGGGGCTCGAGAGGATACCGTACCCCCCGACGGGAGTGGAAGAGCGAAGGGACCGGGGGATGAAGGGGGCGAGGAATTTAAAGAAGTGTCGAGGAAAAATGGGAGAGGAGGAAGGAGGAAAAAAAACAAGCAGAAATTAAAGATGAACCTTGAGTGAAATGGGGCTCGAGTTTATAAGAGTCTTATTCGTCTCTCCCGCCTCGTTTGATACGCCAACCCCTCGACCATCCCCCGTCCGAGCTTCGAACGTCTTGTCACACGCTCAACGTCCGATACCAACTTCTTCGCCTTTTTCTCCCCGTCATTTTTTGCTCTTCGTTTTTCCCATTTTCCGTCATTCGCGTTACGCCTCTCTCTCTCTCTCTCTCTCTCTCCGTTTAATCAGAGTGCTCGAGGATCTCCGTGATGGGTCTTTAACACCCTCGGAAACGGAATTCCATGAGGCGAAAAAGAAATAGGAAGGAGAAAACATCTCCCGCGAGGATTCGACTTTGAATCTAGCGAGCGGATTCGGAAAAAATTCCGACAGCTTGTAGTTTCGTAGCTAAATCGTATATCGATGTTAATCCCACTATGCAGGTGGCAAACTTTGCGAGGGCAATTTTTTTCTTTGAATTTTGATATTTTTGAAAAATCTCTAGGGTATCTTTTCTTTCAATCTTTTTTTCACTAAAAGTCACAAAAACCGAGACATTTTCAAAGGTCGGATCGAACAAGGATGGGAGAGTAATCGCGCAGCCATGAAAAAAAAGCAAACACATTCCGTCGTGATTAACACCTTAAATTGGATGTCTTACATCTCCGATGACTTGATTCGAACGGCCGGGGCGGGGGGGGAAGCTCCCTTTTTATTTTCTCATCTCGCGAGACTCAAACACAGGCCGAGCGTGTCCTTTCGACGAGTTTAGGACACCCTCGAATTGAATTTTTTCTCTATTTTCAACCCCCACCCCCACCCCTTGAGGCTTCTCGCCGCGGAGGGGAGTAGAAAAAAAGAGATCGCAAACGAGGCAGCGAGACGAGATGCTGCGATGCGCCCTGAAGCTGAATACAAAGTATCAATCAGCCCTTCGAGTATAAGGGTGGTTTTGGGCAGCGGGCGAGACGTGAAAAATACTCGGTAATTACGACACTCCCGCTGAAAACTTTGGCACAAATATACATAACGTACTCTCTCTCTCTCTCTCTCTTATTTTTTTTCGTCTCATTTTCTCTCTTTTTTTTTTTTCTTGTACGCGCTTCTCGATAAAAGCCCCTCGAGTGTATACGGTGACGGGGGATGGATCGCCGCGTTTATATACACCTCGTCGGGCGACCTTAAATCTTGATGAAGATGTTAAATTTCATGAGACGAATTGAAAAAGTGCGCCCACTGTGCGTGAAAATAAAAAAGATTGCCGAAGCACTCGGGAATTAAATTTAACGCTCTGACGTTTCAATGTTTCTCGCTTTTTTAATCTTCGTTGTTTAATCGTCGCCGGGACCCGAGAAAATTGACCTTATATTTTTACTCCGATAATATGCAGAAAAAAAGAACAAATATTCATCACCATTCGTTTTATAATGGCGGCAATCTCGCACTACTCGATAATTTTATTCCGCGTCAGAAGTCTTGGACCTTCGTGAAATTGACGAATAATGAATTTATGAATTTATATTTACAAGTACGCGTCTGTAACGAAAAAGTGACGGAAAAAAAGTCGAGTCGAAAAGAGGCTTATCCGAGCTAGTGCGTTTTCTTTTTCATTTTCGCTTCTTACATTTTCGAATATCCCCGAGTACACCGAGCATAAAAGCAGCTCGAGCCGGCGAATTCACCGAGTACTCGCGGATATAACGAGTGCGGCTCGGGTAATTATGAATTTCAAATTAACTCGAAAAAAAAAAAAGAACGAAACGGCTCTTCCGCTAACGGCATTTTCTCCCTTCTTGTTTTTTTTCTCCTTTCGAGTATCTTCAACGTTTTCTTTTGCCGCGAGTTCCGACGTCGAGACGAGTCGGCTGACGGACGAATTCAGCGGTAAAACTCGAGCGAGCTTTTTCCGCGATGGTGAAAAAGCATCCGACCGCGAATCGCGCGTACCTTTTTCGCTCGCGATATCCGGCACAATCATTAGCCGTAATCCCGATAGTTCGGCACGGAGGTTCGTCAAAATTGCGCCGGAAATAAAATAAATAAAACAAACAAAACTCAAAAATCGTGCAAAATTACGAAAAGATTTTTATTTTCGGTGCCAGCAGCAGACCGCCAAGATATTTGGCGGAATTTTATCGGTGGCCAATGACTCCGTCGCGATTGCCATCCCTTTGGCGAATTCTGATATGCCGAGGGAGGGTTTCGCGCGGAAATATATTTTTTCAAAAAGGGAGAGTACAGGGTGGCCAAGATACCTCGTGCGGAATTAAGCGGGGATGTTTATATATACGAACGGATGAGCTCGAGAGAATCAGAACAGAGAAAAAGCTCAAGGTAACTCGCGCGAGCCCCTTCGCGTTACTAACCTCTCCTCGCCTCTGATATATTTATCTACTCGAGAGGCTTTAATTATACCTGACTCTGCGGACAAAAATAATACCCGCACCTATCTAATTAACGTCGTTGCGAAGCTCTGACGGTTTATTTTCCTCTCACGTCCTTTTTCCGCACCGCTCTCTTTCCTGCTCGCGCCTTATTCTCTTGCTCGTTATCTCTCGCAAACAGCACATTTCAATACGAAATTGGCACTCTCGAGGGTACGCGAGACAACATTTTTTTACGCTATTTTTTCACCCGCCAGTTCTTTAAACAGTCAATCGCAGATCGAATAAGTCTATCAATCGATCAAGTGTTTAAACGGATTTTTTACCAACGGATTCACTTGTTTTTCGAGTTTTTACAGCACGTGGAGGAAAAAAGCTGAGATAGAGGGTCGGTTGGATATTGGGGGCGAAAGGAGAGTAAAAAAAAAGTGCGAGAAACACGTTCAAAACCTCGGAATAAACGGGAAATTACTGGGACCATCTTGTAATTATACGGCTAATAGGAACGTAATTTAGTGTCTCGAACTCGACTTATATACCGACGTTCCGCGGTGTATAACGGCGGTGTGGGGGAGGGGGCGGGGGGGAAGCTTTTCGCGGATCACCCGCGGAGAAATATACATCCATCGCTCCAAGTTTCCTTTTCAGCAGCGCGAAACGCAGCGGTCGCAGGAGCGAAAGCAGCAGCGGTGAGGAAAATCGTATCCGCGCGCACCCACAAAATTAAAATAATAAACGACATCGTTAGGATTCATCATCCGATTTTAATTTCCATTTCGGAATGATTGCGCATTATCTCACCGTGCCCCGTCGTAAACCTTTTGCCCAACGGCCATTACAGACATTCCCCCTCGAGTCTCGAGAGGCTCTGGCGATTCTTTCCATTTTTCCACGTTTTTCCATCAATCGCCTTTTTCTTCCAGGCAACTTTTATCGCACTCGGCTTTTAAACTTTGTCTCTCTTCAAACTCGACATTTTTTCAATATATTTATCGGACTTTTATTCCGAAAAAGATCGATGAGGACGCTTTTTTCAAAAATTTCGAGTGATCGCGCGTAAAGGGCGAAGAAAAGAACGGAGAATACGTTTTTTTTTCGAAAATGACGGTGTATTCCGTGCTTGCGGTAAGTGATAATTAAATCTCCAAGTTTCCAGGGACATTTCAACCCTCCCATAGGGGTAGTTGCGCAAAGTGTACCAGTTTCGTCATATATATTAATAATAACGGTACATATAATCTCTCGGACGTGTGCGAATAAGGAAGAGCAAAGGAGGGATGCTGCACAGCGCGGGCATCTCGCCTCGATTCAACGTCGCGTGTGGGTATGATATAATGGCTCTTACGAGCCCCTTTCCACCGGCATCTTCGTCCGGCGACGGGTGTCTCGCACGTTGCGCCCGCTTCTATGCAAGACGCGATATAAATCCCGCGTCTTGCGCGCCTCCCAAGGTGTAGTTTCTCCTTAGTCGCTTCAAGACGCGGGGAGATGTTCGCCAAGACCGTCCTGACGGTTGTTCCCAGCCGATAAATATCCCGGAGACAATGGACACTGTCCAAAACACGGTGAATCTCGCGCCTTAAACTTGCCCGGCGTTCGCCCCCTGGCGGTAGCGTCATGGTACTAAGAGAGGCGTCTCGAGCCGTTCCTCGCTCTCCCTCCACCGTTCGCGATCGCGTTCCCCGGCGTGTGTGCGCTCCTCCGGGCATTCTGACCGACCGACACTCGAATTTTACTCTCCCCCGTCCCCAACCTCCATCGCGTACCATTGTAACGTTTGTTTCAAACAAATTACCATGATAATACCCGTTTGCTCGGCTCTCGAGAGTCGTCAAAATCCGAGCGGGGTCCTGGCTCGTATACGTCGCGTCTTAAAGTTGCACACGCGGGAAATTTCGCGTCTTTTGGTCCTCCGGTGCGCGGAATTCGCGGTATATCTCGATTTTTCCCCGCTTCGATCTTGAGACTCTGAGAAATTCGGATAAGAACGGAGGCGGACTCCATTTTACGCGAGTGAGTATCGTTCCAAGATGGGGGCGTTTTTCGCGGGCGTCGCGAAACGCCATCGTTGCCAGGACAAATATATACCTTCCGAGGAATTATTAGACGTGCAACCGCGGTAGCTGTTGCCCTCTCCCGTACCGCGCGTTGTGTTATTAAACTTAGTTATGAATGCCCATTAAAACTGTAAAGGAAATGCATTAGCTCCTGCGGGCGCGAAGGAAATCCACCCCCGAGCTGACAATGCTTCTTCCACACCACCTTTGCTCCTCGAGAGCCGTAACCTCGCCCCCCCATCCTTGCTTCTACAGTCCTGCGTCCGGATCCATCTTCAGATCTGTTGGAAAGAGTACCCAGCATCCACTCTTCCGGGATGAGAGCCGGAGCGCTCCTCCTCTGTATCTCGGCACTACCGGAAGTCGACTTTATTCTTGATAAAATATCGTACGTTCGCGCAAAGAACGCGACTCTTTCTCGAGATAAATCCCTCGAGAATCGTCCGTAAATACGTCACCTTGAACGAGTCTTTATCTCGCCTGTTCCAGTCGTGATTATCTCGTTTTTCGAAACACAGCGTTTTTTTCCGAATCCCTCAGAGTCCGCAGCAATTAAACTGCGCTTGGTTACATCTCGCCTATCTCTCCGGCAGATGTAAAGGACAATTGGCGCTGCCAACACACGTATCGCGGTAATCATGTTGTCTATGTCTATAGAGCCGAAGCGATATAACGCCGAGGAACAAACCAAGCCTTTACAAATTTCTCTAGACTCTACTAAGATTTCCTCGTGGCGATTACCCGGAAAATTATTGCCATTGCGCCTTGTTTGGTGCACAACGAGAGATATGTACGGGGGTGTAAGGTTTGTTTCTTCGAGAGGGTGCGGAGGAGGCAAAAGGCGCGTTTCGTGTATTTTAACGAGCAAGTTTGACAATGGAGCCAACGTAATAAGTCGTATACGCCGCTGTTTCGGAGACGCAAACTTTGTCGAATATATACGCCTTTGTACCGTATATACTCGACAAGAATTGAGCATATTTGTGAGATATAACCGGTAAAACAAATATCGCCAACTTTACGACTCTTGTATTCCGGAATTCGCATAATCGTCAGGAGTAAAACTGGCGCAAATGCATCCTCCCGCTGTAACACACGATTTTTTTTCGCCAAATTTCTCGGCACGGTCTCGTCGTGAACCGCCAGGGGGAAAAAAAATGACCGAACCGACCAAACGTTTTTTCGGTATTTTCCGAGTTGCGGGATTGAAAATATTGCTTTTAATTATCTTTGCGCGAGGCAAAAAAAATAAGGTTCAGCGAGGTAAGAGGGCTCGTTACGCGATGCCATCACGGAGGCTCGTGTTCCGTACCGTCGGGGTGTAAAAATGAGGCGTCGCCGGAAGTCTTATGGGCCGTGTCATACGCGCGGAATTTTCCGTTTTCCCCGCGCGAAACTTCATCCCCCTTTCGATTCTCCAGTGTCTTTTCCCTCTCCGGACGTCCTCGTTCCTTCTCCTCAACTTTTCTCGCGGTGCTTTTTGCTTCTAATGCTTATTATTATTATTGTTCTCACGACCGCGAGTTCGAAAAGAAAGTGCGAGCTTTTAATTTAGATAAGGGGTGTGCAACCCCTAGTTTTTTTCTCCTCCGCCGGACAACCGCGGGGTCACTGCATAAAGCGGGTTGCCCTCGTTTTTTTTCTCATCCCGCTTCGTGGAAAACATTTGCAACCCCTCGTCGCGAAGCATCGCGAATTTTGAGGAAAACAAATCGATGATCCGACGAGGCTTCTTTTTTCTATCGATCAAGGGTGGAAAACCGCCCTGGGGGATGGAAAAAGTCGGATGAACTACCGGGGTGTGAAAAAAACCGTACCGTTTCCCGGCAAAAGACAGGGACAAAAACACCCCGGACAAATGTACTCCGGGAAGGAATCGCGAGCAACGTTTTCGCCGATAAATTAAGGAGTATATACATCCACCTTTGATAATCTTCCTCCTCTGATATTCCCCAAAGTGTGTAAACTCCGGTGGACTTTTCCTCTCGCGAGAGAGAGATAGCAGAGGAGTATATTTTATACTCGAGATTTCCTCGTGGTAACGGATAACAAGCGTGAAAATTTGCGAGTGGACGCGCGCCAAGCTCCGCACTCGTTTCTCGTCTCTTTCTGTGTGTGTCGCGAGACGAACGCGGTAAATTTTCAAATTAAAGAAGTTATTCCATTCGAGGGTGTAGCCAAAGGGGTGTGAACGCTTTCGTGTTCGTCTCGTATCTCTCGGATGAGAAAAGATACGCGGAAAAGTAACGAAGAGGGAGGGAGAGGGACAGAGAGAGAGGAAAGAAAAAGCCTTTCATCCAAAAGCTTCTCCGTGACCATTCGAAAAGGGGTGGGGGTGTTACAAGGGTTTTTCATCGCCGCGGTAGGATATACATGTAACAAGGGATGGTAGCCCCCTACCATCCCTTGTTTGGAGGGTTTCGGAGCTCGCGACGAACACCCGGCAGAGCAGGAGGCGTTTAGACGTTATATTCGTTCCGCGAGCCGCTAACAAAGATAACTCGGTGCAATAAAAATGATTCAAAGTTTCCCGCGGCGGATGGCGCGCGCGAGTTCCGATGGCGTATAGTCGCGGTTGACAATGGCCCGTCTTTGTCTCCTCTCTGGACCCCAAACCCACAGCATCTCTATATTTCCTCTCACTTCCCTCCCCCCCTGCTCCGTCATTTTACCAACATTCATCCCTCGTCTCTCTCTCTCTCTCTCTCTCTCTGGCCACCCCTTCATCCCCTATATCGCGATGCATATATACCGCGAGAAAGCTCTCGCTGTACGATTTCTCCCGAGTCTCCAGCATCCACCCCCTCTTTTTCATCCCCCTTGTTCACTCGACGACACCTATCTTCCGGTTTAAAGTCCGCAGGGCGTTGGACGAAGACTCTCTTTCTCTCTTTCCCTCTTTGTGCGTGCAACACTCTTTTGCGCGAAGAGAGAAGAAACGCGCGTCCGCGAAGCCAACTTTTATTATTTACGACTGATATTTCCAGTTGCACACCGCGGGGGCGCATACACGCCGGGCATCCCCGTCTCTCATCCCCCATTACGGTATACAGAAGCCCTTCGTTATACCGTACAGTATTAACGCCCTCGCGGGGCCGGAAGTCGTATTATCAAGTTCAGGGGAGAAAAATAGAGAGAGAGAGAGATGCTGAGGGCTTTTGTGAGCGCGCAAAGTGCGAATACGAGTATACTCGTGTACCGCGTCCTTTTGGGACTCGAGTACATCCGGTGTGGGAGATGCTCAGACCGGAAATTGAGACTCGCTTCAAAATTTCAGACCATTTTCGCCAAATCTATTGGAAACTATGAATTCAAGGTCAAAATCAACATCCTCTCTATGAAAACCGAGTTTCCATCAGCGTGAAAACATCGGTTACCGATTTCCCCGTCTAAAATCAATGGACCAGAAAAAAAACCCCCGGGAATCTACCGCGACCGCTCCGTGAAGCTCGCACTTAATTATTTCACTTCTGCGCGGGGATTGTACCGCATCGCGGAACATCCTTAAATGTATTTCGGACAAAACCTCTCTCGCGTACACACACGGTTATGCGCGTACGGATGATTGTCGAGGAGGGTCTGAATTTGCATTTTATTCGGATGCTGGGTACGCGGCCCGGAGGATATAGAGTGGAGCGAGAGGTCCGCGTGCAGTGAAAACGAAGGGTGCGAGGGGGTGGAGGTCCGGGAGTCCTCTTGGGCTCTCCGATATGTATATACGCAAAATATATATCCGCAAAGAGGGCACGCGGACATTTATTTTAATTAAATTACTCCGGAGCGTCGAACAACCCATTTCCTATAAATTATCCCCTTACCGCTCTCTTTTTGGGAAGCCCGCTAAAGGGGGATGCGGGAGACGCCATGTCGGACGTTACGAGGGTGCATATAGGGAAAAAGAAAGAAGGGGGGAGGGTGGAAGGGCGTCGAGGCATTAATGTACTCGCTGATCCCGCGCGCGCGAGAGCATCCCCATTGAAATGAAATAAAAGCGCGCGCGCTGCTCCCCGAAAACGCTTTGACCTCTCATCGTCGTTTCGTCCGTCTATGTATGTATTTATATATAATACATAAATGTGCAAATTCCACTCTCTATACACGCGTACATCTCCCATCTCTCTTTTGCTACATCTTTTATCGGGGTTTGTCTCTCCCTCTCTCTCTCTCTCTCTCTCTTACGAGCGTGTGATTACTCTCCCATGCTCGCTATAGCTTTCCCTCTCCGCAGCATCCCTCTCGCATTTACCGCGTAATCATTTTCCAAGTGCGGCTTTCTCGCCTGCACTTACCACTCGCCCATGTACCACTTTATGTACACATATATACCAATACGACAATTTTATATATATGTATATATATTAAATTGAAAAAAAAGGTCGAGATTCCCCGTCAACTATGATCCTTCTAGATGGACAGATTTCGATATTGCTGGCGAACATTTTTTCGTCTATTTTTGAGAGGATTAACATTTTTTTTTTTTTTTTCAATAAATTTTCTGATATATATATATCGTGTGTAAATTCGAGAGGGTCGAGTCAATTTTACGTACTCCGAATTTCATCGGAATTCAAGCGCGTTTTTGTCCCGGAGTCCCTCGTACTTCCGGTTTTTTTTTCTACTTTTCTTTTTCGTTTTTCCTTTTTTTTCCATTCGGACTGAGGGTAGGGGGTGATGCATTGTACGCAAGGGTTTCGATATACGTGGGAGATTGTGGTGAGAAAGGAAAAATAATGGATTTGCCCGGATGCAAGAGAAATTTGTCTCGCGTGTGGATTTGCAATTTTAAGAAAAAAAAAAAATTGAAGGTTTTTCGTTTTTCGAGGGCCGAATTACTTGATTATTTCGAAAACATTGTTTGCATATCGTTGCGATGGAAATTTCAAAGTCGATCGGGGATTTTCGAATTTTTCAAAAAACTACACTCGATAGTAATTGTTTTTTGAAATATATTTTTTGTAAATTTAAATTTGGAGTATATTTTCCTGGAGGGAGAAGAAAATTGACAGCGTACGAGATGGGGATCGTTAATTTTTTGAGGGATAATAATAAGGAGCAACGCTGATTTTCCTTCAGATAAAAAAAAATGTTATAAACGTCGATTTCCGATAAAAGTCGAAAAACGCGCCAAAGACGCTCGGAGCGATGGAAAAGCGCGCATGCGCCAAGCGCGATGGCTCCGAGCGCCACGAGGTCTGCGACACACGCTCGCGCGTCGATAAAATTCGCCGGGACGATAACGAAAGAATTTCACCGGTGAAAAAGCCGCGGGAAAATCGTGATTTTCAGCGAGAGATTAAAAGAGAAAAGACGAAATTTCTGTACTCACTTGATAAGGAACGTGCTCGCCGGGTTTGCCGCAGGCAGCAGCGATGTTGAGAGTGTGAAGGCAACACTCGTCGGCGTTCCAAACGTAAAGCACGTCGTCTCGTATCTCGAGAATATTACGAGTCTCCTTGGCACTCTTCGGCAAGCCATTCTTGATGCGTTTGAACAAGGAATTGTCGTTGAGACCGAGAGGATCCGTGCACGAATTCATTATTTATCTCTAAACACGATTTTCATACGCGCCAAAAACACTCCCGAATTGACAAAGCGCGAGAATCAACAACAAACCGCGCGGCGAGACTGAACAGCTGAGCGCCCGGCTGTCAGGCGTGCCAACCTTTCTTTTCTCGCCGTCTTTGCTGCCGGCGCTGCTCGCAATCGATTCGCGACTCGAGTCGATATACTTATATCGATACTTTTACACTCGGATAATTGCGGATGTAGTAATGAGAAATATACACGCGAAATTATGAGTTTCTCACAGGGATTGAGTAAAAATTGAGTGGAAGAGGTGAAAAATTGGGAAAAAAAAAAATTCTGAGCAGAGATTTCCAAGCTCGTGGAATTCTCTCTACAGAGGCCCCGGAGGGATTCGAACCCTCGATCTCCTGTTTACTAGACAGGCGCTTTAACCAACTAAGCCACGGCGCCTTCCTCGATGTCGAGGGAAATATGTCGATATTGCGTCGGTTTAGCTTTCCGACAATGTTCAAAATAATTATTCAATTACTTCCGGTTAATTGCCCTCGGGAGACTGCAAAACTGTAGGAAATTGCGAAAAGTACACTCCTCTCCATCCGTTCCTTTCTGTTTTTTTAACAGAAGCCTGTTTTTATCGGAATTCAAGAAATAATAACTTAATTTTTTTTTTTTAAATCAATTGTCCTTTTTTTTCTCATTTTTTATTCAGCATTGCAAACTCTCGTGATATTTTGAAAAAATCTTTCCACCGGCGGGATATTCGCGTTGAAAATTCGGGGTTCGGCATGAAAAAAAAAAAATCGAAAAAAAAACCGCTCCCGGGTGGGCTCGAACCACCAACCTTTCGGTTAACAGCCGAACGCGCTAACCAATTGCGCCACGGAAGCCGATGACTCTCGTTCGTTTTTTTTCCCTCAAGTGCGCAGCTTGTATCACACGTATTCGTAAATAACAATTTTCGAGACGATCGTAATTCAAATTATCAATTTGAATTACGATCGTCTCGAAAATTGTCGACAATTATCAATAACAATTCATCCCTTATTTCGATTCGGTCCTTGTTATCATCTTCGCAGCATCCCTCGCGATCTCTCGCTGTTTCTCAATACACGTCGTGTCTCTGATAATTAACCGGCAATTCCCAAAGCCCCTATAAATTACTCCCTTTCCACGGCATGACCCAGCAAGTTTTCGCGATGTAGATTCGTCCAACCAACATCCCCTTCGCATTGTCTCGTCGTCGTAAAAACAATTGGCACTTTTAACATCGATTATTTACATTATTTATTATTTATTACCTTTTGCACAGAATTCTCGTTATCTCGATGGTGAAAAAAATGTACGTCCGTTTCGTCCGTCGTTTGTTTTTTTCATCTTATTGTTTTTTCGATGAGAACTCGCCGGTTTGACGCGAGGATAGCTTTTTGGTCGGATAAATGGCGAAACTGCACGTCGTCGATTCGTCTTCCGTCCTGCTGTGGGCGAAACGTCTCGTGTAGTTTTCTATCAAACCGCCGCTGCACCACAGCATCCTTCTTCATTCCCGTGTGTGTGTGTTTTATAAATCGTGCCTCTCGCGGAGATGCGAAAATCTTTGAAAAACTCGAAAGGCACACCCTTAAGGCTCATCAATATCGGTTTAAACAGCTGGCGGTTGAGATGCAGGCTCATTTAGCTCGAGATTTTCCTCTTTTTCAAAATTTTTTTGAAATTACCATTTCGGGATGAATCCCGATCGAATTTCGAGCAAAAATCTGCTTTTGAATCGCAAAAACGCATCGTCCCTCGAAGGGTCGAACAGGGCGAGAGAGGGGAGCTCTTGAACGACCAGAGGGGTGCGTGCGGGGATGAAAACTTTGCCGTCTTGTCTCGCGGTCCAGGGGATGAGAGAGAAACGGAAGAAACAGGTAGACAGGACTAAGTACTCTGATAAATCAGGAGCCTTAATGAAAATGTGGCTCCATCCGCCGTTACGTCGCGAACCCACCCGGAAAGCTTCGGGTTCATCCCTCACCAGCAACCCCCATGCGCAGGGTTGTCTTATTTATATCTTACTCGGGATTAACATCTCGTCGTAGCACAGGTACGAATATTTTTCCACGATTTCAAAAGACAAAAAACGAGACGTTAATAAACAAATGTAAAAAAATGCGAAAAAAGTGACGAAAAAACAAAGATCCCTTCATTTTTCGACGTTCCTTTCAGAGCGAGCGTATCTTTCTGATTAAAACTTTCGTATCTTTTTTTTTTAAATAGAATCAACCTCGAGACTGATTTCGATCATCCCTGGCATTAAAACTCTGACTAATTAGGGTAATAGTCGGGCAATCGGGGGCTGAGAAATCATATTACGGTCGAGAACACACGAAGCCACGCGCGTCAAGATTTTTGACGCTGATAAGACGTCAAAGCTATGAATTATTCGAGTCGAAATTTCATTCTCTTCGATCTTCAAATTCATTTCCTCGGCCGGAATGTTCGGGCACTCAACCTCGGCTCTTTCCTCAGCAGAAAACCGCCGGGGATTATTATTTCAATCTCAATTTTATTCCTTATCGCAGAGCCGCTATCTCGGGAACGCTTCGGGGGCAGCACTCAATTTAATTAAATGAATTAATTTGTGCAAGGTACGCGAATGATGTATGTTTATACGGAACCTACGTGCGATATGTTTTATTGCTCGGGTGTATCATCTCTCGGATTTAAGGGGCACGCGAGCTTTTTCTCCCTTCCCTATACGATTTATCGTTATTTTCCGTGTGAAAAAAATGAAATTCGTCAAGAGTCGAAAAATAATGGCTGCGGAAATTAATAATCGAGCTGGGCGATCAACGATTTCGTGGTAAATTCAAAGTTACGAGTTTATACTTTTTTTTTTTCGTCGAGAATGACCGAAACCGAGCACGACCGACTCTGTTGGCAAAAGCATAGAGCATTCTCAACAATTTCTTGAAAAAATAAACAAAGTTTTCGAGAAACTTGGAGTCGAACGTCGTACGAATTCTTGGAGCGAGTGGGAAAAAAAACCTGGAGCAGTCTGGAGGAAAGACGGGCGAAGAAAACGTCGAGGGGAAAAAGTTGAAGCTCAGAGTCGTTGTGCAAAAGTCATTTTGTCGTTGAGGCTTCCGGTGGCTCGTATCGTCGCGCGAATCGAGAAATGCAAAATAAACGGGCGTTTTCCCCCTTAATAACGCACACGGAGGAAAAAAGTGAAAAGCGAACGTCAAAGTTTGCCAAAGACTTTGTACAATTGGACGAGAGAGGAAACACGACGTGAACCCGACGTCTCGAAAGGGTTCGTCCCTTTCGTACCGTCGAGAAAAATCCAAAACTCTGCATTCCTCCTTCGTTGATTCAAAATGCCACGAGGAGGAAGAAAAAAAGACGAAAGTCGTACGACGTATCGAAGAAATTCAGAATTCGGTCCTGTTTCATCAAATTTTCATGCTTCGCGTGAAGGGAAAAAATAGCACTCGGACGGTCGTGATTCTTCCAAGCGGAAGTTAAATATAACGAGAGGATCCTCGTACAGTACGTATCGTTGTAATGCATACACGGGAAATTTGCTTCGCGGTTTCGTCGTGGACGAAAAAAAAACCGCCGAGCAGCGTCCACATTGTCATGTTGCAACGGAGAGAGCCCTCCCTCGTGTTTCCAACGAGAGAGAAACAGGGATGCTGCGGAGATGACGAGAGGGAGAGAAGAAGGGAGATGAACAACGAGAAAGCTACGAAAAGGTGGAAAAAAAGCGCAAGCTCGACCCTGGGGAACACATTTTAACGTCAACAATTAAAAATATTATACATACATTATCCGTGGTCCAGACCTCCTGGATGCTGGGCTCATCTTTCTCTCCAGACGAGAGAGCTCATCTATATACCGTGCAGGTACATAATATACAACACGTTCCGCGTGAAACGAACACTTTCTTTCCTCTTTTCATACTCTACATGCTGAATCAAAAATGAGAGGCTAGAAAAATCGAAAATTTTCATCGGAACAATTGACGACTCGATTCCATAATTAATTTACTCTGCAATTTTATTTGCAAAATACTTTGGAGCAGGGGACGTTTATTTTCCTTCTTAATTCGTTGGAAACTTTGGAGATTTTGTGTATGGTGGGGAAAAAAAAAGTTTGGACGTTTGATGGATTCAATAAATATTAATCGAAGCACGAGAAATGCTCGTGGGTAGAATTTTCGTACGGGACCTAATGACTAATGACCGTTGAGACTCGGATCGAATAATATCGGCGTTGTACGTGCCCATATGTGTGTGCCAGGCTCATAGGATTCTTTTTATAAATGAATACACATAAATATATACACAAATAAATATATAGACTGTCCCAGGGGTTGTATTTTAGCCGAGGGAGGATAGCGAAACGCATTAATAGAGACGCTGTGTTTTATATACACGTATATATAGGATTCTGTACAAGGTGTGGGTTGTGTCGTGGACGGAAACAAATGGAACTTGCGGCGACGATTGATCGATTCATCTCTTTCCTTCTCTTTCGATGAAACGACGAAAAACGAACCCCTCGAGGCACCTTAATGTCCTCCATACCCTATTTATCCACCCTGCGAAACACACACATCCCGCTGCATCTCCTCGCTTCCTTTTTCCAGATGATAATGCGGCATTCTGTCCGCCGAGGCGTCAAATTTCAAATTTCCGTCACGTATAGTCCTTCTTCCATGTTCCTTTCATCGAATTATTATGTTTTCGTCATCACTGAATCGCGAAAGGAGTCGCTGTGTGTTTTGGGAAAATGCGACTCTCGTTTTTCGAGTTTTCTCAATGAACTTTTGCGATTTCGGGGAAAAGTCGGTGTGTTTCGTGATCAGCGGGAAATTTCCGATGGAATAGGCTCTTGAAATATTGAAAATTGAAAAAAAAAAATTTTACCCATTTTTGGCCACTTTTACAGAAACGTCAAAAAGTCGATATTTCAAATGTCCATAACTTTCGTCCCAATTGTCGTACGTAGATTTTTTGGGGGTGTTTTGAAAAGCCCTCGAGTAGACTTAAAGAATGGCGCAAGTTAAATGAGGATAGCTCAATTCCTTCACCCTCAAAATCGATGTTGAAAATCGGCGAAAAAAACGCAAAGGGGTATGTATGGAAAAATTGGCGAAAATCGAAGGTCCGACTTTGAAATTCTGCCAAAAATCGAAAAATGAAGATATCTTGATAAACCAAACGGCATTTTGAAGCTTAGTCAATTGACAAGAGAATGAGCACAACCTGGAGCGTCTATCTCAACTTGAAAAAAAATGGCAAGCATTTTAGTGAAGAAACTCGATTTTGCAAAAAATGGCAAAAAATTTTCGATTTTAAAAATCCAATTTCATAGTCCATATCGATGTATTTTTTCCCGCTGATTACGAAACATACCGTTATTTCATCGAAAACTCAAAAATTCACCCCGAAAATCCCAAAAAACGAATTTAATCAAGCGATTCCTGATTTTTTCGATGCTTCTCACACGAGTGTCAAGTTTTCAACAAAAACACATACTCCGACGTAATATCATCTCTCGAAAAAAATCTCGAAAAGTCGAATAACCCTTAAATTCCAAAAATTCGCCTTTCTCGCTGCATCTTAGATTCCAACGAATGCTCGATCGTCGTCGGTAGTGTAGACAGGCCGGTAAGCGACCTAAGGGTTTCTCGCCAACGTCATCGAGACAACCCCTTTCTTTCGGTCTATACAGCAGAGCTTGCCACCCCCAAACGTCGCTCACATCGTAAGGGTCTAGCGAAAGCTCTCACTCCTTATCGACCGAACATTTTCACGGAGAAATATCGAAATGGCTCGCGAAATTTCCGATAGAAAGGGGTAGTGGCGTACGGAGTAACATCTCAGAGAGGGCCAAAGTGACGAGCACACTAAAATTCATCGAATATTCAAGAATAAATTTTATCTCAATCCCCAAATTTTTTTTCGAAATTTCAGATCGTGCGTCCAACAAAAACGAAGGCAATTTTCAACGAGCCTCGATGCAAGTGGTCCATATTCGCACCAATTTTTCTTTTACCTCCAAAATTTATCGTCGAGGTTTTTACGTTGAAATTGACCCGATATACGTATATTCGGATGAATATAAATCAAATTAAATTGCAGCGCACGTCGGAGAAATTTGTTTTACAAATTGTACGAAAGTTTTATGTACATGAGATTATAGATTTCTAACGAGAGAGAGAGGGAGAGGGAGTAAATAGAGGAGAAAAAAAATAGGGGTGCGTGTTACGAGAGTGCCGAGCGTTTAGAGTCTCTCTCGAAGCCTCGATAGCGTTCGCAAACCGGTAATTTCAGGAGCTCATGTAAGTTTAATTAATTGTCGTCGTCAGGCTCGTCGTGGTTTCGAAAAATGGAAAAAAAATGTCGAAAATTCACTCTTTTTTTAAATGCGTCTAACGAGTACTCGAGTATAAACGAAAAAAACGAAAAAATATTTTCCCGGATGCTCGCATGCTTATCATCGTCCGCGATCTAACGTTATCAATAAAATTTCCATTAAAATCCGTGTATAAAGCGAGCAACAATATTGCAGCGAAAAATTATGCACATTTCGCTGCACATGATCTCGCAGTGTGTCTCACCTACGACGTTCACCATCTGGGTAACTTGATAATATTTTATGTGCGATGTAAAATCCACAGGACACATAATTATATTTATTAAAAATGCAGGATCAGGATAATCGCCTACGTGTGGTTCGCGTAAACACTTCTTCCACGTCAGCCAAAGCGATTAGCTTCGACCCTCGTCGTGCTTCGTTCTCGTACTCTAAAAAAATAGCAACTTTACAACTTTATCCATCACTCGGATATGATTTCGAAGATTTTGAAAAAAAAATCGGAAAAAATCTTGGACTTTTACGATTTTATTTCGCACAAACGTGGATAAACGCGACGCATTTTTTTCTCTTTCACTGAAGATTTACATTCCTCGTGACATCCAGCAGGAAATTGTCATTTTTGTTCACCACGAAATTCCAATAATACACGACGAGGGGTCGTGACGTTTCTTTTCTCAAGGGCTCGAGCCCTGAGAATGCGGAATTCGATATAACAAAACGTTATTCAATACGGTATGCAGCTCCGAATCCTCTGGTGCGTCGACGTTTTTTTTTCCCGTCTTATTCCCATTTCCATATGGAATTTTATGCTCTCACACACACTCACACACGTGTAGGGGTCGTTGCTGACGCGTGCCCGTCGTCTGGCAAAAGTTTTGCTCATTTCCGCGCGAGGTTTTCTCCCTACAACATGATCGCTCTCGATCGCATTATTTGCCTCCAGCGAATCCGTTAAAATCCATGATTATTCGATTCGTCTATCGTTTTTTTTAATAAAAAAAAAATAAAACTATGAAAGTCCGAGAGAAAGCCTTGGAAATTGAGCTGAAAATCGATATCCCTGGATTTATCATGTTCCTCGCTGTGGAAAAACAAAGAGTCGCGAGCCGAAGGACAGAGGGGGAGAGTAAAAAAGAGGGGTTGAAGATTGGAATACTTTAAGGGGGGGAGGAAGGACGGTAAATCAAAGAGAACGTTAAATTATTGACTGGTATGAAATTAAAAAGGAAAACGCTTCAAAGTTGGAACAAACTTGCGCGTGTACGCGTGTAGAGGGGGGTGGGGGTGGAAAAAACCCACCCCCGTTTCTGCCCGACGTTCTCTTCGAATAAGGCACTTGGGCCTATCGTCTCTGCCGCACATACAACGGTTTCCTTTTTCTCCATCCACCCCCTATCAATTTCCCCAAACTCCAAGAGTCATCCCCCAAAAAGTCGGATATCTTGGCGTTTTTTTTCTTTTCTTACTTTATTTATTATTTTTTTTTCTCCGCCTCCCGGAGCTTCCAATTCGCCTCGTCGTATTATAAAATATTGACGTGTAACCATACTCTCCCTTATATCGCTCCTCGTTCACGAGACACTCGAGGTGACACAGTGCTTCAATTGCTCGGGGATGAAAAGATCGACGGAGAGGAATAAGAATAAAACGAGAGCGCCGGAGAGAGCACCGAGCAAGATCGAGGGAAATATAAGGTGAAAAGTCCTTTAATAATGCAACCCTCGATTTTCGAGTTTTCTCGAATTTCAACTTCGCATCCCCCATCCACCCCCCTCTCCCATCGACTATTCCACGTACACGCGTACACTATTATCTCCATTTCGCTTCCGTTCGATCTCAAATTTTCAACGCAAGTTTTAAGGGGCTACTCGTCAATCATCGATTTCCGAAGCATCGAAATGTACGTTTTGGGTCATACCGAACGAAAGGTCGACGTGTCGACGAAAATGCTTTGAGAAATGTCCATTTTTTTCGGGCAAACTTTGTTCGATATGATTTTTCGTGCTGGAAAGAGTGCCCGACGGAAACTCGAGGATGCTGCGTACCGGTTGGTGAAAGGAGAGAGAGATTTCTCTTTGGGCTTCGAGCCTCTTGGTCCGCTCGGCCAAAAACACTCGGCCTTTGCCGTAAAGGCTGCTGAGTGAGATGAAAGTCCCAGAGAGAGAGAGAGAGAGAGAGAGAGAGAGAGAGAGAGAGAGAGAGGAGTAAGAGAGACAGAGAGAGAGAGAGAGAGAGAGAGAGATTGAGGTGGTCCATGCCGGCTGATTTCGATTGAATAATTTATGTTTCATTACGGGGAGCACGAGCTTATAAGCGCCTTCCTCCGAACGTCCGCAATATTCCGTACATTTTAGAAAGCGCCTGTGCACACACAGTCACCCCATCCCAAACGTTCTGAATCTGACGGAGCAAACGTCGAGGGTTCGAGTCTGCTTTCACACAGATACCCCTATCTGTATCGTTCATGCACTACTACCCACACGCACACACACATAAACACATTTTTTCCAAGCTTTTTTATATATACGAGACTCGCGGTATTTCCTATAGTCTCCATTCAGCTCGAGTGAAAAGAATTTTGTATCGAGGGATATTGAGGGGTGGTTCCGGACCGGCCGATATACCGCACCGAGAGGGCATTCGCGAGAGAGCGAACCCCTTTGAAATCCGTGTGTGTCCTCCATCGTCTAACCGTCACGGAAACACATCCCCTTTCATATAAATCATTCGCCGCAGCGATCTTTCCCTCATTTTTCTTTCACCTTCTCATCAAGTAACAACCACGATGCTGGCTCAATTTATATTCCCATTTCTTTTTTTTTTTTTTGCTTTTTCCACTCGAAATCTTTCCTCTCGATCGAAAGAGCGGACGAGTTTCTTTCGCCCTGATTACTCATCGTCGGGTCGTTTACGGATGTATATACATCGAGGGAAATTAACGCGATCGAGACCAGCTTCTTTGCTGGGGTTTTCTCCTCCTGGAGATCTCCTCGAGAATCGACCATCGTCCGGGAGATGAGACGAGAGTCTATCGATGTTTTTACGGGAGAAAAAAATTGACGAGCCGAGTCTTTGGTGGACGTGCACGACAGTGTGTTTGCCTCTGTAATTGCTTAGCAACGATACCGGTGTGGTACTCGTTTATCGAACTCGCGAGCGGGAGACCTTGTCGACCTTGTCGTTGAATTGAAAATTTTTTTTTTAGCCACTAGCTCAACGTTCTTCCATGGAGAAGAAACGGTAACGTCACCGGCGCGTCATTCGATAAAAGACAAACAGGCCGATTGGAAAGAGAAAGACGGAGATCCTTGAAACTACCCCTTGCACCCTCGGTTCGCATTTTACCCTCCGGGCCTACCGTTCGATCGCCCCGCGAGCCTAAAAGCGACGCCTGGTTTTCAAGGGTGCGTTCACCCGCGCGATTCTTGATTGACCCTTCCCCATCAGCCCTTTTGTCTCTTCGGTGTCACGTAAGGGAGGAAAAATGCGAGAAACTTCGAACGAAGATGCTCTCCATTTTCTTTAAATCTCAAACACTTTTGCCGACCACTTTTCGAGAACGCCTGGATAAAAACACATGACATTCATCGCGAACAACCGTCAGGGACTCTGCTCAACGCCGAAAGATGCCTCCGAAGCGCCGCAACCCCCTTAAACTCGCACGTCGAAGAGGAGGCATAAAAACGCGTATTGTACCGCTCGCGATGTTTGGAAATGAAGCGAGCTTTGCAATTTTGCACGATGAATCCCGCGACTTGCGTCCGTTTCATCGTCAGCAGCCGGGGGTGTATGCATAAACACGAGCTTCCGGACACGCTAACGAGGCTGTATGTCCTGTGCGGATATTCGTACGTTCGTGAATGCTCGTGTGATAGCAAAAGCCACGAAGGCAAACGCGCCTATGTCTGTATACACGAATCCCTTGACGTACACCCGATAAGACTCGGATGGATCGTTATACTGGTCCGGGGCCTATGATTAATAATTACTCGCGTGCTTTTATCAGATGCTCTCTCTCTCTCTCTCTCTCGATGAGACGAGAGAAATCACTCGTAAATTCAAGCTCATACATCGTGTGTGTATATAACATCCACGATACAGAGAAGGTGACAAGAGCGAAGCTGGAGATTCACAGGGTTGTACCGGCGGAATATAATATAATGCGTAATCCGAGGCGCCAGGGTATACAAGCGCGACTACGTCACCGCAATCTCGTCACTCGCCATCTCTGATAATTAAATGGCTCAACGGATTAAGCCATACAATTAATCATTATAATTAAGATAATGAGGATATCCTCACGTCATAATGAGGCGCGATACCCCGGGAGAGAGTTCGACGGGAGACACGCGACGAAAAAGTTGCTTTCAAACCGAAATTCCTGCTGGTAAAAATGTCTTTTTTGTTCTCTTTATACGAATTATCGCTCTCGCGAATGGCGCGCTACTTTCGGCTTTGGGAAACGACTTTTTCCGGCGTCAAAGCGGGGTTCCACTTTGACGTTCTCGTGTGTGGAACCCTGTTGGCTTTTTCACCCCCCTTGTAGATGCAAATTTTATTAATAACAAATCATTCGTTTCTAGAGAGCTTTGGAAACAGAGGTGGAAAAGAAGGCGAATAAAAGAGAGGAGAAAAAGCGAGGGCGATCGAGCGGTTTTGCTGCTGGTCACGCAGGCTGCCACGCACGCGCTCGTTACATGGTTTCACGTTGTACAACATGGAGAATATACGTATATACTCGTGTGTGTGTGAATTTGAGTACATGAAACAATATACCTATGAGGGAGAGATTGTACGAGAGGGGGTTGAACGTTTCTCACAGCCCGAAGGGTCAAAGAGCCGCTTGTGTTCCGCAGGCCTTCCACCCCTCGCGGACGCGTCGGAGTATCAAATAGATTGATCAACTCCTTCTATCTACGATCGCGGTGCGTCCGACACCCTCCGTATCGTCTTGGCATTGATAATACCTGATTGATCGTACACCTGCGACGGTAATATCAATCATACGGGACAAAAAAGCACGAAGGTCGTAACGTAAAGGTGCATGAGGGATAATTCATTTTTATCAGAATTATTCAATTTCTAGAGAAACTTCGACGACCAAGGGTGAAAAAAATGGAAGCATTGGAACCATTTTTGTGATTTATTCGAGGCGGTTCGTGATCAAGGTCGTACCGGATATCAACCCGCTGGAATAAATTGTCGCAATCTTGGTTGGAACGCGGGTAATCGGAGGTCAAGCAGAGGGTATCGAGTCGATATCGGAAGTCGGGCAATTTCGACCCTCCTCATCTTCACCCTGGCAATTTCCATTGACTTTCCGTGTTTTCCTCGTCTCTCGGCGTCTTTATCCCTCTCCCGCTCGGTGTATTCCCCAAGATCTCGGGTAATACCCCGCTGAGATTCGCTCGGGAGTTTCGTCCTACGGAAACTTTGGTATTTCTTCAAATCCGGTGTTTCCCAAAGCGCTTGATCTCTCGGCCCTGCCAAGAGGAGGGCGGTTCATCCAGCAGCAGCAGCAGCAGCAGCAGCAGAGGTGAAAGTTTCGTTCGGGAGTCGGTCCACCCTCGTAGCTTCGGGATTTAGAGGCTGCGGAATTTAAGGGAGGGTCTGTATCTCGGAATACCATGGATTCTCTCGTGGGTCCTCTTCCTCGTGACGCCCTCTGGTCCCCGAGAGTGTGAGGCAAGAAAGACGAGCGGTCCACCCGGCGAGCGACGTCTCGGACGTAATCGAAATTGGGCGAAAGTTAATCAATCGATTTTACGCGAGGAAGCCCGAGAGGATCGCTCTCCCGGATGGACATCCCGCGACATTTTCCATCTCGAGTTACCCACCTTGGACGTTCATCGTTTAATCAGCGAGATGACCTCCCGGTGATTCCCCAGGGTTTTTTCAAAGCCTTGGAAAACCGGATGCTGCAAACGCGTACGGGGATGGACGAAAAGCTGGCGATTGTCGTTGAGGGAGCAAAACAGACGGATTTTACGACGTACGGCGGAGTGGTCCAGCGAGAAACCCTACGAGAGAACAGGGAGATTCACGGAGGAACATCCGGAGGAGCAGAGGGACATGGAAATGCCCGCGATGCTGAGAAGGTCGGTTGTCTCTCTTTCCGCCCTGGAGAACACATATAACATTCGCAGGACGAAGATCTGTACACCGGATCTCGTGAAAGGGAATATGCGGTGGCTTGGTCTACATGAGATCTCTCTCTCCCTCTCCCTCTCTCTCTCTCTCTGGCTTTCGGTTACTCTGGTTTCCTTACGAGGGAAGAAACCGGGTATGGTTCTCGTTCGCCCGGGAAGAACCGAAGAACCGTATCTCGTGGAGCTGTGAGAAAGCGGAGAGGGACTGCTGTGTGCGGGATGCTGGGCAAGCAAGGGAGGCTGAATTTCTCGCTGTATAGGGGTATTAATCCCTACCCTCAATTACCCTTTGTCTTGGGCACAGCTTGGTCCACTTGTTAAGACACCGCCACTGTTTGTCTTGAGTGAGAGGTAGCTAAGAGAACCAGGACCACCGAGGCCATGTTCCTTCGTAGATTTCCTACTTGTCCGTTGATGCTGCATACCAGAGTTAACGCTACACACATTTGTATGTATCTACATGTACATACAACGTATATGCTCAGGGAGAATCAAGGGTGAGAGTGGGACAAGACACTCGCAGTGCCAAGGTTGTTTCTCGGTGGGTGCTTTACATACGTCTGTAAACCGGAGACGAACTGCTACGGGCGGACTACTGATCGTTGCGGTCTCTCTCTCTCGATCCTCATTTCCTTCACGCCTGATGTACCGCGATCTCCTTTGCCCCAGCATCCGAGCAACCCATCTCGCGTCTTACTATCCGGTTTACACCTAATTTCGAGAGTCGTCGAAGCGACGGTTTCATCCCTTATCCCACCGACTGAGCTCAAACGTCAGCGTGTGTTGTTTATTACGATCGAAGCCGCCCCAACTCGACGAGCTACTTTTTCCATCGTCTTCGTAAATAATAATTCGTCGATTGTCTTCCGTTTCGCGCGAAGAGTCTCGAGCCGTCCGAGTCTGTTTGTTCTCCGGGGGAGGTTTTTGCGATTTCGCGTAATAACCCCGAGAGTGACGCGGGCGGAGAAGGGGAGGAAATCGCGGCTGCACGTTGAATCGAAACGGCACGAGTGAAGGACGCAGAGGCGAGAGGGATGAAAAATGTATATACAGACGGGGTGGGTGTATAATATCGAGGAAAATCTCGTGTAAACATTTGCAATGGATTTGCGAGCTATTCAAACGGTTAAATTCTCTTAAGAATTTGGTTTGTACAGGGGTGTGCCAACGGCATATCACCCCCGTCTCGGAGACGTTTTCCCCCTTCGCCGGGCTTCCTCGTCCGCGCACTTTTCCTTTCTTATCCCCGCGAACGTGAACCTCGCGGGAGGAGGACCTCTCCTCCTCCCTCCCCCGCACCCTCCCTCGGTTATACTCTTTCGGGGATTCTCACCCTTTGTGTTTCCAACAATTGATATTCCTCGCTTGTGCAAAGAAACAGATTTCACCCTTCGTCGATGTTGAACAAATACGCACCGCGAGCGTACGGGGGTTGGAAAATCCGGCGAAAATCGGCTCTCCTCTTTCTCTCCCAAAGTGTGTGAGCGTTTGCGTTTTTTTTTTTTTTTTCATTTAATCCATTTTATCGTTCCTCATTATCGGTGTTTTTGCCTCGTCTTTGCTCGGCGAAATTTGACGCGAGAGTCGCCGAACGATCTTGGTCGCAGCGCGACTTCCGGTTTATCTTTTTGCGTCATTTATCGGTGTGGATGATTTTTTTTTTTTTCATCCTGCAGCGGCATTAATCCCCGTGCCTCGTGTACATCGTGCAGTCTTTTAATAGACGCGGGGGAGGAACGCGAGGGGGTGAGAAAGCCGTATATTTATAAACGTGTTGCGGGGGTGTACGATTCGCTCGAAAAAAAGGTATATAATACGGCTTATTCGCGTGCCAACACCGGCAACGAGACCACCCTGTGGCTCAACCAAAAGTTATATCGCTCGCAACCCCCGGTTGCATGTTTCACCCATTAATAATTGCTTCACAACTGATTTTATTTTATTTTCAAACCCAGAGTGCAAATTTCATCATGGCCTGCTGTCGTGCGCGCGGTGTTTCGCTCGTTGCGAAAAATATGAATTTGCAAAACGAGCATATCGGCACGCTTCTTTTTTTAACCCGCTCGCTCTGCACACACTGATACATATGCATATCGCCTATTCATTTTTCTTTCTTTCGAGCAATTTATTCGCAACGTTCAAGGATACTCTCAGTCTCTCACGTGCAGAAATAAGCAAGCACACGATCGAGAAACGAAAGAAAAAAACGTCTGGAAACGGTATCGTCGTGTTATTGTTTTTTTCAACGATTTTAAATAATCGTTAATCACCGAAATCGTCTTTGCGACGATTTCACCCTGAGATTTGCACAAATTTTGTTTTTTTTTGTGCAAGATACGCCCTTGTCCGTCCAAGGGCAAAGTATCACCGCGAGGGGTGTGTATCTCGCTCCGGAGGGTAATTGTGGGAAAATGCACGCCGGTTCGAGACAAATGTGCTTGCATGGCTTAACCTCTCGACGGTTGGCCAATGTTCCGTGTGCTTTCGGGCCGAGAGGAGGCAAGACTCGGCGGTGCAAACCTCTCGTAGCTTACGAGAGTTTGCGGCCGGACCTCAGAAATATGTAATTCAAAAGCGTGGTGGTCCCTCGCGCTATCCCGTAATAGTGTACAAAGCCAGTCCATGTACAGGCGATACCGCGACTCGTATCGTACGCGATAACTCTCGAAACCTGCTTAGCCACCCCCGAAAGCCACTAAATGCCGGATTCATAAGCTCTCACCGCGCGCGAGAGGGGCTTTCATCTTCTCCGCAGCCTCCTTCGCTGGTCCATGTCGTCATCCGATTTCTCCACCCTCCACCCGCTAAAATCCACCCCCTTTACGCATCGAACCGTGAAAAAAAGAATATTCATCCCCCGGATTGATTTTATCTAAGAAAAATCGGAATAACAGTGTTTTTATCGCTGATTTTCATGCCAGCAGACGTTCGCTTTCCCATCGAGGTGGAAATTCATCGCGCGCATCGAGAGAAAATCATACGAAAGATGAGAGGGCTCCCGGAAAGTTTCGCTCGCTGATCGGCGGATGGCGTGATGGCATCACCTTTCGATAAACCTGGAAGATAAATAGCCACCTTGATTATATCCCGGTCTTTCTCGTCGATGGGGAAATTCGAGATTGCGTTTTCAGGCGTCTTCGTGCGAGAGGGTGAGCCAAAAAAAAGCATTCATCCACACGGAGAGCTCGTTCTTTTTTTCTTCGATCTTTTTCTCATCCATTTCGAGATGCGATTGAATACAACTCGCTGACGAGGGATGCGATTTTTTTTTTCGACGATTAATTCGATGAAAAACGTCGATATTCATCAGCAGGGCGAAAATATTTATCTCCTCGGTTTTTTCCCCTCGTTACGACGAAATTTGAACTTTGTTTGCTTTTGAGGATCGATGCAACCTCGCGAGAAACTTCCCGTCGAGTCAGCCATCGAAATACGTCGATAATTGGACGACGAATTTTGCAACCCCCTTGATGAAAACGACCCGTTTTTCCACGCCCATGTTTGCGCTTCGTCCACACTTGTCAAGCTCGTCGAAACGATATTGGGTCTATCGATCGAACGAATTAATTATTCCGCACGCGCAGGAGGGTTTCCTCTACGACGGTATAATAATCCTAAAAATTTCGTCAATCGTATTTTCGCGAAAATTCGGATAAAAATCGATAGAATTCTCCGTTCGTTGAAATCTAGAAATAAGAAAAATAACACAAAAACGTCTCTGTTTTGCATACTCCGCGAGCTCGCAGCCGGAAAGTTTTTTATTCCTCGTTTTTTTCTCTTATTTCGGATTTCGCGTGCCATTCGTTCATCGAGGCGAATGGCGTCTTAAATCCTCCTTTTTTCGGAGCCAGAGTCGAAGGTTTTACGAGAGCGAAGGAGAGCCGAAGGAACGTCAGTGGTTTCGCGAAGGTAAAAGAAACGCGAGAGCCGCTCATATCCGGCTGATAATTACGTGTTGTATATCCGAAGAAATTCTTCGTTAAAAATATTCGCGTCGCACGATACAGCTGATATTGACATGGAACTTTGGTTCTCTCGGATACCACGGTGGAACGAAGTCCGTGAGGTAAAAAAAAAAAATTCTCGATATTTTTAAACCGACGATATATTCGGAGCGTGAAATGATCTTCTTTTTTCACATAACCTGAAAAATAAGTTCGTTTTTCGAGTTTTATTTGATGGTAACGATTGAATACAGAATTATTTCGCGTTCGTAAGACTCTTGACTCTGCTTTGCTGAGTACGCGACGAAAGAAATTTATTATTCCCGAGTGATATATATTTATTTATCTCGAACGATAAAGTACTAATTTCAGATGCGAATTCATCGAATAATTCATGAATCCTCGGTGCTGATGAAATTGTCTATCGCGAGAAACCGGCGGGTTTTCACGTGCGGTGTAACATCCGCGGTGTGTCGAACGTTTTCCCTCATCCTCGACGTTTTTCATCCCCTAGCCCCTCGCCACCCCGGCAATTGCCGCCTCCCTCGGTAGCCTGCTTTAAAATTCAATTCCACCCGCGTGAAATTGAACGGAATGGACCGCGGTATGCATATAAGTCTCGTTCGCCGCTCCTTATTGCGCTTTCTGACATATCCACGAGGATTTTCAGGGAAAAAGAGCCAAAAAGCATTTTTTTTTTTCAAAATGAAACCAACGAATATTTATTAACGATCTAAATTTATTTCTTTACAAATATAATTCCTCAAAGCTTCTCGAAAGCTCGATGAAAAACTTGGCGACACTTTGTCAAGGTTTATTTTACTACCTGAAAAATAAGGTACGAAAAAAAAGGCGAAAATTTCGTTCGACGGAATCGACGTTTTCGGTCCGTCAGGTGGCGCCGCCGCGCGGCGAGTGTCTCAAGCTGTCGGCTCGCGTACGGTTATCCCGAAGGGGATGAAATTCTCGATTCCAGCGCAGTCTCGTCCGAAAAATATACAAGGGTAGAAAAAAGCCAGTAATTCGTCGAATTAGTGATTTTTCGCCACTTTATCTCTTCTCGACGGTCTTTCGTGTTTTTTCCTCCCCTCAGAGTTTCATCCCTCCCTATGCTCAGATTTTCTTGATTCATCACGTCGGAGATTAGCATAGAACGGAGGTATCCGCGTATAAACGACACGCAACGTGGTGTTTCGTCCGTCCAGCGTCGGGGCGAGACAGCAAGATGATCCGCACGCGCCCTCGTCAAAGTTCAAAGTCCAACTGGATTATACAGAGTATACGTGGCATAGGTGAACGCACAGAGCCCATACACACGTACGATACCATCGTGGGTCCATGGTTCGTGCATTGAAATAAGTGGAATGAGGCTGGACGCGCGAGGGCCTCGGTCACGTTGTCGCCGCAGAGGTTGGGAAATAAGGGATGAAGAAAAGGGGTACGGAGAGGTGCCCGACGAAAGGGGGATGCTCCGCTGATTGCTTCTCTTTCCTCTCTGCCTTAAAATTGACGTCATATTCGTTATCCTTTTGACCCTTCTTCCTCGACCGTCATCCTCCCCCTTCAACCCTTGCTCTCCACCCTCGTTCTCGCGCGCGTCTGCGAGTGTGTGTCACTCCGACTTTCGTCATCGTATCTCGACTAGGTGGCTTGACTTTCGCGACCATATAGGCTTGTATATAAACACGCATTCGCGTATATAAAAGTGTACATACTAGGGGTTGCTTTGATATTTAATATTTTACAGAGTTTATCTCGCATTCTCCCGGACAAAGTTCGCACGGCGGAGCTTTGACTCGAGCACTTTTTTCCCGTACCAACGATCCGGAGAAACAGGACATAATGACCTTGAGGTAGGATGAAAATTTGGGAGAACATCGTCGTACGATGGATTTTTTCGATTTTTGCCCTTGTCGAATTAAAAGGACGAAATAAAAGATGGGTAGACGGAAAATAATAAAAAAAACAGGCCGAAAAAGAGGAAAGGAAATATGCAGATAACGCGCGTAGGGGTGGTGACCGAAGCGTCTCATCTTTGCTGAAAGAGCTTTCATATCCCGCGAGAGCTTCCATTACTAATCCCATGCAAAAACCGGAATATCTTTATCCCTTGGCGTTCGCCGTTCCCGGGGTGGCTCCTATGGGGACGTATTTCCGGAATAAACTCACATATTCCCGCGATTCGTAATATACGTGAGGAAAACGCCCCGTGCCCATTCTCTCCGCACCCTTTCGCTCGATAACTGCGAGTACAAGTTTCATCCTCAAAGATCGGACCTCGAATTTTCCATAGAAACGGTTTTACAACGGGAAGCGAGAGGAAAAGGTAATAAATGAAGTTTTCAGGCTGTTGGAGGGCGCGTGTGAGTGCGAAAATCATACATTTTCGAAAAAACTAACATTGGACCGAATGTTCACTCGCCATTGGCTCCGAAACGTACGAGTTTTTCAAGGCAGTCACAAAGATACGGTAGGAAGATTATAAAAATCGATGCGGATGTGTGTATAAGGGCGAAGAACGAGCGAGATGAGCACGGGAATATGCGAATATGAGAATTTAAATCCTTTGAAGGAATTAAAGAGCATAAACCATATATGGCGAAAGCTCTCGCGCAGATTTTGCGCGAAAGCTCTGATCTCTCCGCGTACTCTCTGTCTTTCCATATGCGATTTTTCTCCTCCTCTCTCCCTCTCCCTTTTTCCCTCTTTTCCTGTCTTGGTCTCTGAGCCATTCATCCGTCGCTTCGAGAATACCATGGAAGAAGGGAAAACACAGCATGGAAGGGAAGAAAAAAAACGATAAATCGACGTATATACGTTTTTCACCCTTCCTCGTGGGCTCTCTCGTATCATTCGTTTTATAATATACATAATATACATTAGGGTGATTATTATTTCATTTTTGTCAAATCAAAAATATGCATATTACAAAAATATTATCATAAAACTGAAAAAATAAAATTAGCCTCGCCAATATTACAATTTCCGTCCATCCGGATGGATCAGTTTTTAAAAACTTACTGAGGAACGTAAGGAGCGAGAAAAATATTTGAATCTCCAAAGTGCGAAGATATCTTGGTTCATCCTGACGTTCGGTTAGATGACAAATTATCTGGAGCATAAACAAGTGAAAAAAAGTCACCTCGAGATACAACTGACACCCTAATATACATATTTACATCCCCACACACACACATATGCATATCCTTTACACATGAAAATGATATCTTTCTTTTGCCATACAGTAGCAAGCTCGAATATCGAGGATCGGATGTGCTTCAGCGACCGCTCGACTTTCTCACTCGCCGTTTCCTCTTTTTCCTTCCCGTATGTGTGATCCCTCGCGGGCAAGCCCCTCGTTCCACATCCGATTCAAACTTTGCCGCGACCAACATTCTCCACCGTGTACAGGGTATCCCAAAACCGGATGCTGACGATTTAATGAAGATTCAAGCCTTCTGAATGCAATTTTTATCTGAAAAACATGAAATTTTGCGACACCCTGTATAACTGCTCAACACACTCGGCCGTGTTCCGTGCGTGGTCGTACTTTTGGTCGCAAGTCGCGCGACGAGGAAATCAGCAGCAGCGGAGAGGAGCTTTCGCTTTTCTCTCCCTTATTCTTCATCCCTCCTTTTTCACATCCCTCTGGACCATATCTTCGTCTCGTTTCACCGGTGTCCGGAGCTTGCACACGTATTCATCCACGGTATATTAACGTACCATACTCGCGCCGAGTCTGTGGCGATTTCGTTTCTTTCCTCTCTTTTTTTCTCCCTCTTTGTTTCAGCTCTCATCCTCGTATCTCATTAAGCTGGCCAGCTCCGATAATTTTTTTCTCCCAAAGCCAGCCGGTCGCAGCCATTTTTGTTGCTTCAGTATACGTACAGGTACGAGCTTATTCGTAATCTCTCATGAATTTGCCGCGCCTAATCCCTCCGTGTTGCAGCATCCCCTGGACCGCGTTTGCACCTTCGATTCTCCGCGTGAAAATCAATCATTTTCACGTCCAGAACGATTCGCGATATTGTTTCGCGGAACTTTGCCGTTAATCTCCGAATCGCGATGATAAGTTGGTTCCGCGTACTCTCGATGTCCGGCGGTGCATTATATTTCGCTGGTGCATACGCGCCTCGGTTCCGAAACGTTTGCCAAGAGAAGAGGAACGCGCGAAACGCGAGAGTCAGAGGGAGAAGACGATGCGATTTTAGCTGCGTCACCGTTGGCTGTACGGGGAGGATTCCCTCTTCCCCCGGATATGGAGGAGGGATGGAAATCACAGGGTGAGAATGCTGGACAGGGCGGACGGGAATACACCGGTGTTCAAAGTTTTCCACAGCCGGAGATCGACGTGTTCGATGAACGAGCAATTGTCGTCATCAGCATCATCAGTTTGGTCCAGATGGTTTTCATCAGCTTTGAGATATTCTCCGGACAGAATGGATGAAAAATACCAGACTGTATTTCGTCCGCGAACTTTTGGACGACGGTGTATATGATACTCGTTGAAGGAGTCGTAACCATACGCGTATAATACACGATCGTTACAAACACTCTATACTCATGGATAGATACTGATGTCCGTCGAGCAGAAGGGCGGAACTTTAACGATTCAACAACGATATTCACTCGGTACCGCAGCGTTGTTGCAGTCGTCGGTCGACGGTGCTGTAATCGTCCATAATAGTGACGTATGCATGTAAATTTCATTTACCATCTGTATACATATACAGGTTGTGCCAAAACTCGATGATAATCATTCAAGGTCAGATTCGGGATGAAATTCCGAGTCGAAATGTATTTTGGTATTTTTTCGTAGGACTAAAACCCATCGAGTTATCGATCGTCAAAGTTTCGGCCAACCGGTCTCGCGCCTCTATCCCCTCTCTGCCGCGCACACGCCTCCTATTGGTCCGACTACTTTGATCGATAACTCGGCGAGGGTTCGTCGGATCGAAAAGTGCTCGAGGACTTTTCGACTCGAAATTTCATCCCCTATCCAACTTCCAGACACCGGCATCGAATTTTGCGACACCCTGCATGTGCAGGAGCGTGTTTGGCCGCCGAATGGGTTTCTCTCGCGATGAGACGTACGTCACTAGTCAGCACAACCGTAGTTGGCTCATCCCCCGTCGTGTAAATTCGCTCGCGATACCAACTCCATGCATCTCTATATCAATCACTTGGAATCGCGGGAGAAGCCTGCTCGAATGTTTGAGGTCATGTTTAAACTCATCTCTCTCTCTCTCTCTCTCTCTCTGGTCTCTTCTACTCACTCGACTTTCCACATGTCCCAGCTTTCACCTCTTCGCGTTTCCCCCGGTGCAACCTTCCGCCATGTGCGATACGTCTAGGCTTGATGCACGCGTAACCATCAACCCTCGCTACTTCGCTGATGTTCCCTTCGACCCTTCACGCGTTTGCCGCTCGCCGACACCAACGCCGCAACTGTCACACACTCTGTTTCACGCGAATGCTGACATATCGGATTTAACAACATTTTGGAATCTCCGTGACGCGCGAGTTTGATCTTCTTTCGATCGTCTGGTTTTTCAAGGTTAAATTTCAAAATCGCTCGATATTTCCTGAAAATGAAAAAAAAACACGAGAATCCACGTGGTTGTGGCAAGGACACCGGTGCAAGTGTAAATTGGCGAGGGAAAAATGAGAAAAGAGTCATTAATAAGATGGCGACCGGGGGGGAAAAATGGAAATGCGCGTAATGGCGCGTTCCTGACGATTTCCCTCGTCGCCTCCAGACAGAGTCGCGGCCGTACACAAAGTACGTGAGTCTGCACGCGTTTTTCCTCCCCGAAACAAACGCGATGTGCGTACATGTGTATAAAAATATATCCACGAGGGTGTAGAGTGTAAAAAGGGGTGCAGGGAGGGGTGAAAAGAGGCTCGCGAAATGCACACGTAGCTTTGTGCGCGGGTTTTCCGTCGAAAGGTTCGACACCCGGAAACGGGTTCGCACGATTGTCGCAGTCGCGCAGGATGCCGCTGGAGCCCGAGCCAACGCCAACCTTTTCTCCTTTTTTTTCATCCCTCGCAGCAAACGACTGTGTGTTTCGCAAAATACACCTCTCGTTCCTGTCCCACCGCTCGTCTTTCTCTCTCGGCCTCGTTCTCACGACGCGCGGTCGCGCACTTTAGCAAAAAGGTAACGGGAATAAAAAAGAATCAACAGCAACAAGAGGTCGCGCGATAAAGTTGCAAAAAAAAAGAAGAGAAAAATTATAACGCGCAGTCGAGGAGCAACGGCGAACGGATTTGCCCTCTTCCTGCGTCTACGCGCGGGAGTTTCTCGATTTTTTTCTCGTTCCTTCAATTCTTTTTCCTCTTCCTCCCTCGAAACATTTCGCCCGAGCGAACGAGCGAGAGGGCGTTTGTTCTCTCCCGTTTCGAGCTTCGTCTCGTTTCTTTTTCACCTTTTTCCTGTTCCATTTCATTATCGCGCGTGAGAGAACTGAACGCGAGACGCGCGACGAAAACGCTTTGCGGGCCAGGCTGGTCCCTCTCTCTCTGAATTTTCTCCTCTTTTCCCTGTTTATACGCGCGTATCGCGCGATATGTATCCGTCCCGTTTCATTCTTCCTCCCTCTATCGCGCGAGGCCCGCCGTTGAATTTCTCTCATATCATTAAAAAAAAAAATGAAAAAAAAAAAGAAAATAGACATATTGACAAAAGACGAGAGAGGGTCGGCTGTGGTGTATGGACGTGAAAAAAGTGACGCGCGAAATGACGATGATGGGTTCGCTCCCGTTGGCACAAAAACCACCCCCTTCCGCGCCATCTCCTCTCCGGAGGAAGAGTCTCACAGATCAATGGGAATATTGAACAATTGTCTCTTGGGCCACGATTCAGAAACGAGAGACCAAGACAATCAGCCTCCCGCGAGAACAATGCGTAGCTTAATGACGTTGCGCCATCGTTTTCGCCAACGTCATACACATTTATATGCGAAACTCCTCTATACATCAATTTTTCTTTCCTCCTCATCATCTCGCCTCGCGCGATACCTCTCTTTTCTCTCGCTCCTCTCCACGAGCCCCACGGCGAAACTGATGCTGTGAATGCTGCCAACGCAGCGAGAGGATCATCACGCGTATATTTGCTGCAGAAATAATAATATAATAATTAATAACGAAAATTATTCGCAGTCTGAAATAAAGTCTTGAATTCGCAGGTCGAACGCTGAGAAAAAATTCAGCGAAGAATATATCGTAGGGGTGTGTTTGTGTGTGTGTGGGGAGAGGGATGGAGGGAAACAAGAGCCAAAAATTTCATCAACCACCCCGTTCCGAACGTTTTTTTTCTCTCGTATGATAGATGATTTTATTGCGAGCGAACGAGTAGAACGATTTTTTTAAGGGTGCGTCGAGTGGCTCTTATTATTGCTCGGGGGTGGGCAGGGAAAGAGGGTGAAAAAATCCAATCGGTATATCTCGCTGTCTTTCCTCATTGTTCCGTCTTCTCGTCTCTTTGCCACTCTCCGACTGCTGTCGATACGATTCGTGCGTGTATATTTTTCTTACAACGGCGGACAAAAAGAGCAAAAAAATGCGGAAAATGGCATCGCGGGGAATGGCTTCGACGGTGTGGCAATGGCATTGCACAGACGGCGCTGGTTTGTTGCTGGTGTTTCGGAGATCAATAATTTATGTAAATGTGTACGGGGCAAGGGCGCTACCTCTATGTGTGGCAGTGAGTTACAGCTTGTCGAGTGTGCCAAAGAGAGAGAGAGAGAGAGAGAGATAAAGAGAGAGAGAGAGAGAGAGATAAAGAGGTTTTGGTATAAGGAAGGGGTTGGTTTGTGGGTGGAAGAGCTCGCTGCGGTATACGATGGGGGTTGATCGGGTGGCGGAAACGGAGGATACGGGATGGCAAAGAGAAATCGAGGGGGTGGAACGAGGGAGAACCCGTAACGCGCGCGCCTCGGGTGAGTACGAAGGAAGATTCGCGACACGAAGGGGTTTGACGTTCAACCCTTTCATCGATTGTACTTCTCTCCGCTTCTCCATATATCCACTCGGTCTTTTGCGTTTTCTCTCTCTCTCTCTCTCTCGCTCGCTCTCACCCCCGCGGCCGCACACACATAAACGTACTTTCACTCAAATTGCTACTGCTTGGCTACCTCTTGAAGCTTTCGTATCCCTTCTGTTCGACCTACCCACGAAAAACCACCACTAATGGTCGATAATGTCGCTTTTGCCTCTCGCTGCTCTCCTCGTTCTTCCTCTCCCTCGTTTCCTCATACGCGCTTACTCGTTCCTCATTTTCTCCATCCCTTGCCGATAGAACGAAGAAAAAAAAACGAAACATACCTCACCTCGCTTGTGCCACGGTTTTTCATGTGATGCTCGTTTTTTTAGCTTTAAAATAGGATTTTCAAACCGTCCTGAGAATATTTCCGGTTGGTGGAACGAATTTCAACCCCTAAAGTATCTCCGCTTTTTACCTCGATATAATCCTCGAGCTGGATGCTGGCTCACAATTTTTCAGGACGACTCGATCGTATCGAAACGTATCGTGATGAGTCAATCGATACTTTTCTTGGGGGTGTGGATTTACACCCCTGCGAATGCCGGAATACGTGAGGATAATTTTAATTATCAAATTGATATTCTCTTTGCGATACTGGACGGTATAATTCCCTCTCTCTCTCTCGGTTTCTGTCTGTTTAGAAGTGCTCGGTGGAAACGCGATATATCAAAACCCTTATTCTCCGAACTGCACCCTTCCAGTATTCTCTCACCCCTGAACGACGGAGATACGGAGTGGTATAGTTTCCCGCGGCGGCACTGGCGCCGCAACCGCACTGGCCCCTCTACACTTTGATCCTCCGCACCCCCTCAACCCACCCTCTTATCACCCACCCCATTCCGCTCTTACCTCCCCAATAATCAATAAATTCTAAAACATAAACTCTAATGGCCAACTCCCTTACATTTGAATAACAGTCCGTTCGACGACGACGACTCTTCAGCTTCTCTCCTGCGCATATATATCCGTTATTTCATCCCCCAACTGTATACACATTTATACCGTCCTGATACAACAGGAATCATCCAAAATATTCGAGCATCCTTCGCCCTGTATTTTCCTGCACGCAATCGCCTTCCATCGGCCTTTCTCTTCTGACCCGAGAGTCGCATTAAAACTTGCGAGACCGGCGTGCATTTTGCGGAGGAGACCCACGGGCGTCCTTTCAACTACCGTAACGTTTCGATTATATCGTTTCCGTCTCCCTTCCTCTTTGTATATCGTGAAAAAAAACTCGCTAAAATCTTTCAATTTTTTTTATTGAGAATGTTTTTTTTTCTTCCCCCGCACAAAAGGAACATTCGAAGACACAAGATTCTCCTCATCATTTACGGTATTATCGGCGGTTTCGCTCCAACTTTTGGACACTTTATGCCTCGTTGCTGGTATTTATTTCGAACCAGAGCTAATAAATCAATTCCTGTGGGAAATGGAAAGAGAGAGAGAGAGAGAATTCTCAGTGGTGGCGTGACGCCCGGTTCTCCAGGTTGGTTTTTGGTCTCGGAGTGCACTCGATCCGAAAATAAGGATTTACATATTCATGCTGGAGATGGAAGCGTGTGCGAGGGTCGCAGCAAAGGCGACGGCGGTACGGTTGCTCTTTCTCCTTCCAGCTGATTTTCTCTGTGGGCAAAATTCGCCCTCGCGTTTCCCGCCTGGTGAGAAAATACGAGAGACGAGACGAACGCAACCGCATGATCCTATCGGCTGTTTTCCACTGTACTCGCGACATAAATGGGGTGAAAACGAACCACCCGCGAAAAAATCGTTCGCAGCATCCGACGCGGTTGACCTCGCTGAAATTTCGAAAATTCCACTCGACTTTTTTCCACCAACTTTCCGACGACATTTTTTTTCTCCATCTTCGAACGATTCATCCCCTTTTGCGCACCTTCCATCGAGGTCCATTTTGCCTCATTCTCTCCCCGTCGTACGTCGTCACAGCATCCGGAGAACGCGAGCTGCACGAGAGAGCTTCTGCGGCGGGAGAGTGGATAGTTTGTAATGGGATTTTCAGCAGTTCCTCACCTACGGCCTAACTCCATTGGGAAAAGTACGAGTCTGCTCTTCTCTCGCGTGACGTATCGACGCCGAGACTGCGGCTCCTCCTGCCTCCTGGGAGCGTGGAACTTCTCATCCACCTTGAGGTTTTTTTTTTTTTCAAAAAAACCTTGGTTGTCTCGATTAAAAGATTTTTCGAAATCCATCGGTGATAAAAACTCTGCTCACGGTATCAGCGGACGCGCCAAACTTTCCCGGCGAATCGAGTTACGACGCTCGAAAAGTCGATGCGAACGTTGCACCCCTCCGAGTTTCCAAGAGTGCCCGAGATTTTGCAGTTCCCTCACGTAAGATTTGTTTAAACTTTGCTCTTATCGTTGTACCAACGGAGAAACATTGCACACACTGGATTGTCCTTTTCACCCGGGGTGTACACCCCCCCATTCTTCTTTGCTCTCGATTCCCGCATTGCGCAGAATTTTATCGTCCCCGGAGCAGGAGGCCGTAAAGAGAACGAGCGTCGAGGATGAAATTATCCCGCTACTTTTGCCTCGCGCATCCAATGGAAGATCGCGAATATCGATCACGAGAGGGAGAACAAAAGTTTCGTTTTTTAATGACCGCGACGGGACATTTTCACGGAGTCGGAGGTACGACGGACTTTATTGCAACGTTTTTTTTGTTTTTTTCGAGTATATTGTTATTCTTGGTTTTTTTGGGTGTGCTCGCAGGGAAAAACCGTAAACAAGGGATGACGAATCACCGGGGAGCCTCGAGGGGGTTGCTCGTGTCTTTTGTACGAATGCCGATCGTTGACGAGCAAAAAGTCGTAATTTTCGTGATTGGAGTATGCAAAGTGGGGTTGATCGAGCCTTTTTGCGTGGAAACTTTGGATATTTATAAGCAGTTCCATCTTCCCAGCCTCCCCTGCGTCGTTCTCCTCCTCGTCTCTTGATCCCACCCCTTGTTACGTATACATCGAACGGGAGAGAAGCGACGAGCGATTCCCACGAAGGATACCGCGAGCCAATCTTTCGGAAACCAGCCCCTGATCCAAAGGAGCGTGATATTTATAGGGCGGGTTTAAAGTATAAAGTCTCCCGATCTCCTCAGCCCCTTTTCTTCTCGTGCCGCGGATGCTGGAGACGATTCTCCTCGCTCGAAAGACACACCGACCGCGTGTGATCCGCTCGCAAAGTCCGCACGTTTGCTGCGCTCAACCGCGAGAATCCCGCGTGTTCCTATTTTCCGCAGAGACAATCGGAGATCCATCGCCCCTCCCGGGATAACCACCCTCGGAAAAACCCCTCGCGGAAAACGTCCAAGGGCGAGACGTCGAATCGTAAAACCAGGGTAAACATCGAGTATCGCTGTGGTGTCTCGTGTCGCGGGAGAGGACGAGAAAAAAATCGAAAACGTTTTCTCTCCAGCCACCCCTCACCCCCGGAGATCGGCAGGCAGCGAGCCTGCTCCTCTCTAAACCGAGACTCGAGGCTTGATCCGCATGACCGGATCTCGGAAAGCAAAAATAACGGCGTCGCCATGAGCCGAATGTTAAAAGCTGTACCGCTCTCGCGGTACAGACTCGCTGAGGGATGATTCCGCTTGTGGTTTTCTCTCCTCTTTTCCGAAAAAACCGTAAAATTGAAGGTCGGGGGATGATTTTTTTTCCATCATTTGACCAATTATCGTTTTGCAAGATGGCTCCTGTTTGATTTTTCCATGGTGGATGATGCACGACGGGGTGAAATGGAAATTGGCGTCCCGAGGAGAGAAATTCCTTTCGGGGGTTGAAGGAGCAACGACGCGTCTTTCACGCTTCGACGAAGCCATCGCCGAGTTGTCGGAAATCGAAGATGGAATGCTAAATAGCCGAAGGGTTGAACAGCAAAGCATCCAGCGTGCCATCGCCTCTCGTTGTCTTTGCCTTGGCTTTCTCCTACCTGTTTCTCCGCTTTAACTCTCAAAACTCACCCCCCGCGTTAGGGAAATGCCGTTCCTATGTATACCTTGATATATTCGCGCTCAATGTGTTCACCACAATTCACCGGGTGTATCCGCGCGGTAGTCGAAACCCCTCGTTTCTTCTCGTACGTACGGGGCATTCCACGCCGAATCGGACGATTTTTGGCGAAAGCTTGTGCGTGAACTTTTTCAAAATTTCGAACAATCTTCTCCGAGGCCTTTCCCCGATTTCGTTGAATTTCCGAAAACCGAAAAAATACGTTATTTCGCGCGATTAAGGGAGAATTTTGGTGAGAAAAGTTTAAGGAAAAAAACGTCAAGTTATGCAGGAGGCGTCTGGCTGATCATGGTAATGAGACTCTAGGGTAGGTTCGTACAAATTAGTGCGAACGATAGCGAATTTACGTTGAATTTATTTAGGCGATATATCGAGCCCAGTGAAACGTTGCTTTCCTCCTCCGGTGGAAGATGGAGGGACGCTGGGTTTTGTCAATTAAAATTGACAATTGAGGCGAGAGTCACGGAGAGCCGAGGAGAGATCAAAAGCGGAGGGATCGATATTAGAAATTGTAGCTCGGATTCAGCGTATGCTGCGTCGGGCGAAATTTCGTTAGCGCGATACAGAGAATGATGCGAAATTTATAAACACACGTGTGTATACATATATACACTTGCAGCCAACAGTAGAACGTCCCGTGAAGGGAATACTAATCAAAGATACACAAATTCCATAGCTAATACTTCAAATCCCCTTCAGCCGGGATCCTGAAATTAAATTATTGGATTAGACGAGCATGGCGCGGGGTTTGCACCCCCTCCCGCTACTGGTGGTACAGCAACCCTTTGTGGCGCCATCTCCGACTCGCTCTTCGGATATCGAATTTCCTTCAAAGTTCCTAATTGTCTCGCTGCCGATCGGGAATCTCCCGTGCGATAAAGGACCAGACAATCGTTGCAATTATTGTATTGCTACGAAACATGGAAGCGAGGAATTTTTTTTTTTTTTTTTTAACAATTCTAGACAAGTTTGGCAGATTTGTACAGCGCCCGGTGTCTCTGTGCGGGGGGTTAAAATTGGAGAAAGGGTCACGCACACGAAAGCAAAAATCGACGTGGAGGAGAAGCCGAAAAGCAGGGCTGTATTTTCATATCAATGATTTTATGACCAGTTACGCTTACACTGTGCGAGCTCGCCTCTGGGCGAATCATCCCCCGGTATATCTTTTTCGGTTCTTCACCCTCTCCGTGGGTGGTCTCTCAGCCTCCGTCTCCCTCTCTCTCTGCGTTTTTTCAGAGACTCTCAGACTCTCCCGTCCCGTGGAAATCTATACTTTATCGGGCGTAAAATTTTCGCTATTTATTCGCGTATAAGAATTTAAATGTTCGAAAAATATATCTGAGGGGGTTGGGAGAGCAAAAGCGTACAAAAGCGGTGAGGGGGAGGAGAGAAACGGAGAAAGACGGGGTAAGAAAGGGAAAAAGAGTGGATAACACATTGGGAAATAAAACGGAGCGAGAGGCTGCGCTCCTTCCGCCCTTTTTTCTTCTCAACCGTAATCCTTACATGATTTAGAATCGAGGGACCGTTTTTGGGGAGGTGTGGGTACGCGAGTGAACGCGGAACGATGGAAAGTGTATTTTTATATATTTAATACATTTATTATGTACGTATTATGTATATACATATGTATATAATGTTGATGGCAGCGGCGAGGGCAGAAGCCGGGGGGTGAGTCCGATGGGACAAAGAGGCGCGTAGATTAAGTTCGATTCGCTGGCATATTCTTGCTGGTAAAAGTGTAATACCTTTGGTGAAAAAAAAAAAAAAAAACAAGAAGATGCGAGGGAAGAGAAAAAAATGCGAGAGGGAGAGAGCGAGCCACGGGGGTTGGCCACTCGTTCCGCCGAACCTCTCTCCTTCTGGGAAAAATATGATCGCGGTATTTTAAAATAACGACGCCATTAGTGAAACTCGTACAAGATGAACGAAGTAATGCCTCATTTTTGTAAGAACCGATGGCGAGAGGGCGCTCGTATCGCGCTATACACAACGCGCACACCGTGTATATACGGGTGAAAGGGATGAAATTTGTTTTTGATATTAGCCTGCACTCCGAGTGCATCCGTTATGGGCTTGAATGGCTGCGAGTAAAGTTTCGGGCTTGAAAAAAGTGGAGGAGCGAGTTAGGTGGACGTAGGAAATTAAAAAACGGCCCTTTTCTTTTTTTAGCGTGTATTGCAGGATCTTGGGTCGTTTTTACGGGCTTCAGGGGCTGTTTAGAATCGAACTTTCGATCATTTGTAAAAGTTTCAATGGGGAAACTCTACGAAAACAGTAATCGCGCGATTGAACAGGTTTTTTGCGATTTGTTCACGGAAATATCGAGTTTTCGATGAAATACCGGTGTGTTTCGTGACCAGCGGGAAAAATTACATCGATATAGACTATAAAATTCGATTTTTGGAATTGAAAATTTTTTGACATTTCTTGCAAAAATGAGTTTGGTCACGAAAATGCTTGCCATTTTTTTTTAAGTTGAGGTAGACGCTCCAGACTGTGCTCATTCTCTTGTCAATTGATTAAGCTTCAAAATGCCGTTTGGTTTATCGAGATATCTTCATTTTTCGATTTTTGGCAGATTTTCAAAGTCGGACCTTCGATTTTCGCCAATTTTTCCATACATACCCCTTTGCGTTTTTTTCGCCGATTTTCAACATCGATTTTGAGGGTGAAGGAATCTAGCTATCTGGATTTAACTTGCGCCATTTTTCAAGTCTACTCGAGGGCTTTTCAAAACACCCCCAAAAAACCTATGTACGCTCATTAGGAAGAAAGATATGACCGCTTGAAATTTCGACTTTTCGAGAATTCTGGAAAAGTGGCGAAAAATGGGGCGAAATTTTTTTTTTCAAATTTTCAATGTTTCAAGCGCTTGTCCGATCGGAAATTTCCCGCTGATCACGAATCCCCCGGACTTTTCCATGAAATCTCAAAATTGACGAATCTACCCTGAAAAAACTGCGAGTATGCGAAAAAGAGCGACTTTTAGACGTTCATCGGCGAGTGTTTTACACCCAACGAAGAAATATCGTTCGGACGACACGATAACCTCGTAGTCCGGTAGCGGAGTCAACCATACACGTCTTTTCATTGCACCATCGGGGTGCGTTTTACTCACGAATCTATACAAGCATACACAAGCAAACTCGATCCCTGAAACGAGAGTACGAGGATATACCCTACTTTTTCTCGACTCGTTCACCACTCCGGGACTGGAACCCTCCAGCCGCAGGATCCGCGTTCAACACACTGTACCGTGCACCCTCGGCACAAGCTATAAAGTTGGAGTTTACAGCGCGAAATGGACTGGAAAGCAAAACGCAGAAAAAAAAGGAATCAAAGTGGAAAAAAAAAAAGCGAGCTCGATGCCGCTGCTATATCGCTCGGTGGAACGAGCAGCGTGTGCTGTGTGTTGCGCTTGGCAGCGAAGTATCACGCGCGGGAGTACCCGATCACCGGGACGTGCGGAGGAATCATGGAAAATGCACGAAGGAGAGCAGAAGGATGGAAAGAGAAAAAAGCGATAAACAGAGACGGAGAATATCTCATGCACATCGCGTCCACGTTCCGGCAGGATGAACTTTAATTGGAATATGGATCCTTTCCGCAGCTTCACTGATACCACCGATAAATTATCGCACGTTCCATTTGCCGGTGAATACAAACACGAAAAAAAAAAAAAAAAAAAACAGGATGGAGGGAGTTGGAAAAAAAGAGCAACAAAACAGCAGCGACGAGCGACCGATGCAAAAGAGAAATGAGAAAACAAACGATGCACGAGCTACGGTCCATGCGGTTTTCGTGTTATTCTCTCGTTTTATCACCATTTTCACTCCGTTCGCACTCTACATACGTGAATGTTTATTTAAATCCGTTTTGCAAACGCCTGATGCCAACGAAATATCCGCGTGCCATAAAGTGCTTCGAGCTTCTCCAGCTGAGCAGGAACCGATTGATTTTTCGCCTCTCGTCGTCGGGGGATTGAGTGAATCCATCCGAGAGATCCGTACCATCCTCCGGAGATGGTCGTATCGTTTTCCAAGGACGCGAATGAGGGAAGAAGATAAGAGAGAGGGAGATATCCTTTCGGAAAATACCGAAGAGAAATGTCCCGAGTTGGATAAGGAATGGCGAGCAATGACGAAAGTTGATTCGCCATGGATGCTGTGGGATTCTCTCCCGCGATCCAAAAGGCCGTGAGAAATCATCCCCTGTATACCAGAGGGGTTTCGCGTATCGAGCCAAACACACAAACCCGATGCTCTCCGATTCTCCCGGATGCTGCGATGGTCAATCCCACGCTGATGTCTTACCAGTTTGGGGGATGAACACCCGCGGGTTATTCCGATGTGATCTATGCCGGTTGTGCAAACGGACGCCTCAAAAGCTCCGCGACTCGCGTTCTCCAGGGATTTTAACGTGACGTATGTGGCTACCTGACGAGAGAAAACAATCTTCGAGAACATATCGCTCCCCAACCGGACTGCATGCCTCTTTGCTCTCCATACCCTTGCCCCGTCAGACAAAGGCTGAGAAAACGAGACCGATGGATCTTCCCTCACCACAGCGGACCATCGGGACTAAACGGGACGACTAAAGCACCACTGGGCTCGAATACCCCCACCTGTCAAGGTACAACGGAAACGATACTAGGAAATGCTTTTTGGTACATAAATTTTCCGCATTCCCCCATTTTTTCCTATCTTGGAACTCTACGACATTCTCTCGTGCATCAACGGAGCAAAACCTGCTCGTCCTTTCGACCTACTCGATATGCAGTAACAAAAACATGCTTGCAAAACCAATTGGACCACAAAACCCCTGATACACCGAGAGCTGCGTTCAAAATCACGTTTTTATCTCGCGAACGAGCTTCGGGGAGCGGGGGGTGGAGAAACAGTAGGAAAAAACGAGGTGCGACTCCCGAGGGATGAAAGGGGAGGATCGCGCAGTCGACGCTGCGGTATATATGTTTCAGGGTTGGAAATTGTAGAGTTTACCGATCGAAGGAACAAAAATGAAGGTTAAAGGAACAGGAGGATGAGAGCCGCTAGGAATACCGTCGCGAGGTTGGATAGGGGTTGTTAGGAGCGTTATCCATGCGTGCTGGCTCGATGTAGGTTTCATTCGGACGGCGGCAACGTCTGTAGCGTCTTCCGCCGACGAACCCTTACACCTCCACCGAGTTATTTTCCACTATCTGTCTTCGGATAAACGCGTGCGGTTTAGCCAATTCGTCCCTTGACCGTGAAAAATGGCTATCGACCTTGGGAATACTTTTACGACCCATCCGAGGCCGGTTATTCTATTACAGAAAGATTTTTTTCCACTCTTATATACCCATATCGGGGTTGCTTGATAGCTGCTTTCGTGTTTCCTTTTTTCCCCTCCTACACCGTGAAACTATGGAATTGAGTGGATTTTTCCATGGTCAGGTCGGAGGAGCCCTCCTCGCAACCCTCCTCGATCGTTTTTCTTTCTCAAAACGCACACGCGGGTCCCTGACAAAAGCTGTATCAACTCGTCACACGGGGCATATGGTCTCTCCCCTGTGGCATCCGACAGTCGGTAAAATTCAGATTTTACTATCGATCTCTTTCGATCATCCGTTTTCGTTTCAAAGCCTCGGTCACGAATTTTCTTTCGAGTAAAAAGGCAGAAAGCCAAGTTTTTCAAAATTTGTAAAGAGCACATTCGCGAGTTTTCTCCTGAATAATCTCATCCCGAAACGAGCGAATGCATTAATGCGAAATTTACGAGAGCAAGCGGACAGGTGAGGGAAAAATACCATTTATTCGATGTGCGACTGAAATTCGTATATTGCACGTACATTTTTTTCTCCAGCGATGTATCAATCTCTCTCGTGCACGGGGATGAAGAGAGCGGAGGAAAAAAAAGCGATCGCACGGTGTAACGACACTTGTACGAGCATCCCCCTTAAAAAAAAAAGAAAAGAGAGAAAAAGGGAAAAACATACACCCTTCTTTATCGCGTATCTTCTTTTTTTCTTTCCGTTCCGCGCGAAACACCGTGACATCGCCGTAGCGCGAGAAAGGCGCGCGCGCGCGCACAGCACACTCGATATCAGGCCATTTGCATATTCTTTATGAAAATTCTATAGTTTATGGGGACATTCGTATGTATTATCGTATTAGCATATTCCAGAATACAGCAATCTCAATATTGGATAGGACGTTGGTTATATCGCTTGTTTACTACCCCAACCCCCATCCCTTACACTTTTTCTCTCCGTGCGAGCCTCTTCGTGGTCCTCTCCGCGGTGGTGTCGGACGCTTTTGCGAGGCTCTCGCTGCTACCCCTAAAAGGAGGAAAGACACACGCGTCTTCTCCCCCGCACCCCCAACCCCTCTCGCGTTTCTCCCATACGAGCATAAACGCCTCGTTTTCTCTCCCTCTATTTTGCGATTCTGACATCAGCATCCGACGAAAAGAAAAGAAGGAGCGAACGAAAAAACCTGCGTTTTTTCGTTCGCTCGAATTTTCGTCTTCGAGAAACTAACGTCATATCGAAACGTGCACATCGCGCAACTTTTATGCGCGATTATATATCCCCCGGATCGTAGCAAACACAATGAGGAACCGAAACGAGGGAGAAAAAAGAGCGAAGAGGGAAAAAACTTTGCAGATCCGCGGTAAGAGAAAAGGTGGAACAATGAGTGGTCCATGGAGGAGAGAGAGAGAGAGAGAGAGCGTACGACGACAGAGGCTGCGCGTATGAGTCGGCCACGTTCTTTGTGTAGCCTGGTACGCACGGTAATTGCATTCGAAGGATGGAGAGAGTGGACGAGAGGAAGAGTAAAAAATGAAAAAAAAAAAGAAATACATTTAAAAAAAAAAGAAACAAGGGAAAAAAATTGAAAGAGGGAGGGAAAAAGAAACGAAAAATTTGCCCCGGAGGACGAGAGACCGCGGCGGCGGCGACGAGGAACCCGGCAAAAGGGTTATCCGCCTCCTACACGCTTGCACGTCCAGTGTTTCATTTAGATGAGAAACGTTTCCTCACCACCCTTCGATAGCGAACGCGTATAATATATATTTGCCAAGACCTTTTCTTTCTCGCTTTCTCTTAGCGGCTCTCGCGGGCGACGGTTAGTTGCCAGGCAACCCTGTCCAGGACTCTCTGCATACACAGCCCGGTTATACAACCGTACGAGGGTATGTGAGACTCCTCTGCGTTACAGGGGTGTGTTTCTTTCTTCTGTGACGAACGGATTCATCCTCGCGCTCTCCTCGTTTGTCACATCTATAACGTTACACGAAGGGTTTTCCCTTTGCGCCACGCACTCACTTTTGTCTCTCCTTTTTTTTTTGCTCTCCTTTTTTCCATTCTCTTTCTCTCCCGGCTACTATTTTAATATTAATTTTTCGCCAACCCCGTAATCGTATTACGCGGAAGTAAAGAAAAAGCGGGATGAAACGTTCGTGCAATTAATCCACGAGTGCGTGTAAAAAATCTTGCAACTCTGCCTTTGGCGTAGAATTTTTATCGCGAGTCGACAGGGGCCTGCATTTTTGGGATCTCGTCTTCCGGATGTTTTCCTGTGAAAAATGGGGTGGAAATTCGCGTTGAGGATCTTGCGCCGCAAATGGGCTTTCGTTCCGACAAAAGGACGGAAGTTTCGCCCCGATAACGAAAACATTGACGAACCGCGATGGTCTTCCTCTCCCTCGTGTTTGTATCTTCTCAACTTCCGGTCCGTGTGGACTCCGCGATGAGGATCGATGCGCCAATTTCCATGGATCCTCTCGTTCGTTCAAAGTTTATTCAACTTTCCCCTGACCAGCCCCCCCCCCCCCCCCTGCTGGTGTCTCCTTGCTGCTGGTAGATCGAGTCCTGGATACTAAATACTCCGGTGAGGGCACATCGAAATCGGCTAATCAGCCCACTCGCCCCCTGCAGCGCCGCTTCTAACTCGCTGAAAGGTATTTAATCTCGACAACTCGCTAACGACCTGACCGAACGTACTATACATCCCCGATAAGGGAGGAAATACACACACAAGAGAGAGCCACCCTCGCGCAAGAAACATTCACCGATACCCGTCGACTCCTCGGCTTCCCCGTCGGCAGTGCCTCCTCCGGGAGAGCCTCGACGATCGACGAGAATCCCACACGCGGAATTCAACGAGATGACTCTCCATTTTGTCTCATTCACGAAATTTCCTTGCGACAAAAGCAACGAGCAAAGATTCGCAGTGAGATGATTTTTCGAGGAGGAATATCGAATGGAAAATTGCCGATTCCGAGGCGGGAATCGTGGCTCTGTTATCGGCGATGTTTTGGAATTGTACTCGTTAGGGCAAGTTTGCTGGAAAAGCAGAGTCGTTCGAAAGATGAGGGAAGATGGGAGGGAAAGGCTTATCCAGACTCGACAACGGGGCTGTTTTCAAGAGGTGTAGCATTAAGTATCGAGAGAGAGCTGGTTGGGTAAAACGCCGTATAGATAAACGTTCCTCCGCTCGTTGCCAGCTCAACTGTGTATCTCCATTGCGTTACTTTTGTCCCATAAACAGAGTACTGTTCTCCAGTCGATGGTCTTCGGATACCAGCATACAGACGCACTGTGCATGTCCCGTATAAACTAGGAATCTCTCAACTATCGTGTGCACACACGCGTACGACACACAGCATCCCAAACTGGCTGCTCGCTGAGCACAGAAACGCCGTGCCAACCAATTCAATTTAAACTTTGGTGGCTCGCCGTTCCTATACGCGAATCCGTCTCTCTCCTCCGTCTCCTCTCGTCTCAATCTCTCCATCCCTTTTGCTCTCGATTTCGCGTGTAAACCTACCTGATGTATACACAGATACATATACAGGCTGTCCCAAAACTGTATGCTGACGATGCGACGCCACACAGGGGATGAAATTTCGAGTCGAAAAGTCCTTGGGCGTTTTTCGATCGGACGAAACCCCGCTGGAGCAGGGAGGCTGCGCGCCCGATCGGCACGAACTTTGACGCTCGATAACTCGCCGGGTTTTCGTCGTACGGAAAAATGCTAAAGCACATTTCGACTCGGAATTTCATGCTGAATCCAATTTTTCATCGTAAACACCGAGTTTTGAGGCGAGCTGTATATACTCCCCCATTTATCCACCTCCCTCGCATGGCTGAGTATCGGTAACTATTACCTTCATTCGTTCTCGTACCCTAGCTGCTGTATACATGACTGCCGATCTTATATATACATATATTTCGATTATATATGGTACATAAGCCGTGCACAGTGCGCAGGCGTCCCGCGCACTAAATCGCCCGAAATTAACGCGAGTTATTAGTTGACGGCGATAATTAGGAGGCAATTGCATGGAAAAGCGACCTGCGGCTTACACGCCGAGAGGAGATACTCTGTAGGAATCGGTTTTGCCCGCTCGAGCCTCCGCGAAGGGAAACAAGGCGCGGAATCTACAGAGAGAGCAGGGTAGAAGCCTCCCTCGATGCTTTACATTACACGCGAGGCATTTTTCTCGCGCGGACAAATCGCGAAATTGGAGAATCTAGTTTGTCCGCTTCCGTTTTTTTTCCTGCCAAAATCTGATACGAAATTATCACGCTGCGGTGGGGAAAATTTCTATGGAAATTTCACCCTGAACTGCAGAGTAGAGCGTATTGAAAAAAAGGGCAATGGAATGAGAGGAAAATCAATTCACGAAAAGCGGGTACATCAAGGGGTAAAATGTGAGAAAATAAATAAATTCGTATATTTGCCGGCGAAACGACCCTTACCAGAGTCAGGGGCCTGTGTATATACGTATAGAGGCGCTTTCGTGCTTTTTACCATTTCATTGTTCGAAATATTGGATCTCATGGGGGTTGCTGTAGTTGGTATACGGTGGTTCTGATACGGCGCCGGAATGAAAAAGTTTCTAACCGCGAGAACGTATACACATGCTTGTATAAATAGGAGAGCATCGCGAGGAACGAACGCGGGAATATACACGAGAAAACTACCCGCGTAATATTCGAGAGAGGGCGGTTTTTTCCCTCGTACGATTGTCTCGCGTGGAATCGTCCGATATACTTCGAATATTGGCTCTTTTATGAATTTTTTCACGATATATTCCAAGAGTACCGCAGGACCGACGTCTTCCACCCCGCAGGATTCTTCAGAATTTTTTTTTATTTTTTCAAATTTACGATAAAAACGTCAACCACCTTAAAATCGCCTCGAAGCGTTTTTCCGGTTAATCGTACAGAAAAAAATCAACGCCGGTGAGTATCGTCTTGGTCCATTGGAGCCACTTCCGGTCGATAACTCGTTGTACTCGTAACCGTCGAGGTCATTGCCGAGGAATATCTCGTAGCGAATTTTCGAGTGTAAAATACGCCGCTGTACGTGAAATCAACTTTAACGACGACGAGGCGAGAGCCATCGCACGTTAAATTCCATCGACTATATGAGTAATATGCGTAAAAAAATAGTCCGAGTGATCGATGGAACGTAATGTTTCTGTTATTCATGAAGGGATGGTCCGTCCGTGTTAGGGGTGGATTTCAGTGGAGACGCCATTGTTCGAGGCAAAGTAACGCGATACGTCGTATAATACGTACACCACACTGCTGGCGGTCCCAGCAGAGAAGGCGATTTGCCATGTCGATGCTTGGGAAAAGAGAGAAGGAAAAGAAAGGCACTCGTAGTCGTATCGTCGAGGCGAATCGTATCAAAAACAACAATGTGAAAGGGTGGCTAACGAAGCGTCGATGTATAGGTAATATCGATATTTTAAAATACATATTTGCATGCATATAACTCTGCTGCAAAGTGTACATGTATACATATATGCGTATTTATGTATATGAAGCTTTTTCAGTCTCTTCGACACGACCCCTCTCTCAATAAGGGTATTTAATGAGTCGGGGGTGAAGCCTCGCCATGGGTGACCAGAGGGGCTGATGGTCTCCGGGGTTATATATACACGAATGCGTACAGGGGTTGAGAGCGTTTCTCCCGCACTCGAGGGACCATACGCAGCATCGCTGAAAACTTTTCTCCGGCAATATCGCGTCGTTGTGCTCATCGACAATGCCGTAAAATGGCCTCTGTTGTTCCTCGCCTCTGCGCGCACACGTAGGATCTTATATCGTCAATTTTATAGAGCTTCGTCATTGATTTATCGGCCATCCTCCAAGATCCATTGTGTCGCGATGGAGACGGATAAATCGAGCCTCGTGTACCGACGAGTTGCGTAATCTTGGCACGTTTGGGACGCGAGGGATGATGGCTGTGACGAATAACGTTGACGTTAATATCTCACGATCGTCTCCGACTCTGGCATGTCGGAATATATTCGCGTTATTTCGGTCCACGATATTTTTTCGAGCACGCAATTCTGCTGCCACCATTTTTTATCGTCTCAATTCGGGATCGTTGATTCGAAAGGAAAATATTTTCGGAACTTTTCGCAATATTTTATCGAACAATGCAATGTCGTTTTTAGTTTGAAAATTTTCCATGCTGATGAGACAACACCTGCCGTATTTTATCGGGTTTCTTATCGTCTTGTTCGCTGCTGCGTTTGACACTCGCGTGGGATTAAACAGAGCGTTCGGTTTCGGATTTCGTCGGCTTGCGAGGAAAGTCTGCCGACCTAAGAGTCAAACGAAGGAGGACAGAGGAATAAGATTGAAAGCGCTGATGCTGGTTGAGCAATAAACGGGACCATACAGGGTGACTTGGAAATTGGATGCTGAGAATGCAATGCTACATCGGGGATGAAATTCCAAGCCGAAAAGTCCTTGAGCGTTTCTCGATCCGACCGATCCTGCGGGAGTTATCGATCGATGAAAGCGGACCAATGGGCCGCGCGCGCTCGCGCCCGGAGGAGGGAGAGCGCGCCGCCGATTGGCTCCGACTTTGACGCTCGATAACTCGTCGGGTTTCGGTCGTACGAAAAAGTACCAAAATACATTTCGACTCGGAATTTCATGACGAATCCAACTTTGGGTGATTAACGTCGAGTTTTGCGACAACCTGTATGGTTTACGCTATGGAAGACAAGTATCGCGATGAAAGGGAGAAGCTGCCGGTTCTTCGGCGTAAATCTTGAGTTACCGGTTCCAGGGAGACACGCGGTGTTGGCTCGGTCGGCGGAGAAGCTTGAAGATGCTGCGATATACAACGGGGGCAGGTGTCGCGGTAAACTCCAGTTAATTAGACAAGAGGCAACCATCAACCCCCTCCCTCCCACGCGTATCCAACCTCGCTGCCGGGCTTGTTAATAACGCGTAATTACCATTATATACACGGCGATACACTCTTCCAGAAGCTCTCGCGAGTGGCGTTTGCCGTCGTTTCTGCTCTTCCGACCCTATTAGATAAGACGACACCTTATTATGCGCAAACTAACGTCAGAAAATCCGCGCTCTCTCGCTCCCTCTCTCTTGGATGTCCCGCGCGACAGGCCATCGTCCTCGTGGAAACTTTGCCGAGGGATGAGAGTCTCCCGGAGCCAACGTCGACTTTATCCCTTATTTATCCCGCAAGAAGGGCGCATATCGATACTCGGGCGGAACGATTTCTCGTAATTTCTCAGATTAACCTTCCACGTACGCTCAAAATCCACGATAGGGCCAAGTTTGCGGGTCACGAGAATGAACATTTCGGGAAGATGCCGTCGTCTCAAAGTCGAGCTCTCGCCACCCGGGGGAAACCATTTCGGGATCGTCGTTTGACGATGAAAAAACGTTCGAAAATCATGGTTTTAAATAATTCTCTTCGAGGCCAAGTCATCAAACATCACGTAGGGCGAAATAACGATCCAGAGTCATCCACTCGCTCCGTTCTCCAGCATCATCACGCTTTTCACTCCTGCCGGTGTTCGGCCTCGCGAGTCGCGCTCTCGTATTTAATCCAGCGTTCGGTATCGCACTCGGGTGGTCCCTTTCAGCGATTATTGTGTCAGATAATCAGAGAAAAAGACGAAGAAAACGAAGAAAAAGAGAAAAAACCGCGACGAGGAGAATACCGGGTGGCTCTTTGGCATCTCGTGCACGCCCTGTGGGCACCGCCTTTGAGTAAACATTCGCATTCGCCGCGTGTATATATGCATAAAAGCCATTAGAGTTTAATGCGACGTACATCAGAGCGAGCATTCAGTGTGACAAACAGCCGCCACGCGATAAACCGTTTGCTCACAAAGCTGATATCACGCGTCTTCGCTCCGAAAGTTGTTGAAAAAAAAAAAGATGGAGCCGAGAGAAAGAGACGAATTTTCGTAACGCGCGTTGAGATTCAGGAGCCAGAAGAGAGAAATATGTAATACACGCTCGTAAATGCAACGCGAGACCGCGAAATCGCAATGCCCGCGCGCAAATGCACGCTCCTGTAATCCCTTTTCCGGGCTCATCCCCGCGCGCAATAGCGTCTAAATGCTAAATGCTTTTGCATTCAGTTTATTATATTCCTTTTTCCAACGGGGCGTAATAACGCACCGTTGGAAAAACACAGAAACCGAGTGTGCAGAAGGCAAAACGTCAGTGTCACGTAAGAGGGCTCTGCTGCTGCAGCCCCGAGTCGGATGCTGGAGGACACTGTGTGGCAAGAGAGAAAAGGTGCGCTTTGTGTGTGTGAGAGATGCGGAGGAAACACCACATGCTCGTAGATGGCTCGTTGGAAGATCTGGATAGGAAAAGAGAGCTTCCTCCCGTGTTATCCAACGCTTGGAGAAAGCTCACCGCGTTGCTCTTGTGTGCTGCTAACTTTTGGTCCATTCCCCATCCACCGAACCTCCCTCATCATCATTCCAGTATACAATTTATGTCATACATCGTATACACTCGTCGAGCGAATGTTTCCACGGATACTCGCATCTACAGGGTGTCCCGGAAGTAACCGGATAACCTCTCGGATCGAAAATTAAACTCGAATTTTTCATTTTCGTCATTCTTTCATCAACGGAAAAACGCAAGGTTCTGCCGGCTCTGAAAAAGCGCAAGTGGCGTCGTAGATTGTTCCCTAAGATAAAACAAAACGGTGACCGGAAGTGGCTCACGGAATCGCGAGAGAGGTCGATTGTTTCAAGGACACCCTGTGCCCGTATTTATCCTAATACGCGGATGCCCGTACCACCCTGGCTTTTCTCCCAGCAGCACTCCTCCGTTTATTCATCCAATGTGCTCGAAATGCGCGAGTTTATAATAAATATTATCTCTCTCCGTGCACGAGAGGTGACGTTAAAACGCGCGCGAGTATCGCAGAGACAGTCGAGTGCGTGCAAAATGCATAAATGCGGGCAACAGCGCGGGTGCATCGCGGGGGTTGAAGGGGTCGGGGCTCCGGGGGTTGCGGAAGAAGCCTCTGATGCGCTGCTCCTCTTTTTCCTCGGCTGTATACACGCTGAGGACGCGTGTCCGGGCGTACGCTGCCGTGAGCATGAAACAACATTTATGAAAAGACCGTGTGTCGCGCGAGTCGCGTGCTGTCGCGAGGAGCAAAAGCCAGGTAGAAGAGATGCGCGGGGTTGAGAGTCCGCTGGAGAAAAGAGGTTACGCCGGAGGACCCACGGCGACGTTACACCACCCGCGTCTCTAATTTAAACAAATATCACAAGTTGTTTCCGCGTACTCCCGCGTCTCGGTGATTTTTTTCTTCTCTCTGCTTCGTTTTTCATCCCCCTCGTCCCTTCTCCTTGACGCTGCTGTCTCTCGCGGTTTCTCAGCGAGCGACTCCTCCTCTTCAGCATCGGGAAGACCGAGATGTGCTCGGGTGTACCCGGTGCATTTGGGTGTTCGTTCAGAAGGCTGAAAAACCAGGGTGCGGTGCAACACCGCGAGCGGACGTACGTGTTTCTCAAGGCAGAGGTAGGTCGCCCATCTTCCTTTGTATATACGCGTTAAGACACCGGAAATGTTGTTAAAAGCTCCGGCGAATCGTATGCAGGTATGAGAAGGCGCGTAATGGTGGATGCATCACACGGGGGGGGTTGACGGAAGTGAAAGGGTGTACATTCGCGTCTAAATAACGACCGGGGCAAACCTCCTCTCCTCGAGGATGATTCTCATCGCGGCAAAGGTCGCCCGGAGGATTATGCGACGAGTGTGAGGTTGAGACTGTGCAAGCGAAATCTCGCAATCTCCTTCGCGGCAATTATAGTGCGAAATGGACGTTTTCTCGGTCCGACGATCTTTTGCAACCCCCTCACACGGGGGGGTTGCGTTTTTCACTCGCGCGAGTGTCTTCCAATAATTCTCAAGGTGGAAGACCTTGGAAGACGTGGTAGCGTTTTTCTTTCGCCCCAAAAACAGTCGCAGCATCCATACGCTTGGAAAATGATGGAATCCTTGTTCACCCTGTGAAAAACGGCCATATTGCGTTTCGCCGCATGATTAAGGTACTTTCCCGTGTATGCTTCGCCAGTCGTTAATCGTATCGTCCTCATAATCGCATGATACATGCATATTCCGTACGTATGAACGCAAAGAGAATGAGATACGTTGGGAATCTCATTGGCTCGACTTTGCCGAGTTGCCGAGGGCGAATGAGTGCTCGGTAACAGTTAGCATCACGTGCTTACGCATATACATATATTTATATATTTAGCAGCAGGGTATAAAGTACATGGAGTGTACCTTGGTTGGAAGCGAGTTACCGGTAGCCCCGAGTGCCACCAGGTCTCCTCATCCTCTTTCGTACTCTTATGTGCACGTACGAGTACACGTATAAAACATACACCCGTGCGGGAAATGGCCCTCGCCGAGCGACTGCAAGAGAAAGACGCGAAAAAGGCGAGAGAGTATTTTAGACCTTTTCCCCGACTCATCAGCTTTGTGCTTTGCCATTTTCGTGCCTCGGAGTCACTGTACCACCTTTAACACCCCTCTCCAGCCTCCGTATGGACCCCACCCACCCCTCCTCAGCGTCCTTTCTGCTCATTTCGTACGGACAACTCCGCCATTATACGACGCAGCTTTCGTCGACCTCAAAAACACGAATTTTCACTTCAACTTTCCGTTAACTGCACCTCCCGGCTCTTACTCCCTCGTATATCGCATCAAAGGCATACACGCGCGAATAACGCGCGGAGAACAACGGAAGGGTGGGAGAGAGCTTTATCCCGCGCTGCACCGCGGCGTCACCCAAAAGTACAAAGTTCATTTTTTAATTATCTCCGCGCGGATCATCGCCGAGAGAGCAACGGACGTTCCGAGACTCGTTTGCTCGCCCCGAGGTCACGCCGATTGCTCGGTTCGCCCTGGTTCCGGCAGAAACATCCCCGCAAAGTATCCTAAAAGTGACGTCGAAGAGATGCACTCTCAAGGACGAACTCGAAGAATCACGCAGAGTCGCGAGAGAGTCGTGTGTCGCGGGGGATGTTTTTGTCCGCCATTTTTTTTCAGAAAACATCCTAGGCTCACCTTGCGTTAATCACCGATAAATCGTAATGCGTATCGTCCTTGACGGAAAATTATACGCGTATTACTGATGAAAATGAGAGGAGAAGAGGGAAGAAGGGAAAACTAAAACGTCGAGGAACGGAGTGTCGGCGGAACGATAGGTTTTAATTAAAGAAGAGTGAAAAAAGATAACGGGGGGTAGATTAACCGGAGAGTGGAAACAAGAGCGAGCGCGGAGGATAGGAGGAAGATAAGAACGCAAGGGAGGAAAGAATCAGGAGTCCTTCAGGATTCTCCGAGATAAAGCCGTTTCGTCAGTCGCGTCACGGTTACGCCGCAATGAGAACGTACGACCGGCCATATTTTAATTCTTCAGAGACAAGCAGGCCGTCTCGTCCTCCCCGCGGCGTTGGGATAAAGCAAAAAGATAAGGACAGAGCGCGAGGGGTGAGTTTTGGCGGAGAAGAGTCGCGGCCGAATCGTCCTTCCGCTTTTCATCGTTTTCTTCGTCGTTTTTCCTGATGCTCGTACACGCCGGGGTACACGCCGGGGTGGCGAGAGTCATAGCTGAATCCCGCAGCATCATCCCGTGGACCGAGGAAAAACGCTTCGCGAGAATATGCTTATATTCGTACAGAGCGGAGGGCTCGAGGATCGCGCGGTGCGGGAAGAAACGCTCCGCGGAGCTCCGTTGACATTATGAGTCAGGTGCATAATATTTAATAATTATATTATCATTAAAGTTGTAATAAAGTTTGGGATACTTTATTAATTTATAGACCAGAGAGTGAACCACCGCGAGCTCTGCACCGGGAGAAAAACAGAATGAAGAATTGTGGGAGCGTATAGATACGAGAATGCTGGCCCCGCTGTAGGGATGATTAAGGTGGTTGTCGCGATACGCGAAGGGCGAATTAGGCTGATTTTCGTCAGAAGGACGATTTCGATCTCGAAATTTCTGCAGGTATCGTTGGGATTTTCAAAAATGAATGAAAAATTTTAGGAGGTAATCAAGCACCTGTGCATCGTCCACTTGTCAAACATACACGGAACACTGTATATATACAATTCTAGGTACTTTCGAAGCTTTTCCGAAGCTCGAGCAGCCATTTTTTCCCTTTATATCTATCCTCTTTTCCGTTACCCTTTCGCCCTCTCGGGTAGGTAAAAAATCCGCGCCTTTTCTCGTGTCTCTCGAGTATAATTAAATTCTTTCGCGAAGAGTGAAGAACCCGCGTCCCTTTCTCGCGCGCGTCTTTTCATGATTTATTTCATACGCCGGTTGCCTCGCGTTCGCTGTTTCCTCTTTTTTTTTTCAAACCGTCTCTCCCTTCATCCCCCTCACCTCGCGGTATCTGAAAACCGCGGTATTCGCGAAGGCACAACCCCTTCGAGGAACACGAGCGATATGAGCGTATAATACGGCGTATGAACTGCATGTACTCCTCGGTGGCGTACAAAGTAGGAATTAGAGAGCTCGGGGGTTGGTCTTGCGCGCAATTCTGCTGGTGGCATGTAAACCGGAAAAGTGTTCAAGAGCGGTGCAGGGATGAGAGGGAGGGAGACGGACGGACTCGCCGGCGCGACGAGTGCCCGCGATGAAGAGACCGGAAACAAAAGCGCGAGCGAACATCTTCCGGCTTTGCTGCTGCGTAAAAAAAGCATCCCCCCATCCTCTCCAATCTCCTCGCCACTTCATCCCTCGAAGATAACATCACCTTTCACCACTTTTGCCATTCACGTATATGTTGTAAATTCACAAGTGCTTCCTCCACCAAAATTCTCCTCCAAAATGAAGAAAAAAGCATCTTTACCGGTTTATCTCTCGCTCTCGTCACTCGCCGACTCGTCTCGTGCGTGCATCATCAGGTCCAGGGAGGAAACTCCACTCGGCCGCGTCAGATATATTCGAGAAACATTAAAAAAACCAAAAATACTCGTGTGCATAAAATAATTACGCTCCAAAAAACTGTCCGTCTCGCGAGCATCCCCCGCAGCATCAATCTCGAAGAAAAACTCTGGAATATCTCTCGGAAGAGAGAATCTCGAATTTCCCATGGTAGATTCGACGAGGCGAGGAAAAATTCATTTTTCCCGAATTATCTCCCCTGATTTTTCGAACAAAACCGACGTACGTGCAGGTTTTTCGTATCCTTTTTTTCCATCCCCTTCGTCCATCTCGCACCCCCTCGGTGTATACACGGTCGGTGCATTTCCAAATAAAACGACTTTCCTTCCTTACTTGAATTGAAAATCTCTCTATGCAGATTCCTCTGTGCGGTCCGAGAGGGAGGCTGCGTCTCGTCCTCTCTCTCTCTCTTGCTCTCTCAACGAGGACGAAGATGAAGACCGCGACTATATATTATACGACCGGTGTGTGGAATAAAGAGAAAGAAAAAGGGAGAAGGATATATCCAGGCTGGCGGCTGTAAGCAAATCGTGTTATCCTCAGAGGCAGCCGAGTGGTGTATATACGTATATATATGGACCAGTCCAGAGCCATCTCTATACGGTCCGAGAGGAATTAAAATAAATACATATCTTAATTAAGCTCGGGAGTACCGGGCGCACACGTAACGGGTGAACGCGCTCCGGCTCACGTATATATACACGCTTATATAATACATAGAAATACATACTCGTATATCCACCTATACTTCCGTTTGACTCGACTGGCACAGTCATTGGCAGGCCTTCTTCGATTCGACGAATCTCACAGTGATTGGCTCATGAGGAGCGTTAAACAAAAAGAGACGAACGTGTACCAACGACTGCATTCTGATCACTCGTTAGTTATCCCGCAGATGCACGCGTGTGTGTGTGTGGCTCACGTTGCTCTCTGCACAAGCATAAAACTCGGCGAGAAATATCTCTCGAGGAATTATAATATATCCCTCTTTTATTCGGCCTTGCCGCTCTTAGACGATCGATCGAGGTCCCGGAAATTGCCCATCTTTTTTGTTTCATCGAAATTCACTCCAAAATGCACTCGCGAATTTTTTCAGCATCCGTACTTTTTTTTTTCGAGGCTGAATTAATTCTCTCGCGAATCTCACACACTTTGATCTTTGTTAGTCAACGCGGATGTACAAATGATCGCGTGAATAATTGAAAGACGCAATTGCGAATGGAGGACAACGGTAATAAAAATAGGTAAATAATTAATTAGCAATGTATCATCATTATTATTTCATTATATTCTCATCCAGGCTTACCGGAGCCTGCGAGAGTAAGGATTTTGAAAAAAAAGTGTGCGAGCCGCGTCAGACTACGGGATTACATTTCCGTCTGATGAAGGAGGCACAGAGAGCCGCGATATGCGAATGGCTCGAGCGGATTTCTTTTTTTCCTCCCGACGTACAGTCGCTTCCCGCCTTTGCTACGTGTCAAAGCGTTCTCTCTCTCCATCTTTATCCGTCTTTTTCTCCTTTTTCAAATTTTTCTTTCCTTTGCCATCTCTGTTTCCTCCCTCTCTCCCTCTCGCTCTCTCTTTGCCTCGCCTCGTTCTTCAAAGTATAATTATTTTAGTCGAATTAAAAATGTACAGGACCTCGAGCCATACACACGCTGTTGAATTCATCCCTCTCGGCGATGCTCCAGAATTCATTCGATTCGCCGTATGGTCCAGCTTCCAGCGGCGATAACGCGAATTCGCGAGCACGTAAAATGAAGTAAAAAAGCTGCTTTGATCGATCGGAAACGCGGTGCGCAAAGTAGTCCATACTTTTATCGATTTATAAAAAAAAAAGGAAAAAAAAGACGATGGCAGTTTTGTGAGAAGAAAATAAATATGAGAGACGAGATTTTATTAATCTCTCCGGGGGATTGCAACGAGATAAAAGGAGGAATTAATTATCAACGGACATTGGTCCCGTTATTAATCGTACTCGAGAGAGCCAACCCTTTTTGCCGAGGTAAGGGTCGTCCTCGAGCCAAAGAGATCCTCGGAGATTAACGAAACTGAGATACAGACGCGGAGCAGGGATGCTGTGCTTTGATACAACGTTATTTCATCGATGAAATCTTCGTTTCAGCATCGACGAAAAGTTCCAAAGTACATTTCGACTGGAAATTTCATCCCGAATGTTATTTGACAGTTTTGAACGTGCAGACACTCCGGGACACCCTGTATACCTCATCAAGAGTCACGAGAGACTCTCCGTGACTTTCGCTCGTACACACGTTCGCCTGTCGAGTCGAAAAGCAGGGCAGAGGAGCGGTGCAAAGAGCACGAGAGTTATATTAGACAGGAGAGAGAGCTCCAATGTCAACTGCCGTCTTTCACACGGTGGTGTAACACCCTCGTTTCAACCCCCTTCCCTCCCGATGCCACCCCCGCGAGTTTGCACCAAGAATCTCGCTAATTAGATATATAAGGAGGCTAATTGTAATAAGGCGGAGTCAGGTGAACGAGTAAGAGCGGTGAACCTTCTCGCAAATTTTCATCCCCCCCACTTGACGCAGTTTCCGTCACCCTGCGCGATATCAGCGATCCCGAAACCAACGATTTTTCCCCATCGAAGGATTCCTTTTCCTTCGTTATTGGCCATTTTTTCTCGTATTTTTGAATCGTTTATTTTATTTTTTCAAAAAATGTCAAAATTCGCGTTTTCAACCGTGCCAAAAGTCATTTACGGGATCAGAGGATCTCCGACGCGCCCTCGTACGTGTTATCGAGATTTCGGATGTTTCATTATGGAGAGGAAAATGCGGTATCCTCCTGGCTTTATATCCCAGTTTTGCGAAATCCCGAGCGAGCCTTTTGCTCCAACGTCGCGGTGTGCAAAAGGGATATCCGCACCCCCCTCGTGATACCGCGGCTGCGTGCTGAATTAATTAAACAAGGATTGTTTGACGCGCTTTAAGGAGAGACATAACGAAACTAAACTCATCCGGGTCACACCCTCCTTCGAGGGGTAGTTTGCCACGAGGTTTGCCTCGTCAGCGAAATTTTCGAAAGGAGGCGAAAACGAAAAAAACATTTCCAAATTTCTCCTACAAGCTCAAAGCTGGTGTTTTTTCTTCTTTTCGTCAAATTTTCCGGCGTGTTTTCGACTCCGAAGAAAATAATCCTTATTGACGAGCAATATGCAGAGTACCGGAGTGTGTGCGAATTCGGAGGAGGGTTGGAGTCTGACGCACTCACGGAGAGGGAAAGATCGAGTGCGAACCCGCGAAGAACTATGACTAGAGAGTGGCGCCGAGATGAAGCAGAAGTATTTAATCAAGGGATCAACGAAGCTGCGTCTAAATAAACCAACGTTGAACGACGGGGTTGAAGATTTTGACGCGAGAGGAGGGAAGGGACTGAAAAGAGACGAAATTACCGGGAGGATGAACGTCTCGCGATAAGACAGCGTCGAGAGAGAGAGAGCAAAACACCTGCTGGTACGCCGAGTACGTCGCGTTTTATGCCGCAGACTCACGTGAACGCCAGTGCGATGTTTTGCCAGTTTTCAAGGGGTAGTTTTCCGGAGACTGTACTCGCGAATGTTAAGCACGTGAGAGCGAAGAAAGACTCTAAAAAGGGTCGAATCACTTCCGGTTTTCTTCGTACTTTCGGCAGCACACGTTCTACCCCTTAATCTTGAATCACGTGCAAGGAAAAAGGGAAATTTGCTGAAAAAAATGGCTTATGTGGTGGGATAATTGATATTCCGACGTTTCGAAAAGTACCACCGCGATAAATTATCGCGCGGCTCGAACAAAAGAGCTCGACAAATTTACGAGCGTTGTTTCGCGTTCTTCCGCAGCGATATCGCGAGGCAACGATAAATACGCGAGCAATTCCTTCGAGGAGTCCGTGGCTTGTAATAATTTTGACGGTCCCGAGATAAGCTCCCTCGTGAGAGCGCGTGCATGTAAACTTTGTTTCGTCCTCGCTGGTCCCAACGTTTACCGGGTCGTTTCGAGGCTCTTTTTTCGTCGGGGATTGACCATTTTTTTGCAACTTTTGCCCGTTCGTTGAAAAAAGGGAAAGGAGAGAAGAAAATTGACGAGAAGGGGAAAATTTCGTTCGCGAAGCTTCGAGGGATGCTCTCGGAGTGAGAGGCGCGAATCAAGAAATAATTGCAGCCGGAAGGGTTGTAATAATGTTGCGATGATTATCATAACGGTGATGATAATAAAATACCGAAATCCGGGGAAGGAAAGAGGGGAAATCGGGAATCCTGCAAGTAGTCTCGCGGGTTGGTCCAGATAACAAAAATACGAGGCAAACTTTGAGCAATAACGTTAAAACCGTCGAGAGAGAAAGTGTGATACGAAAGAGGGGTGAAAAGGGCGGGAAAGGGATGCTGCACGAGATTCGGAGCAAAGGACACGAAACGATGTATAGTTTTGTGAAAAAGAGCGGTGAACCACAACGTCGTGGCTGATGCTGCGCGTGACATTAGCATAGTAATGAATATTATTACATTTCGGATATACCCTCGGTTTAATTCCATCTTCCACAGTCGTAAAGATAATAAGCAGGAGTGGTGGAAGCTTTGCTCGAATACATTCTCTTTCTCTCTCTCTCGTTTCTCCCAAATTATATCTACATACTGGCGTTTCGTTGACTAATGGAAGAGGGTGTGCGAATTTCGACCAGCAGGTGATACATTTTCACCCTTTTCGTCTCTTTGAATCCTTCGCGTCACGATAATCGTCCTCGTGAATGCGTCGGATTCGTTCGTCAATTTTTGTTCAGCTCGAAAAATTATTTCCATTCGAATTTGGAAATAATTGGGGAAATTTTGAGTTTTCGACGAAAAGTCGGTGTGTTTCGTGATCAGCGGAAAATTTCCGATGGAATAGGCTCTGAAAATATTGAAAAATGAGAAAAAAAAATGTTGCTCCATTTTTTGCCACTTTTCCAGAATCCTCGAAAAGTCGAAATTTCAAGCGGTCATATCTTTCTTCCTAATGAACGTACACAGGTTTTTTGGGGGTGTTTTGAAAAGCCCTCGAGTAGACTCGAAGAATGGCGCAAGTTACATCCCGATAGCTAGATTCCTTCACCCTCAAAATCGATGTTGAAAATTGGCGAAAAAAACGCAAAGGGGTATGTATGGGAAAATTGACGAAAATCGATGGTCCTGCTTTAAAAATCTGTCAAAAATCGAAAAATCAAGATATCTACATGAACCAAACGGCATTTTGAAGCGTAATCGATTGACAAGAGAATGAGCACAACCTGGAGTGTCTATCCCAAGTAGAAAAAAAACGGCAAGCATTTTAGTGAACAAATTCATTTCCGCAATTAAATCTCTTTCTTTCGAAAATGTTCTTTCCACACTCAAACAGAATTCCATCAAACCTCAGACTTCCGATATCCCGCTGGACTCGAGCATCGATATCCGACCTCCGCCAGCTGTGGAAAGCTCGAATCGAGGGTAGCTTTCCTCCCCGCGTAATGTACCTCCGCGGCTTTACGAGATTCCCTCGTTCTTCGCTGCCATGTTTTCGCCACCCTCCCTCGCAACGGAGTAAATATAAACTCGGGCGAAAGTGACAAAGATAATTCTAATAAAAGCAGGGCGATGACGACGAGAGGCGAGAAGAAGGCGACAACGACGCGTCGCGCCTCGCACAGCACTTTCGAGTTTCGCCCGCTTAATTCGTGACATATTCCAACGGCATTGCATTAATACACCCTTCATTTTCGCACTCGCACTCGGCACTTCCTTCGACCTTTGCCGGAGCCAATTCGAGCTTCTCCTCCGGAATTTCACGTTTTACGACATTGCGCGAAAATGAGAACGTCGTGACTTTGAAAACAAAAAAGAACACAAAGATCCTCTCCTCTTTTTCATCCCCCGAAGCTCTGAGATTTCCCAAGAAGTACGTCATATTGTCCATGTTAATTAATCCCGAGGGAAAACGCGATGAATTATTTTACGCGCCTCGTCCTGGTCACGCGACAAGTCCGTCTCGCTTTCGGAGCGCGATATATTTTCCCGCTGCGCAACCCTGGAACCGGCAACGTCCGTCCGCGATGAATTTCGCGATGAACGTAACATACAGTATGTATATTTCCATTTCGGCGTTACGAGATGGCGAGATCAGCTTGTTGGCCATGATTTTATATGCAAAGAGTAGTTTACGGCTAATTGTTAATAATAGGATCGGTAAGGTGGGAATTCAACGTTGTGTCGCGAGTTCCACGAGCTGCTTCCACCCCCTTATGCCGAATGTTATGCAGGATCCACAATACACGTGCACACACGCATATGGCTGTATTTTCATCCACCATGGAGCCCCGATACTCAACACCGTCTGCTCGTCTCATCATCACCAACTCAGCTCGTACGTATCTCCATTACACCCTCTCTCTGTCCATTCCCCTGTCGGCTCGCCCATACGTCCGCGTTTCCTTCATACATTATTTCCCACGCGTTTTCGCGTACAAAGTATTTCTCATCAACCTGACGTGGTTAATTCGAAAAAATCAAAAAAAAAAGAAAAGGAAACGAAAATAAATCGAATTTCGAACGTGGAATTCCTCATCGTGCGCTTCTGAATATCTTCCCACGAACGCCCGGGATATCTCGCTAATTTTATGCCCACATTCGTATTTAAACGTACATGTATACGCGTGATAAACGAACGTACGAACATTTTACATCGGTCCCGTCCCACCTCCGCGTATTATCACGTATAAACGAGTAGTTCAGAGTTATACGCCATTCCCGTACTTGTTAATGATAATTAAAACACCTCGTTCTCTCTGGCGTATATGCATAACGATACGTTAATGTTTTTCTGCTTTTTTCGTTGCTCTTCATCTCGGAGAAGATTCGTCGGGAATTATTTCGCCGGGGCGATTTTAATCCTTTTTTTTTCTCGCGGCGCGAACGTCCTCCTTCGATGATGGATTTTCGAATTGAGGGATGAAGATTTCGGCGAAGGGAATTTTATTTTTCAGAGGAGATTCGACGAGAGGCGGCTCGGAATTTCTCGAGATATTTCACGTCGCGGGTGTGGATATTTCGATGCGAAATATCGCCGGGGGTGAAGAGGAAGACGCGGGAAAAAAGGGATGATGAAGAGCCGAGGTGTAAGACGTAAAACAGCCGTATCTGTAATGCCTCGTTGGAATAATCAGACGATTAATATGTTTATTAGTATCGGCAATGGCTCTCGCCTTGGAATATATTAAAACATCCCTCTCGCCTCTCGTTCCCATTTTACGCTTCCATCGCTGCTGTACATCCACTGGTAAATCATCGTCCCTTCGTTTTATCTCTTCTCTCCCGAAACCCCGTCGCTCTCTTTCATTCCCGAAGAATCTTCGTCGAGAGACGCATTAATGCAATTGGGAAATACGTTACGAGCGAGACGAGAGTCCGGATGGTTATTCACGAAAGAAGGGAGGGGCGAAAATTGATCGAAGATTCGAAAAAAAAACATCGCGGGAGGCTGGAAAATCCGCACGTTCGACGGTGAGGAAAAAATGAAAGAATATTCGATATTTCGCGATGTTTTTATGGAATAAAACGTTGTTTGCTTTTTTTTTCATACGAAACGAAGGGAGGCTGGGGAGAGGAGCAACGGGGGAGAAAACGAGCGTGGAAAAGTTTGAAATTCAGATTTTTCGAAACAACGAAATTTCGGGAGCATAAAGGACGATTCCGAGGCGTTTTACCGAGAGAAACCGATGTACGCGTACGTGTAAATAAATATATACATTTATGGACGCGCGAGGCATCGAAGCCTTTTCCGCGCTCCGCGAGGAAATAAAATCTGAAACCCTTTTATGCGTCGGGAATTGAGACTGCGGAGGAGGACAACTTCGCACACGCCATACATAAAACATTCTCCCGTATAAAATCACGGTCCACGACGACGAAGGGGGTAGTTGGAGAAAAAAAAAGGAAACAAAAAAAAGGTGAAAAACAGCGCAGACTGGCGAAAGAAATCCTGCACCTTGCTGCCGCGTTCGCAAAGCCCACGGAAAGTCCGATAGCGCCGAGTGCGCCGCAACGCGGTATTGGCCCATAAAATCTTGAGTTTCCCGCGCGAGTTTTATCTCGCGAGATCTACAGGCTGTCGCAAAATTCGAAGCTGATCCCTTATGCAGCATCCGGTTGTGGACCACCCGATATAGTCTACACGGACATGGAGCAGCGGATTTTTCCGCAGGTAAGAAAAAGAACGTTCGCGTAAGAGAAATATCCAAACGCAGAGAAAAACGTCGAGACACGTGCGAATAAAAATCTTTCGATAATGGTACAGGCAGCTTCTCGTCGTTCTCCCAGTCGGCTTTATCCTTCAGGATCGATGAAGAATCTCTCTCGTATCTCTCGGAGGTCTCTTTGCCACGAGATTCGAGTACTTTTCGTACACATACACGGGAAATATATATATGAATATCCACACGTACAGAAATAATACAGAGGATCGTCGCGAACCGCGAATGAAATGGCAGTGGATGAGCTGAGGGTGAATGTGGGCGGTGAGGTTCGGAGGGATGAGAGACACGAGGCGAGAGAGCAAGGGGTCGAAATACATCGTACAAAATATGGCGGCCGATGGGGTTCTCTACGGGGCAACTTTACAACCCCCGCTCTCCACCCCCGCAGCCCCATTCTCCGTACATTCCCTTTGCTACTCCGTGTGCTTACAGCGAGCTTGCCTCTTGCTTTTCCTCTTGTCGATCCTGTCATATGTATATACATTGATACGTACGTATATACTACGCGTGTATATACAGATAAGCAAGAGCGTTACGACTATACGCTCGTCCTATGCTTTTGCTTCCATCTCCGCTGGTCCCGCGACTCATCAGCATGAATATTCATTATTCGATGATATTTCTCAGAGCCCTTCCATTCTCCGTCTCTCTTTTTCTCTCGTACGACCGAGGCGATACATTTCCCTTACCGCTCTCGTTCATCCCCTCGCTCTGCACCCCTCCCATTCGTTGGATCGTTAATTTATATAACTACGATCAGCCAAGGGGTGGAAGAAGGTGGGGGAGGGGGTTGAATCTTGCGAAACGACCCTCTCTCGCCAATGTACGTATGCGAAGTCAACGAGAGACGAGCCAAACTGATATACACGCTACCTGATGTTCTCTTCGTCTCTCGGTCGTCTTTTTGCGCGCTTCGATATCGACATATTTCACCGGCACCCTCCGCAGTCGCTCTTGTTTTCCACGCGATGAAGAGTACTTTTTTATTCTTCGTTCTCCCGATCGGGGTACGAGTGTGTGCACGGAGAAATGAGAAGAAGGGAAGATGCCACCGGAAGTGACCACTTTTTGTCGCGATCAAATGACTTTTTCGCTTTTCTACAGTGGTTTTATGGACGCAGCTTTGTGAATTTTGAGTTTTCGATGAAAAGTCGGTGTGTTTCGCAATCAGCGGGAAATTTCCGATCGGATAGGCACTTGAAGTGGTGAAAAATTGAAAAAAAAAATTTTGCTCCATTTTTTGCCACTTTTCCAGAATCCTCGAAAAGTCGAAATTTCAAGCGGTCATAACTTTCTTCCTGATGAACGTACAGAGGTTTTTTGGGGGTGTTTTGAAAAGCCCTCGAGTAGACTCGAAGAATGGCGCAAGTTACATCCCGATAGCTAGATTCCTTCACCCTCAAAATCGATGTTGAAAATTGGCGAAAAAAACGCAAAGGGGTATGTATGGGAAAATTGACGAAAATCGATGGTCCTGCTTTAAAAATCTGTCAAAAATCGAAAAATCAAGATATCTACATGAACCAAACGGCATTTTGAAGCGTGATCGATTGACAAGAGAATGAGCACAACCGGGACCGTCTACCCCAAATAGAAAAAAAACGGCAAGCATTTCAGTGAATAAACTCATATTTGCAAAAACTGTCAAAAAATGTTAAACTCTAAAAATCCAATTTCACACTCTATATCGATGTGATTTTCCCCCCTGATTACGAAACACACCGATATTTGCACGAAAACTCGATATTTCCCCGAGAAAAACCGAAAAAACGACTCTAACAGAGCGATCCGAAAAATCTCGCGGATTGTATTCCGCAATTTCCGTTCGCCCACCGATTTCGCACAATTATTTATAATTTATCGGCCCCGTGCATAATGTACATAATGGCTCAGGGTGATCTCGATGTGCGGCTTCCGTGAATTTTGTTTCAAAACTGATCCAACGGAGAAACGCGGGGTTGTATGCCAGGGGGTTGGGGGTGGTTAATAGGCATCGCGTAAGAAGGGTGGCTTTAATGCCTCGGTAGGTTCTGAAATATTCAGATGTAGGTTTGCCTTGGTCTATTTCATACATATCTACATGTATACGTATCTAGCAACATCACATCGCTCCACAATCTACCCTGTATCCTGTACACCCTGGCACTCGCTCCTGGTGCCCGGAGAATCTGCGGCACACCGTGGATATTCGACTCTGCGGTGTTTCCTATGGTACATCGCGATGTATCACACACAAACACCCATCCATGTATCCACCACGGGTATATTAAGGGTGTTTCCGAGTCGAAGAGTCGAAAGGATAAGAGCACATGGATGTATAGGGTTGGAGGATTAATGAAAGGCAATCCACGGTAAAAGGCAGCACGGAGATACAGAATCCCCTCCTGAATCCTCTATCCTAACGTCACCACGCCATAAACAAACCGGTGAAGAGATTTGGATAACGAACGAATCCCACCCCCTCTCTCTGTCTCCTCTCCAGCCTCCAGCCTCCTAAATTGTATTTTCACACACACCGATAATTTCAAGGTAAAACAGGCGCCGTCGATGGCGTACAAGGGTGGAAAAAGTGAACCAGCTGAGAGTTGGGATTTGAGGAGAAGAAGAAAAAGAAAATTCATCGGCTTCATAGATTTTTATTCGCTCGCTCTTTTTCTCCTGAAATATTCATGTGTGCGCGGCGTTGAGAAACGCGCGTTCGTCTCCGCGAGCGGAACACACTTTGCGCGTATCGTAAAAGCGTCGGAGGGTGCATCGCGGGCGTATCGTCAAAACCATAAAGATTATTACCGAGTGAAAATACAGACATACGCGAGAATTCTACGCGTTGGCTGTCGTCTTTATCGTCACGTGTCGTAAATGGAGCACGAGCGGTGGTTGCACATGCAAATGGTTGCAATTTATAGGTTCAGGCACGAAATAACGATGCATTCAAACGTTATTTTCGTCAGACACTTTTTTCCCCCTCCGTTTTTTCCTCAATTTTCATCCCTCATCTTTATGGACCAGCGGAATGATCGATTTGTTTCGTCTTGACGATTTCACAGCGTCAAAGTATTTCTCGGTCGAAAAGTGTAAAAATACGACGATCCCAGGAGATTTCAACGGAGTCTCGGTGTTTTCACCGTGTGGAAAAAGATGCGAAGGCACAGTCGGGGGTGGCTGCGCGCATATTGCGGCTCGAGACTCCTCGTACACGTTAATGCATTAAATATCACGACGGCATCTCGTTTGAGGGAAAATTTCTTTCTTCTTCTTGTTTTTTTTCTTTTTTTTCATGAGCAGAGCGGGAGGAGGGATATCGTACGGTACGATGGGTATTGTAACGGCCGCGGGAGGGAATCGAGAGGGTGCACGTCAGAGGTGGAGGAGATACAGCAATCTCTCGGGGTATTAAGAGCGAGCGCGACCTTTGATATTAATAACAATAATAATACGCGACATCGGTGACGGTAAAACCCGGAAGGGAGGGTGAACGGGGGTTGCCGAGGATTTCGAGGGTTGGGACTGATGGTCCGGGGTAACTTTTGAACTCGGATACAAATTACAGCTCATTTTTATGCCATTTTAATATCGCCACGCGCCATTAAATATCTTTAGCCCTTCTCACCCCCTCCATCCCTCGTCAACGAAACCCTCGCTCGAACTCCCGGTGCGTTATCCGAAAAAAAATAACCTCGGCAGCTTAAATCAGTATTGCCACTTTCGTATTTTTCCTTGAAATCATAATGGCACGGCACTTCCGTCGACTCGTCAAGATCCGAGAGCTTCCTGCGTTGAATCTTCCCTAATAATTCATCTCGAGATGCTTTCAATGCCGGAGCGATATCGTGATCAATTTTCAAGGCCGTTGAATCTGCGACAATGCAGATGGGAGGATACGCGAGTTGCAAAATTCCTCACTTTTTCGTACGTCGTGGAAAACAACCACGATTTGATGTTAAAATTAAATTTCGTCGGATTTTGAAAAAAAAATTCCTCGAGATTAGCCTCATCGGACGATTTCGTCGATGGCCATTCGCCAATGGCGTCAAAGTTTATGGCGATCGCCCTGAATTCACGACTCTCGCTTTCTCCCGGGTCTCCTTATTGTCCTCGTCGCGAGAAACGTCGTTTACGATTTTATACCGCCGGAAGCACGCACTTTTATGCCCGTATTGCATTTCAAGTTATGCTAATTTCGACGCGGTGAAATCGTCGTCGGGAGCGATGTATCTACATACAGGCGAATATGCGTATAACATTAGCGACACTTGTGTTCCGTACGTCGCCGAGATTTTCCGCGGCAACGCACTCGCGATGTCGAGCATCGAAGATATTCGCGTTTACCGTGTTTAAAAAAAATGTCTTTTTATTCCAGCGGAACTACCCGTCACCCATAGATGACGATTTTATGCCGGTTTTTATAACCATCGTAATATCGTCCCACGCGCAAGACGCAGTCGCCTTTCTTCGAATTGGCCTCGTTTTCAGAGTTATGGCCATTTATCCAGCTGAAATACCGCTTTGTGGCTTCGCCGTGTATATTTACGAGCGACGCTCGATGTTTCGGCGCAACGACATCGAGAATTTTTTGCAAGTTTCACCGGCGCGTTTTTGCATCGTAGAATTTTTTCAAAATTTTTCAACAGACACCCTAATGCTGTAAACACAAGCAAGCGGGGATGCACACCTGGGGAGGGTGGCTTTGTTTCCGCTTGCGAGTTTTGCAGGGCGTAATTCCTCTCGGGCATCCCGAAAGCTCGAAGATGGAAGGGGGGGGCACGTGACAGTTTCAGAGTCATCGGCATAGTTGCGAATCACTTCGGCGAGGGTGGCTTTTGGACCAGTTACCGGGAAGACCCTGGCGGGGGATGATCCGACCCCTGGACCAGAGTCCAATGGCGTCTGATGCCTCGTGTCTCTCGGGCCACCGCTGAGGACGCGAGAAAAGCAGAGGGTGGAAGAGGGGAGGGCCAGGTGGGGGTTGTTGCGCGATAGTTTGGACGATCTATGGCCAGAGTTCGCCAAGAGACCACGAAAGGGTGGATTTACTGGTTCTGGCTGCGTTCACACCACACAAATCCAAGTGACCGGTTGCACCAGCTCGCAGCCTCTCCAAAGACTCGATTCTCACTTCCGCCACCCTCTCTCCATCGCTCCAGCTTCCTCTGCTCATTCGCCCTCCACCCACCCCAGTTTCCTCGTCTAGCCGGGCAACTTATGGCACTCGAATTATTTTCCAAGTGACTCTCAGACGCTCCCGACGATCGTCCTGGAGGCATTAACGTTTTTGCACTTTTACGAAGCGATTGAATGACCTTGGAGGTTGACAGTCCGCAGTCGACTTTTTTCGACAAAGCTGCTCTCCTCCGGATGCGTTATTTTATCCGCGAATCCGAGCTCCGTTGTTCCTTGCCGCTTCGGCAAGACGGGGACTCTGACGATTTTTCACATGCTCCCCCGTGTATTGGTCCAGAGGCGGATGAGAGGGGGAGGGAATAAGAGCGTCGGGGAAAGAAAGAATTGAAACGATATGCACCGCTGCCCGTGTGGTTTCAGCGACGGTTTGGGGATGAAAAAAGGAAAAAAAACGGCGCTCGTTAGCTCCGTGAGAAATTAATTATTTGCCCGCCATCGCCGCCGCAACGGTTCGTGCGCTCGCTGGTAATGGTGAAAAATGTCTGGATTGTCCGGGATTACTGGATGGTCCTGTGGCTGTGCGAGAGAGAGAGAGCGCGCGAGACGAGAGGATTTTCTGAAGGGTACACGATTGTGTGTACACGGCGGAGGCTGGCTGCGACCGAGAGAGCGCTTTGCTTCTCGCGGTGGAACAAGAAGCGCGAGGGGGATGTAAAAGCAGCAGAGGGAAAAGAAATAAGAAGAAACGTATCGGTGTGGCTCGTTACACTTAAATTGGAAGGAATGACTGAGTGTTCTCGTTATTCATCGCGAATAATATAGGAAAAGGGAAAAAAAGAAAAGCCATACAGCCGCAGCATCCACCAACCCCCGTCCACCACCGCGAATCCGGACTCTGCCTGTTTCCGAAGGGTGAATTCACGCCGTTCGTATACATATCTTACCGAATCGTCCAACCCCCTATCCACCAACGAGTTTTCGTTATTGTTGTACATCCACTTTGTTCACCTCGGAATCGACTCGCTCCGATATCAAATTCCTTCTGCCTCCGCTACGGCGAATTTTTAACGCCAACGGTCATGACGGGCAAAGGTTATTTGTTCTTTACGTTATTTCGTATACTTTATCCACGCTTTTGTAGGCAACCATTCGTGAGAAAATTGGATGATTTTCCCACTCTATGAGTCTCGGCAACATTTGGCGCAGAGCAAGTTGCTTAACAGGTGATTCGAATTTCTTGAGCGTGGAATAATTCGTGGATCGAGCGAAGGGGTGAACGGCGAACGTCGTCTATTAACCGACGCTTATACCCCAACTCGTTTGGTGGCGTACGAGGTCGACCTTTGGCTCTTGTCTCTCTCTCCCTCTCTCTCTCTCCTCACACCCGGAAAACCACGAGCAAAGGTTAAGGCAGAGGGTCGGCAAGACCGTAGACGAGTTGTGATGCTGACCAGGAAGGGGTTGCCCGGAGTTTTGAGCCTGGCCACAACGCGGTGTGGCTTTCTCTTGGACTTGTTCGTTTTCTCTGTTTCTCTCCCTCTCGTCTAAGATCAAGTACCTTTTCCTCCAACCTCTCGACTCTGGGGTGGTCGCGCGTCCAGTCGATCTTCCTCAGGAAGGGGGTGGATTGATAAACCAGCACCCCAACGATCTTTCCCTCGGCAACCCAGCGAATTCTTGCGGCTGACCACTACCGCCTGATACAGGGGTTCTCCATGTTCGCCCCACTAAGGAATTCGCTCTTTCCCCCACCCCTGCTCTCAACGAACGTTGCCAAATTTCGACTTTCGACACGAGACGGGTCCATGGACACCGTGAAAAACAGGATGGATGAAGAACGATGTTTTTCGGTCTTCATCGGGCCAATTGTTCCTGGCCGCAAATCGACAGAGTCACGTCACGATCCGGTGAAAACGATGATGCCTAAGATGCACATTGAGCGACGTCAAAGTGGACCAAGAGCGGCCATAAACTATTACGCGGGTTCTATCGTCGTCAGTCACGAACTTAATAACGGGGGTGGAAGGAAAGACTGACGGGCCGCTGTACACGTCCCCGACGTGCACCAAACAATCGGACATATCGAGTGCGTGCATGAAGCACTTTGCCTTGTTAGGCGGCTCACTTTCTTACCCCAATTCTGCCCGTCCGGAAGACCGTCCACGTTGAGCACCCCATAACGATATACACTACGGAATCTTCAATGACCAGCCAGCTGAATGGTCAAGCAGGGGTAGCATAGTGGGTCAAACCCGAAAAGACTGAAGGGGCCAAAGAGTATTATTGTCGCCGGAAGTGCCCATCGGGAGTTGCAAAGGTCGGGGTAATTGGATAGCCAAGATCGAGCACCCCTTGAGTCCGCTTTTCTTTCTCTCTCGCTCGGTTGACACACGAGAGAGCATCTTATGTGGTAGCAGCATCCATCGAGAGGATCCCCGCTCGGTCATCTCGTGCCACTCTGGCATCCAATGAGGCTAATGCTATATATAACCGATGTTTGGCTAGTCCGCCGTGGTGAGGATCCTTCTCCACCCCATCCCGTCCAGCGAAACTCTGTCACACCGTCCCTTATGGATTGCACGTATAAACCTATCGAGGCAGGCTAAACAGGGTTCTTGATCCATATACCAACATCTATACAATGTATATATAAGTGTATCAAGCGAATCCCTTTGGTGAGCTACTGGGAACGTTAGCCAGCACCGAGGACCACAATCTCTCTCTCAAGAATTTGTTTTCGGTGTTATTTGCGTTGAGTATCTTCAACCCCTCGGTGTTTTCGTTGTACGACCGACAATCGGACGTAATTCAAATGGCTCTCCAATCGAATATCCGTTGATGAATATCGATGTCTGATTCACAATTTATTCGTCCCTTTGTTGATTCCTCTCGGGTTCGCCCGGCAAAAGTAGCAGCCTCGAGAGGTCCTTTTGCCGATCTTTTATCTTCTTTTCCATCCTGAAACACGGATTACCGAGTGTATCCGTGAGGAAAGGACATCGCGTATGAATATGCATGTATACGTATCAATCGGCGGACCCGTCGGTGCGGGCGCAAAAGCGCTTTCGACCCTCCTCGGAGTGGTCTTTTGCGCCGTTAACGCGCTCGCGAGAGCAGCAGGGAGAGCCTCCGCGCTGTACAAAGTTCTCCTCGAGAACCGCCAAACGAGCCCTCCGAGTTTCACCTCCCTCCTCGGAATCCACTGTGACGCGGTGAAAAAAAAGGTCAAGTACTATCTTACCGGATGAGAAGGACGAAACGAGGGTTTTTTCTCGCGTTTTATAATCGCGGGATTCGCCCTCTCGTTATTAATGCGCACGTCACACGTAATGGCGAGAGGCGAGTGGTGCGAGAGAGTCGCGTTGCGGGCTTCGGGAGGAGGAATCGGCGGGTACATCTCGAGGGCGGGGGAGGGATACTGCTGACTGCTGTAGATGAGCAGGAGGAGAATGGGATGAGAAACGAGGCTGGGCGCGAGGGCGCGAGGGAGAAGAACGAGCATGATGCTGGTAACGAACGTAAATCGGACGATAAGTCTCTACGAGGGAATCGGTGCGCCAATTGCAGAAGGCGGACTTTTGATTTATTCTAATTGCTATTTCGATAATGGAGCAGAGGCCACCGGAGCCACACGAATTTTGCGCGTGTGTTTGTGTGCAGGCTTCGCGCGAGCGCGCATCCAACAGCGGTAGCACCTCTTGCATTCCCATTATCGAACTGGCTGCTGAAAAGCTCAACGCCTTGTGATATAACGCACGGACGGTGGACGTACAATCGTATTCTAGTTAAGGTACAATGTCCAGCAGCCAAGGGTGGAAAGGGCGGCTCCGAACTTTCGGTCCTTCCAATTATTATCCAATTTCGCGTTGAATCTTACAGCTGCCCGCTGAATTATCGGCGGAGAAAATGGGAGTTCTTTCACCCCGCGTGAAGATAATTTAATTGATTTAATCGACGTTTCGAAAAAGCGATGATAACGAGTGGGAAAAGTGGCGAACGTCGGTTTTTCCGTTCCGGAATGAACGTTTGACCCGCGGGAACTTGAAATCGCGCCGCTACGCGGGGAAGCGTCCGCGGGAGGCTCTCGAATATATTGCCTTGAGAAAACCGGTTCCGGTGCGAGCTATAAACGAACCGCAAGCCGACCGAGCGGAGGACGAAAAGCATCCCTCGAACCTCAGGATCGCGGCGGTTATATGCTCCTCCAAGTCTAACACGGCATATTAACTCGGCGTATACGTTAAACGCCCGCTCGAACGTCGAACGCGGGAGCGAGAGACCGTAAATGCCTTTGTGTTGCGCTAAATACGCGGGGACCGAGCCGGGAGGGAGCCTCTCCGAGCATTAAAGCGTCCTCTCAAAAACCGCTGGTCAACCTATACTTAATCTCCGGTGTACGTCGCAAAAGCTTGATGGACCCTCGCTAAATACCCTTCACGATGGAAGAAATAACCTTGCGAGGCTTTTGGCTCGCCGCAACTGTTTTTCCTCGTTTTACCTCGTATTATACCTGGAGCGGGCGAAAAATCGGTGAAATCGATAAAACACTCGCGAGTCTGCACGTGAGCTTCCACTTTTGAGTGTTCTTTAGTAGGAAAAAAAAAGAAAGGAGGAGGAGAAGCTCTCGCGAGCTTCTTTACTCGCGCGAAGAGAAGAGAAGAGGCGAGAGACGAGGGGAGGAAGAAGAAGAAAAAAGAGGAGCATCGCGGATGGCCCCCAAGGGCCCCGAGTTCGAATCCCATTACCGGACTCGCGCCCGTTAAATAGGTCCCGCATCGTCGACCGGAAAATATACTTACACACGTATTCCACCTCTTGCTCATGTGGTCCATCATTCTCCCACCTTTGTACCAGCATCTTCTCACCGTTAAAGCTCCACCATCCGTTTGTACGCGTTAGTGTGCTCCTGAGGCTCGTTGCTCTTTTTCTTCTCTCCTCTCGCTGTTCACCTTATTTTCCACACGATGGGAATCGATGCGTTCCATTAGGAAGCTGCGAGAATCGCATTACCTTCGTGGAATTGGCTTTCACCGCCGAGCTTGCGGTCCAGACTGTACGTAGGACTGACTGATGTATCGCCCGAGTTTGAAAAGATCGAACGAGGAACCAAAGTATCGATCGTCCTTTTTGCTTCGTAAATTCGCGGAGATTCGTTGTGGTCCAGTGGAAAAACACTGTACCAGTCAGACGCGATTTTGAGGATGAAAAAGATCGAGGAAGATGCGCGACGAGTGTGCATCCCTCGTATTTTTATTCATCGTCGACGAGAGACGAGAGAAAAGACGCGAGCAACTCCCGCGGGGGGTGCGCTTGCGAATATACTACACGCGACGCGAGACATTCGCCCTCCGGCGCTCGAAAGCTCGCGCGGACATTCGCGTTCGTACATTCGCGTTTTTTTACGTCACTGCTCCGTTTTTCCTCCTTCTCTCGCATCTCATCGCGTCCATCTTGCGCTATTCTCTCATCGAGATGAGCGCGGCTCGTCTCTCAGCATCCCTCGGAGCAAGGACGAATTTCTTCGCTTCTCTCTCCACCCCTCGACGAACCGAGGAACTCCTCGGCGATGCCGAGAGGAACGAGAGCGAAACCAAACGAAAATAAAATGTAAGTGGAAATTTATCGCTCCGGGCGATGGGAGGACGTTTTCCGTACTTTTAAATATTTTATAAACTTTCTTTTTCTTCATCTTCCTCCTCGTCTGCTTCTTCTTCTTCTTCCTCCTCCTCCTCTTCCGTACGTCGCAGCATCCGCGTGTGCTCACGTTGGTATACGCTCGGGGGACGGAGACGATGGCGATGCTGGTGTCGTTGCTGGTCCAGCACGCGGCACTTGTTCCCAGGAGTCTCCTTCCTCTTCTCCGTCGAATCGACAACGTCGTCGACGAGAACAACCGAGACAAAGCCGGAGAGAGAAGGAAAATAGGTAAAAGTAGAGAGGCTGGAGGGAAAAAAAAGTACAGAGGGTAGAAAAGTGGTTGGAACAAGAAGAACGTAAGAAGAAGAGGCGCAGGGGGATGTTCTCTTTTACCAACGTTAGACTGTCGATTTTCTTTACGCTTTTTTTTCCCATTTTCTTTTTCTCCCTTTTTCCCTACGTTCTTTCGGCAACCGAGTACACCACCGGATACTTCCCCTTCGTATATATCGTAATGTTATTAAAACTTCTAAATGGCTATGGATCGCTTCGCGAGTTACGCGGCTCGTTCTCTCTCCCGCGAGCTTCTTTTTCCTCTCCCTTTTTTTTCTTCTTCTTCATCGCACATACAGCGCTTTTCTCTCCTTCTCGGACTCCCAAACGCTTTCGGCATTTTCTCCGAGACTCTTGTTACCTTCCGCGAAATTCAACGTCCTCTTTGTCTCTCGTTTATTCAGAAAAAAAAATTAATAAATAAATATTACGCGTTCGGAAAGACGAAACGTCGAAAATTCGTTTGAGGAAAATTTCGAGAAATTTTTTTCATCCCCGATAGGTGTGCCTCTCGGAAGGCAACGAAACCACCCCCCCCCAATGGGGGTAAGTAATAAGTTTCCTTTTTTATCGTCCTACCGAATTAATAAGCCCGCCGGCGAAGAAGTATGAGACGAAGAAAAGAGGGCTTTTTTCCCCGTTTGGTCCATGAGAAATAAGAGGAGCACCGAACGACTTGAATTATTTATCCTATCGGCGTTCTTTTCTTTTTTTTTTTTTTTACCGTAAACCACCGAGAGTCTTGATATTCTGGACGCTGGAGCATTTTTTGAGCTTTGATAAAAGTACGCTTGTATATTTACGCGGATATATTTAAAGTACTCTCGGTATTACGAGATCCTCTGGAGAATTTATCGCCCCTGGCCAATCAAGAAAGAAATCTTCGGAGGCATCGTGAATCATTGAGCGATGTTTAAACAGAATTAATTGATGAATTCTTTATTTGCGCGAGGTTCATCGGTCGCCTTGGCCTTCTCCCATTGGAGGCTGTGCTCTCCCTTTTACGACACTTTTTCTCGTAAATTCCCCAACAGCGGCGAGAAACGAGAGCACGGCTGCTGATTAAGTAATAAAAATCGTTTTGGTTGGTTGTTTTTTTTTTCACGAGAAACGCGACAAAGTTTGTTTTCCGCGCAGCCTCCCGAGGAATAATTCCGAAAAAATTGTCAACGACAGAAAAATCGATTCCGCGATGATTTTTTTTGTCTCCGTTAACCGCAGCGCTGTAAACGCGCAAATTCTTCCTCCGAGAGCGTCGGTTGGCTCGCAAGGGTGGAGAAAAAAAAATCGCGAGATATATCGCGTTCTCGAGTTTGACCCCGACACGAGGAGGAAAAAGGATGAGCGTCTGGACCACGCTGCGTCTTTCCCAGTGGCTCGAGGGGTGGTCCACGGTGGGGAGATCACTTTTCGATAAGGAATAATTAAAAATTTCCTCGTTTAAAGTAGCTAATTTCGTTTTCTGCGTTGCCCGGAGGCTGCGCGCGAGGGCGAATCTCGAGAAAAAAGAGGGAACGTTTTCCTCGTGGGGAAAAAGAGTGGGAGGATGAAAAAAAAGAGCAGAGATGGAAAAACGAAAATAATAAAATAAAATAACCGGCGTCTGCATCATCGTCGTGGTCGAGCTTCGTCGTGGAACGGGCGACCGGAAAAAATAACCGCTAAAATACTCGGGAGATAAAGAAGATAAAGGCCTCCGAGAGTTTCGCCGTGGTTCACGTCGTAATTTACATCGGTGTGTGATTCCGGAGTGAACCAGCGGCTCTCCCGGCGAGCCTTCCGTAAAGAAATATCTCATGTCACCGTTCAACCGAGGACTGATAACGATAATTAAAAATTACGAGTTGGTCGGCCAAGCGAGAAGAAACGCCCGTATCTAAAGCGGTAAGCAAAACGATTCTGCGCGAAAGACGTAATTACATCGAAACTTTTGCGGGATGCTAGACGTCGTAAAACAACATTTCTCGATAGTTGTTAATAATCATGAGACTATCGCATCTAAAATACCACCTTTTTCGTTATAAACAAAAAGTGAATAAACGAAAAATTTTGATTCTCCGTTTATATATGTATAAACGCAAAAATAATTCGAAAATGACGAATTTTTGCACGAATTCTTTGTGCAAGTCGGTTTTTCGAGCTTGGCGAAGGCGAAAATTCGAAATTAAGGGGGTTTGCCGATCGATTAGCAGAGTGCTTGTCTCCGCGTCGTCAATTCTGTATTACAGCGCTAGTTTTGGTTTAACGGCCGTGCGGCTCTTGTGACTCGGCGTCATAAATCCCTCGCGAGAATACGGCTATAGTGGAGACTAATGTAGTGGTAATAGAGTATAAATGGGAGGTCGTGACCCAGGGTCAGACCGTCTTACAGCCCCTAAACTGTCGTCCACCGTCGTCCAGGCTCGCCACCTTCTCGGGCTCCTCTCTCTCTCTCTCTCTCTCCGTGGTGATAACACGTGGTGAAACGGCGGACACACACTCTGCTCTCGTTTCTCCATCGGACGAGACCTTAAATTCGCATTCTGCGGCATTACGTCACGGTGACTCGCGAAAGTTTCCAAAGTTCGGCGATTCGTTCAAAAATCGATAAAAAAAAATAAGCCAGTCGATTTAATCGCTTCGTAGTTGAAAATTGTTATCGTTCCATCAATGAGCAAATTGTAAATAACCAAAGAGATATTTAAAAAAAAAAGGTGAAAAAGGAGACAAAGATAAAGATTTCCAAGACACACGATGTTTAATGACATTTGAAACGATTACGATAAGGGAACTATTGTTTTTCGAAAAAAAAAATTTCGTTTTCTCCTCATCGCACCGCAGTCTCCCATTCAGAGCTGCTCCGTTCGGTGCTGCCTCTCCGTGGCCCCTCCTCGAACTACGATCCAGGTCGGAAGCGACCGCGACAAAACTTTTCCCGCCAGTCGACCGCGAACCATTCCCCAGGAGCAGCCACGTACGACCTCGAAAAAAAAAAACGAAAAAATCGCAATTTCCCTTTTTCATCCACAGATTGGTCATTTATAAACATTTTTTCAAAAGCCAATGACGAGGCGAGACCGTCATTCTGCCAGAGGGACAAATTCCGAGGTCCTCCTTCCGAAATTCTTCAGAATTTTTTCGGTCCAGCAGCATCCGATTCAGCGACGTGTATATGCGTACACGTGTGCTCCTCCTCTCGCAGAGAGGTAAAACCCTTTCCCGCAAAGTTGCTCGAGAGTTCACGGGACAATGGTTTCGCGTTTACCGTTAAACGCGATGGGAAAGAGAGAGAGAGAGAAAACGGAGGAAGGAAAATGACAAAGACGAAAGATACAGAAATCAACCCCCTTTTGCCCGGTTCTCCATTCTGTTGGCTTTTACACGAAACGCTGCTCACAGTTGCTCCTTTCGCGTCCCGAAGATACAGTCGACGGGTCAGACGTCGTCCAACCCCGTGCGTCACCTTTTCCCTCTCGAAGGGAGAAACGGAAAGGAATCTCCACACGAGCACTTCCGTAGACTTCTTCGAGGTTACCCCCATTTGCACTCTGCGTCCACATTCAATTTCTGCTTCTCCACCAACGTCCATGTGTCTCGCGGTTCACCCTATTTTGCTATCACATCGCGTGAATACGCGCGGCATGTGTGCACTCGCAGATTCAGACCAACTTTTCTGGTCTCTTCGGAGACACAAAAGGATCGTTCCACTGCGAAACTTTGCACCTTTTGTTCGATCTCAACTTTATTTAAGTAGGTTATGACAATTACGGTATTCCAGACAAATGCGGTCGCGGTATTTTTCGTACTCTGCTGAAGAATAATACGCGAAAATGTTTTTTTCAGGACTGCCAAATCGCTCAAACGCGATATGATCTTTGTTTTTATTATTCGTCGATCTCGTTGCTTGAAAAAAAAGTTTAAAACTAATATTATTCAGAGAGACGACATTTGTCACGGATGAGGTCTTAAGAGTCATCGATGTCACGAGCTCTCGGACGATTGCGCGGATAAACAAAAGGGTTGATTTTCCGGCACTGGCGGAAGAGCGTCGCGCTGGAATTTCAAGCGAGAAACGAGAGAGAAAAAGGTGGAAAGAAGATCCGTCCTCGAAAATTTATTCGACGTTTTCTTTTTGTACTTTCGTAGAATTCACCCTCCTGAAGCCACCCTCTTGCATGATGAAGGGTTGAGAGAAACGACAGAGAGACCACCGCCGCGATATTCCCGTGGGCACGTGAAAATAATTCCACGGTGTTTGACGATGCCGCAACCCCTTAAGTACATCCCCTTCTCTGCCGGTAACAGCCAAGTCCGAGTCGTTCCTTTATCTTAATGAAAGTCCATAAATAAGAAGCCTAATGCCATGGAAACAGCGGTATACAGTTTGCAAGACAGAGAGAGAGAGTGCAGGAAAGAAAGATCGGAAAAAAACAGGGGAGAAAAAAACATCAGACTGCGAATCGCTCGCGGATTCGAGGGTGAGAAAAAGCTATCGGGATCGCGACGACCTTGAATTATTAATCCTCTCGGTACTCGGCGTTCGAAACAGACGCGCGAGGGAAAAAACCAAACGGGTTGTAAAACTGATAGACGCAGCGTTGCTTTTTCACTTTTTTTCCAGGTAATTAAGCGGAGGAAGTGTATGGAAAATATTTACAATGAAAATTGAGGAACCGTTGGTTTTTCGATCGAAGTTAATGCGTATTCGTTCAATTCAATAAACGACGATGTCTGATTCGCGTGGTACAACGAACACTGAAAAGATCATCATCCCCTCCGAGTCGGAGAAGAGTCTCCAAGATCGCACTCGTTGCGACCCTCTTTCGGTTTTTTTTTCATCCCTCTCCCTCCCTCGCCCTTTTCACCACAGCGCAGTCTCTCCCTGTAGTCGCTCTCTGATTTCTGATACATTCGAAGAGCCCTCGGAAAACGATAGAAATCGAAAGTTGAAGCTCATCTGCGACAGGGGTGGTGGAGGAGAGAGAAAAATACGGCTCCATTAAGGAGACTTTTCAACGCTGCGCGAGTAGGAAAAAGGCTTGAATCCAGCGCGATTAACAAGGTCTATAAAAGGGTTTATCCCCAGCGGGGATGGGAACAAGAACGCGGAGTGTTCGCGACGACGCGGGGGTTCCGCAGGAGTGAAAAGAACTTTGTGGAGAGGAAAAAAGAAGGGTTGAAAGACACGCGGAGAGCGGAGTAACGGAGTAGGTAATACCGCCTGTAAAAAAGGAGCGGAAAAAAGGGGGTGGAATTCTGCGCGTAAGCACGGGTGTCACGGAGGCAGGGGAGGGAATTATAAGCGGCAGTAACGCGCACTTTTATTGTAGGCGAAAGAGAAACGCCGATATTTCATTGACAACGATCTTCGTTGGGTGGATAATGGCCTACAATTTCACTGAATATGCAGGCGCAACCCCCGTACACGCGCTTGGGAATCTTTATTAAGAATCCAGTTTAAAAAATAATTATTTTTCATTTGCGCGCTCGAGTCACTGGATAACGTTCCTTTTTTTTGTGCATCTTCGGCTCTCCGTTCCTTTTTTTTTCGTGTTGCACGCTTTTATTATCGTCCCGGACGAGTGAGGAATTAGCACCGGCTGAGGGAGAGCAATATCGCGCACTGGGAAATAACATTTTAGTGGGTTTTATTCGCTGCTGTTTAATTGCAAGGGGAGGCTGTAAGTTCCAAGGACATATTTTTTGCTTTTTATTCGTGTACCTACCTGGCATCGAATATTCTTATATGGGGTGCAATTTGGACGCACCCCGGTCGACGGAAGGGTGGTTTTTTTTTCTTTTTGCACTGATACGAGAAGAAGAGGGAAATTGGGGAGTTTGGAATTTTGAAAGAGGATCACGAGGGAAGATATCTCACCTCGGACATGAAACATCCCTTGTCACACACACACACACACACACACACACACACACACGAAAGCTCGAGGGGGAAAGTGGTCGTCCAAAGTGACTGCGTGTGTGTGCAGTGTCGTGGCTAATATCGCGGAAGAGCCTTTTCCGCGCTTGGTGAGTAGACACAGTGTAGGACGAGCTTTCGCACCCTCTTGGTCTCTCCCCCTCGACAGCAATACACTCGTACACAGTTTCGTCTATACACGCGAGGCAAATTCCCATTAATTTTCCGACTCGGTTTTCTTTTTTTCATCTCCATCCTCTCCTCTCGTCCTGATCTCCTCGAGCGCACCATAAATATTTAAGCAGCCTCCTTCTCTCCGTTCCTCATAGGCAAACGAGAAAAGCCAACCTCTTTTATTTTGTCGCGCGAGTATCGTCTGCTGGCTAATAATAAAATTTACATCTCCGTGTCCCTTCCGCCCTGGCACACCAGGCGCAGGGGACAACGGATAACGGGAAACAGGAAAAAAAGAATAAAACAAAAGCCGAGCCGCGAAACAACGTCTGCGGAGATGTTTGATTTACACGTGATAAAGCCGATGGCGCAGGAGGTTTTTTTGTTACAGAGGCGAGGAAAAAGCACAACTGCCAGGAAGCAGCGAAAAACGAGAGTGAAAAACAGGCACGAAAATGTTGACGATACTTTTATCGCCGAGAGATTTGTGGGTCGTCAAGTGGGTATGAAGCATTTTTGGGCCTGTTTGTCCACAGATCCCGAGTAGCGGACGACATTAGGCACAAAGGGTGCAGCGGGGGTGGCAAGCTCGTTAGAGCAGCCGATGAGGTTGTCCGAGAATCGTGCATCGAGCAAAGGGTAAAAAAGGAGGAATCGGCTTCCTCGGCGTCTGTCTCTCTTTGGAGAACTCTCTACCGACTTGTTTTTCTCTCCCTGTGTCTCTCTCTCTCTCTCTCTCTCTTGGCGTCAGCAGACGTTTGCTCCATCGTCGCATTGAAACGGCAAGTGAAATATACGAAATAAATCTTGCAAAAGCCTCATTCAACGTTAGACAATGAGATCGTTGAGAGTCCACTCTATGGACGTGAGTCGGTCTCTCGTATATGACCAAAAGGGTTTTGATGGCGTTGCCTCGTAGGGTATTGTGCGCGGGTGGTGAGAGCCGCCGTGGGGTACACGGAGAGCAATGAGAGTAAACGTAAACTCGAATATCAGCGCAGAAGCATACGCTTCCGGCAGAGACCCTCTCTTACCCCGGTTTCTTCCTCATTCATGCCCTTGTCGCGTATTTGATCTTTCCTTCTCTGCTGTATACGGTGTGTGTCGCGCAGTGCACGCGGTTTTAAAGGCAGAGATGGACGATCGGAGAGAGGAGAGAGGGAGACGGGGGACAATTCTCTTGGCATTCTCGTATCGCTGTGTATATTACACCAGACAGCATCATTCACGACCTACGACCCCTCCTGGCGTTCGGACCAGTTTCTCCAAGCTGCCTTCTTCCGTCCTCGTTCGAAAGGCCGCGCGCCAGCGCTTATGGCCCTTCACGTCGTCGAGCTTTCCCGTCCGGTGCTTTCACCATTTCTCTTCTCCCTTCTCCGTCTCTCATTCGCCTCGGTGTCGCTGGGTAAATACTCCCGGTGTGTGGGCAATCTTTGCATGAGGGCACAAGGAAAACGAAGCCTGCGAAGGATGGTTTGGTGCTCTCCGAGAGTGAACAGGACGATCCAAAGAGAGAGAGAGGGAGAAAGAAAGCGATACGGAGGGTCTAGCCCGCAACCCCTTCCGCGAACGTCGGCAAAGTCCAGCGCCACCCTCCAACACCGTTCTTGCAAACCTACGCTAGCTCCGATGCCTCTGGCGCAGTCTCGACGACCGCAGAGCAAAGTTTCCGACGCGAGACCAGTCGCGATATAAAGCATCCACCCCTTTTCCCCATTGTCCATCGCTCCGCCATTGTTCCAAGCGGGCATTGACGAATTAAACGACTCTGGCTCGATCGCGAGTGAAAAATCACCCGGAACGACCTTGAAAACTCCTTGCTGGGATCCTCGCGATGATTGCTCATGACTGTTGCAGGATACCTTTGACGAGGTATCCGATGATGGTGCCCACGCCGTTTGGACGTTACGGGAAACTCGGGTCGACAGGACAACGGAAATATACCAGGAGAGAGGCACTAGACGGATGATCCGAGGTATCAGGCGTATCAGACGGCCGAGGTCCGTGCGATTGTTCGATACGACAGACGTATATGCGATTTCGTGGCATTTCCTCCGCCTCGCGGTAATATTGATTAACGTCCGTACGGTCTACTGTACCGAACGCGTAGACTCGGCACACGTACCTGGTGGGAAGCCTAATCCGGCTGGGCCATAAACAGATCAAGAGCAGACTAAATCCGGCGCAAATTGTTACTAATTCGCATCTTAATAACGACCGCGTCAGAGGCGTCACCGTATCTCAGAACGTGGCAAATTAGCCGCTATGACAAATGACAGTCGGTGGTCGTACACGTGTGTTCACCCAAAGGGTGGAGGATCCCTATCGGTCTCACTCCCATGCCGAATTGTTCATCCTCTCTCCGATTGCCGGGCGCATCCTGTCGCTGCTTTCGCGTCTTCCTCATACGCCGCTCCTCGTAGGGACGAAATTGTGCGGGACACGGACGCGAGAGACCTCTTACGTGTGTGCCGTGAATATTATTATCACGAATCTCGCTCTTGAACGGATAGGTAGCCAGCGTGCGAATCTGCACACACAGACGTGTATTATCCTTGCGCACGGGGTAAGGGAACGTCCGCGGGTCCTACCGGACTCGATGCGCCGTTTGTCCTCATGCACGTGCAACGACCGAGTGCGGATGGGTGGTCAGCTACGAATCCTAGGACATACCGCAGCCGAGGGATGTTATTGAGAGCGAGGGAGAGAGAAAGGTGGCCTGCACCTCCGGCAGGGTGAGCAACGATACCGCGTCCGCCTATTCAACATGTGCAAACGTCAACGTGGCCAGATGCGATCAATCAAATCAATTGATAATTCAATCCGTTGGCGGACCGCCGCCGCTTGATCTCAAGCCAACCGGCGCAGACTGGGTCCTTGACGAAATATTGATTCTCCTTCAATTTTGTCCACCAAATGCTTTCCTTGCATTGATCGGCAATGAAGGTCGCTGATGTTTACCAATTCAACTATATTTTCCTGTAAAATGATCAGCAACACGAGTGCACATAGATGCCTAATGTTCTATCGTCATCGCGGTCAATTATCAACCATAATGGCAACGTCGGATGATTGCTTCCGATCAATGGCGCATCGGTTCGGGAGCGTTTCATCATGCGTGCAGGAGCAAACACCCTCTCATCCGTAGTACCGGCGGTGTATACGGTTTCATCCACCGCCAACGTTATATCGAATGTCACTCGCAGGATCCGTCATTTCGTCGGAATACGAGAGATTCGACCACACGTCATTGCGGTAAGATCCTCCACTCCGCTCCTCTCCTCGCTGTACGCGTCTGCTCACCTGTCTGTGATTTGCCACTCTAGCAGCGTTCAAGCCGGTACCCACACTCGTCCGTCCAAAGTCTGCCCGTATGGATTTTCATAATGCTGCAGCAGCTAATACACACGAGACAGCTTTAGCAGCGTTTCGGGTGCTGGAGTATACGTATACACATGCCGTGCGTGGGAATTGCGAATCAGCGAAGTATGCCAGCAGAAGCGAGACGTAGATCGAAACGCCGTCCTTCATTGAATTCGGCCCCGACGTTTGACGAGCCCGAAAATGCGTATACGAATCTCAACTGATGGCTAGGCAGTACCACGAGATTCGCCGACGGCTGATCCACGCGTCGGACAACTCAAACTCTTTCCTCAGCTACGGAACGGGCACGTGATGACCCGGACACCAGGATCGGGGCAATCTCCTAATCGCCGAATTACACGCTGTTCCATTGCGATCCACAGTACCCTGGCAAACTGCACAGCCCACCTGCGGGGATGATGATCCATCTCCGTGGATTCTTCAAAAAGGAACATCCGGCGTCAGAGACCGGTATTCACCAGCTGTTTCGTATTTTCTTCCTAGACATCCTTGGAGGTATCGGTCAGCGGGAACTTCCAAAGGGTGGAACTTTGGGCACGTGGTTTCCGCGATACTCGGAGACATCTCCGGGGTTGTGCTCTCGAATTCGGTAGATTCACGGCTCGGAGGACACGCGTATATACACGGAAAATTGTATGGGTATGCCGGTCAGGGGTTTGGGTCTGGTGGTCAGCATAACGACGAGAACGTCGGTGATCCGGGGGTTGGAGGAATGTGTATACCCGATGGCATGGGCTATCTGTGCGGATACGTCGTCTATACATCCTGTCCTTGTGTATTCGCGAGGGTGGTATTGTGTGACGTCATCATTTGCATACGACGCAATGTTCGGTGCGGCGGATTGCTGGTGCTACCTCTTCATCCAGCCTGCTACGGACCTCTCCGTTCCTTCTCCATCTCCCGCTATGCTAGGCAGTCCCATAGAATCTAGTTTACATACACAGGACCGAGCTAGAACGAGGAAGCCAACTCTGCATCGGTAGGAGGTATCCAACGACGTCCAGCACCGTCGCGACTATCCGTTACGCGTATACCTCCCGTTTATTCCGTTCCGTCCATGTCCTCGTATCTATCTAATTATTGTCGCGCGAGCGGACGGACTCTACCAATGGTTCCTTGACTCTCCTTCGCAGCCTCCCATCCCTCTCTCTCTCTCTCTCTCTCTCTGTCGTGATATATCGCATGCTAATAAGCGGCTAAAGACCGAGAACCATGCCACGCTACAGTCATAAATCTTAACGGCCGATTCTACGTCGCATCGTGGCCATAATTCTGCCGAGCTTAATACCACCAAGACTGCTGGTGGAACAGAGCTAAACTCGATGACGATTTTTTTTTGAAAATCGTTGGAAATTCTGTTTTATCTACTAGCCCAAGAGTCCAATGCGTAATCGCTCTCCTTTTTCACGCCGGTGCGGGTTCCAGATCGTAATGACGATTTCAGTGTGTTAGGTAGAATCCGGTGGAGGCATCTACTCGATTCGTAATACATAAAGCCCTGGCGTATGCGAGTGTCACACCCCGTGAGTTCCGGTGCATGTGCTCAATATCACGATACGTGTGATCGACGTGAACGGGGAAAGCAGGTAGGAGGTGGACTCGTAGAGTCCGGTGCCTAGCGTTGACGAAGTATGAGGTCTGTGGAGAGAGAGAGAGCAGGCTTGCAAACACGCTTCCCTGCCTGTGCACATTTCGTTGCTGGTGCAGCTCATCCCTCTGGCACGGTGATACCGAGGGATACACGAGATCGAGTCTGGGGAAAGGGAGGATTCCGTGATGTGGTATATACGCACTCAGTTTTGCCCGGTCGACCCCTGCGCGTGATGCAACACTGACCACACATCAATTCACTGCAAATGGACATCAATACTGGTAATTAATACATCGCGCCTCTCTCGACTTCTCATTCCCTTCCTCACTTCCGGCCTTTCCATATCCACTATCGGATCCACTACTCTCGGCGTTCGACCCCTGCACATACCGCATGCACACGTCATCAAACCCGTTCTCCTCGTTCACGATCGCGGCACATGGAAATTCATCAAGTACGCTGGGACGTTTCCGAGTCTGTACCGCTTTTCTCTGACACCGTGAATTCTCTGTATATTCCATCATGATGGACTTTTCATTTGTACCCGCGAGCTGATCTTTGTCATCTTTTTTCGTGGGTACTCTTCATCGCCTGTCGATAATTTGCCAGTTCGTCGTTGGCTCCCTCCTAATAATTTTGGCTGGATAAACCGAGCAGCTCCGGTAGCTCCACGGCTGGGGATGGAGCAGATGGGAAGCTGCTGGCATCCGACGTGGCAATAATCAATGATCAGGCTAATTGAGTGGGATTGATTGCATCGATGATAACGATATTCTACTCGCGTACGAGCTTCGATGTACCAAACTGTGTCTTGCATCTCCTGCCTCCTTCTCCCTTTCTCTTTCGCTTCTGCCTCGAACGCTACTCTGTCTCAACAACGTGAGCTCGCCCTATCGCGTCAACGGGGTTTCTCCTCGGTTTATCCTTGTATCGGAGCTTGCAGTGAATGGCACGTGGGAGATCATGACGGACGACCCTTACTGTGGTCCAGACTCGTATATTATATCGCTCGTCTCTCTCTCTCTCTCTCTCTCTCTCTCTCTGGTCAAAGTTATTGGATCGAGAGTTCGATGATGACACGGCCACCTGCGAGAAACCCCGAGAGTGCTTAATAATCGATTCGCTACGCGAGATTTATACCTCCCAACAGCTGCCCGCAATATACAATCTCAGAATTCAGGCCCTATTGATCTGGCCATGAATTATTCACGTTTCGCGATCCACGAGGAACAAAGACAAACCCTACCCTGTTGGAAATTTAATTTCTCGCTTTTGGTACTTGGAAAATATGATGGAATTTTTGATTCTCAGGTAGATCGTGCAACGTCCGTGGATTTACGGTAATTATATTACACCTGAAAACTGAAAAAATTGACTTTTTTGAAATTTCGCACAGAATTATTGCGTTTTCGATGAAATGTCGGTGTGTTTCGTAATCAGCGGGACAAATTACATCGATATAGGCTTGAAAATTTAATTTTTGAAATTGAAAATTTTTTGTAATTTTTTGCAAAAATGAGTTTGTCCACTAAAATGCTTGCCATTTTTTTCCACGTTGAGGTAGACAGTCCAACTTGTGCTTGTTCTCTTCGTTATTGATTACGCTTCAAAATGCCGTTTGGTTCATGTAGATATCTTCATTTTTCGATTTTTGGCAGATTTTTAAAGTAGAACCATCGATTTTCGCCAATTTTCCCATACATACCCCTTTGCGTTTTTTTCGCCGATTTTCAACATCGATTTTGAGGGTGAAGCAATTGAGCTATCCTCATTTTACTTCCACCATTCTTCGAGTCTACTCGAGGGCTCTTCAAAACACCCCCAAAAAATCAATGTAGCTCAATTTGGAACCAAGTTATGACCATTTGAAATTTCGACTTTTCGACGATTCTGGAAAAGTGGCCGAAAATGGGCCAAATTTTTTTTTTCCGTTTTTCAATATTTCAAAACCCTATCTGATCGGAAATTTTCCGCCGATTTCAAAACTCGTCGACTTTTTCGCAAAAACTCGAAATTTCACCAAAAAAATGCAGAAAAACAGTCCAACTCCAGGAAAAACAAAACCATCCATTTATCGCAGGTACAGTGTGTCGAGAATAATATCAACTCTGTAAGAAACATGAGAACGGAGACCGCGTGGCAGATGGAACGCTATTAAACCTTTCCTTCCGCTTTGCCACGTTACATAACAATAGCGGACAATCGGAGGTAAAATAATCTTGCGTGACAGAAGGAGGATGAGTAAGGCCTTCCATCGCCCAGAGTGCGGTAACAGAAGTAACCGATATCCTCTTGACACGCTTTACCGCTGATACCTCGTGTCACTCGGGTGACCTTAGAACAATGAGGACTCCCATATCTCGGGATCTTTGTTTTATTTTCGCCGATATCGTCGGCTTGATACACCGGAAACATCCGTTGGAGTCTTGAACTTTCGTTTCATCGTTCAACGACGATTCTCTTGTTTCAGCGTCGTATTCACTTACCGGATTCGGCATCGAAGGGGAAATTCCCTGGCAGGCCACATCCTCAAGATCATTTTTCTCCCGATTCAGCCGCCCAAAGTCCGGCATTTTCATTCCGAACTCGGGAGAAACATGATCTTGCGGTGCTCGAGTGTCCATCGTACGATCGAGTGTCGATTGATCAGTACTTTCGAAAAGATAACGCGGAAAGATCGGACCCAAAGCCCAGCTTTCCTTCGTCATGAAAAAAAATCCGATCGCGCGTCGCGGAAAAAAACGTATGGGCGATTTATTTATACGCGAGGGTCGCCAGGGCATCGATTCGCTTCGGAGGGGTTGCGGGTTCCGGATGACGGATCGTCATTGGTTCTGGCAATGTGAGGGATGGGGGTTGCACTTGCATGTGCCTGCGTGGCACTGGGAGAAACAAATATATCTCGCTGTATACTCGCACCAAACCAAACACGCACTCACAGTGTGTGTGTGAACGAACCCGGGTGGTGCACGTCAGTCTCCTCGATCGATGGTCACCGTCACGAGCCACCACGTTGAACAAATGTTCCAGCCGTGTCCAGCTGATATCCTCCGGATTGAAGCAACGCTCTGTTCGATTTCTCCCTGATTCCATCGACGAAGAGAGGTCAAAAAGTAGGCAAAACCGGCGCGACTCTTCGTGGTAGGTGAAAACAATGGAAACGTTGACCTTCGCGACAATGTAAGATCTCAGATGCTGCGTTTGCTCGGACAAAACGAGACGCATCTGTATCCATGATATGCCGAATAGACGAGGGGGGGTAGCAATGCGAGATACTCTTGACAATGCGAGCAGACAGACGTAGGTAATAATAGGAGGTAGGTTAGGTAGCGGCACGGAGGCGGATAATGACGCGATATTATGCATAGGATATTCGGCGTACATCCGCGGGCATATTCTCCTCCCCGTTGATTTATCGCTGTCTTCATTATTAGGAATGCAAGCAAGCGCTTGTACTCCGGTCCTCTCGCAGTCCTAGGGTCAACGTCGCGAGCGTTCCCTGCGACCATTATACGAGAGGACCAGGCCCGAATCCGACCGTACGTCAGTCGCTCCGGCAGCCACCGCTCCTCTTCCGCGCCACGTTTGCGATACAATGTGTCGAGCGAGAGGCAAGTCTGGATTCTCCGCATGCGGGTTCCACACAAGAGACCATTGAGACACTCGTACGTGGTTCCACGAGGACGCGCGGTAGACGTACGAGAAACAGAACACACTAATTGCGAGTACATGTGTATACAGCGAATAGACAATTACCTCCCGTGTGTGGTTCTCCAAGCTAGATTATCATCGCTGAAACAACAGGATCACTAATGCATCGGAACGAACGAGCTGTCGGACGTTCCGCTTCCGGAGAAAATGAGCGGCGGGTTGGGGACGATTTGTCATTGAAAATCTTTCGTGTTTCTTCTTTTTTTCTTCATCGATGGGCAGGAGGGTAAAGTGTGTGCGATATGCGGGGATGCTGGGACGGCGGAAAAGGTTAAAAAGGGAATAAAGAAGGAGGAGGTAAAAAGAAGAGTAAGCGGCGAAGGGATGCTGCGCGGGGAAGCTCGAGGAGAGAGTACAGCGAGTTACGTACGTGTGGGTATCTATATATATATTGCGGACAGTGATAAAATATTCAGGGGCGCTCGGGGGTAATATTTCACGTAGGAAATCGGTCGGTTGATTTTTATAATACTGGTCAAATATAGCCTGGGGATATGGGGAGGAGAAACGGCAAGTGGGCGGCCGTATGGAACGTCTACCGAGTAAGCTCGCACAAAGGGCCGCGGCATAACAAATAGATGTATAAAGGGTCAATAAAGCTTGGAACGAGGAGGGGAGAAAGGAAGGATATGGAGAGGAGGATGAGAAGCTGGAGGAGGAGTAGGGAGAAAATACAGTCTCTCGAGGCACCGGGAGAATAAATCTCGACTCTCGCTTTCGCTTCTCCTGTATGGTACTGCCGGTCTTGCGCAGTGAGAAGGCGAAAAATCAAGGGTTGACGACGAGAAATCGTCGGGCGACCAGAGGGACGCGAGCTACACCGTTTTGGTCCAGCGGTGCATTATTTCCTCTCCATTTTTACCACTTATTCTTACGCCCGTGAAGGCTATCACTCCGTTCTTCCAGAGGATACAATCGTCGTCGACATTGATGACAGTGTCACGTGGTATCGGTTGCCAAAATGTCAATAAGACTTTCCAAAGCGAGGAGACGGAAGCTGCGCTCGATCCGGTGGTAAGGTCGAAGGATTCGGTGGATCTCTGGCCGTATCTCTCGCGGGACGTCGTTTCCACCCTCTTCACCTTTCTTTTGTCCTCTAGACGTCTTTTTCATCGCCGACATCGGCCTCTCCACTCTTCGTCGTCGGAGCCTAGCGCGGCGCGGCCATGTTCACCATCCAATCTCAATGTCGAGCGGAAATCTTGCAACGTACATCACGTTTATGGCGGGCCATCGTAGGAAGTCTAGCGCCAACAGGGACAGGCAACATCCCGCCGACCTTTCTCCTCCTCCTCGAACGTTCCTCGATATTTTTCCGTATCTCTTATTGCTCCCATTTGCCCATCCTTTATCGCGTATACACGCTCTCCTCACTCAGGGGTCATTTCCGCGTGTCCTCTGGAGCGGAGATTTTTCATATTTCTCAGAGGGGTTCAGGAGTGCAGAGGTGAGTGAGAGTCATGACAATTCGTGCTGTCTGTATCGCGGAATTGGTCTTCCGGGATTTCCATTTGTCGTAAGAGTGCCGAAGAGGGTCGCGGAAGAGCCAGACGACGCTGGGGGAAAGCGCAGCGTTGAACTCGAGGCTGTTCCACGTCTGGCAAACGGTTCCATACGACGTTGGAGCGAAACCTACCCTGTCAAAATTCGAGGTCGAAAATGAGCTCAATCGATAAACGTGTTTTGCAAAATAATAACCATACCAACGTTCTCCCGTTCGGCGTGCTGGGACAAACTTTATTCCAGATTTCTCAGTGAATTCCGTCGTCCTTTGTCCCGCCTCATTGAATTCCCCGAAACAAAGAGAAAAAAGAACCAGCCGCGTACGGTTTTTCGATAATAATGCTCCGTGGAGTTTTGCCAACGAACGAAAAACCGGCAAAGGCCGGCAAACACTGGCCAGTTTCGTCAATTTTTTCCCCGAGTCGGTAACACAATATTCACCCTCAGGTAAACAGCCGGGAATGAGAGAAGCCCCGGAGGAAACGTGAAGTCGAGCAGCTTTGAATCGACGAACGTGCAACTGTATCGTACGTCAAAGTTTTTGACTTTCGTACAGGGGAGGGGAAAAAATCAAATGTGTAGTCGGAGAGACAGTCGGGAAACCGGAGGGTCTCGCGGTGTGTGTAACATCGAGAGGTCGGAGCTGCACAACGGGATCGCCTGGAGAACATGGAGCATAGGTGATGGACGGGTGAAAGAAGAGCGAAACGAAAGAGTGCAGCGGGCTTTGGACGTCGAAGGGTCGGCAGAGAGACGAAAACGTTGGTTGCTCGAGTCTCGGGGGTTGAGAAAGGTCCGAAGGAAGGTGGGCGACGAGGGGGAAGGGTGGAACGGAGGGAGGCAAACGTCTACCAATTATCACAGTGATCAGGCTATACGTGACTCGCTGGGGAATCCAGCGAAGGTTTTTTTTCCTCCCGGCTCCTTTCCTTCCGGTGGAATTGGAAAAAAATTCCAACGGGAATCAGGGAAAAAGTAGCACGAAAGAGAGGCAAAGATCGGACGAGCGAGAAGACGAAAAAAGAGACGAGGAACAATTAAATTCGTGCACTTGAAGTGTCCTCGATTCCGAACGCGGGTCGTCCGTGTAGTTTGCTGCTTTACACGTATACCGCGTGACGAAGGAGGCAACGTGCATGCACGTCTATGTACTCTCCACTCGGTGGATGAAGCACAGGGGGATGAGGGATGCTGGGGCTTGTACGGGGAAGCGAAGGAGCGTGGTGCAAATTCAATAAGCGATAATCAATGTCAGCCGGTTTAGTAGTAGCGTCGGTACAGCGGCGGCTCGAATCCCCTTGACAGTTTCGAAGTAAAAATCGTTCAAACAGTCAATCAAAAAGGCCGGCTCTTGGAGAACTTTTTCCATTCCCGTTCTACGGAGTTTTCGATCAATGTATACACAAAGTGTCTATGTGCAGAGAGAGTGAGAGGGAGGGAGGGAGATCGCGTCTCCTTTGCGAAAGTGCGAGGGTTGCTCGAATCACCGCTTCACATTCGCTCCTCTGACACTCGCCCGTACGTTTTTATTCATGTTCCCGGCTCTTCGGCTAATCGGAAAACTGTACGCCGTGCCATTTACTCTTTTGCTCTCCCGTTTTTTCTTCTCCTCCCTCTCATCTCAATCTTCTCGTCAATGTACACGCACAGAGGCTTCATGAATATTTCCACCGGCGGGTGAAGGCTTCGCGCGATGAACGCGTGTACACTTGGACTCGGCTCCGACGAGGCATTTACGTTTGATGCACCACGACGCGACAGCGCGATGTTTCATCCCTTTGCTCGCTTCTCCCGTGCGTTTCTTTTCGATTCGCGCCGGGAGGAAGATCGGTAATAGGGGGGGATGACGAGGAACGTCGTTCGAACGGAGTCTTTAAAAAAAAAATAATAATAAATACGAGAAAATAATCTAAATATTTTCTTACAGCACGAGGACGTTTGGCATACTTTTTTCCCTCGGAGAGATTTTTGCAAAAACGATTTACGCGCAGCTCGTAAATTTATAGACGTGGAAAGACCGCGTACTTTTTTATTTTTTTATTTTTCAATGTCCCAGCCCGCGTCTCAATTATGGAAAGGCTTGCTTCGACCGTCGCATGGACGAATTCCAATTAGTCGTCGGTCGTCCTCGTGTGTCGCGAAAGGTACGAAAGCCACGAGAGAGAGAGAGAGAGAAAGGCGATGGAGGGTGCAGGGGGGAGCATCTCGCGGACGATACTAAAAAGAGGGGCGGGGGCGAACGAGGGTGCACCACGCATGGGGTTTCCTGGATTCTGTACGAGTTCCTTTCACGGCATGAGGAATATACGAAAGCGCGAGAGCCCGAGACAGACAGAGGAGCTTTCGTTCATTTGCCTTTCCTCCGTCCACCTACCCTCTTTCGTTCAACGAACGGACCCTGGCTGAAGCTCCAGTGAGACTCCCACGCGAGTATGTACTAATTCACACACACACACACACACATACACACACAAACACACACATATAGACGATGGATACGGCAATCCGCGTAGTCAGGATTAGCAGGGCATGAAAGGCACCCTTGCAGAGATATCTCTCTATGCGCCGGGCTCTTTCTCCAACGCAAGGGTGCAGGAGTGTGGGCGCGTGCGATTCGGTTCGACTTTTTTCCTTTTCCGGTTCATCTCCTCAATTTCCGAAACGGGTTTACACACACTCGTCCTTTTAACGCATTTATCGACGGAAGCGAGATAAAAGGAACGGAAAGTCCTCCTTAACTCGGTTTTCGTGGAAAATTTTCACGAAAAAATCATAGTCTCGAGAGCGTCTGGCTTTTTCTCATTGAAATTCACGACTTTGCGAGGAGAAACGAGGCACAGTGACGAATTTCCGGTCGGATGCTGGAGATATTGAGAAGCTGGTCCGGAAATGTCGTGGGTCCAGCGGGAGGAATTAATCGAGAATCGATATACGATTATGAACTGATGGGAGAAAACTTTTGTGCCCAGCGCGAGATGCACACAGATGGCGGAGGATTGAAACGGGGATAATACGCCAATTTCTTACTCGAAGACGTTGCGGGCCTTTGGAAATTTAGATCGCGAATCACGCGCCTCGATAACCACAAATTAAATTCGAATAAGAAAATCCATAAGGGAGCATCTCCTTTTTGGAGATTACCCGGTCTCGTTCTTTGATCGTTCGGGCGACGGAAGTCGCCCACAGCATCCCTTTCCTCTCTCCCTCTCTCTCGTACACGTTCTCTTTTGCCCTCATTCTCTCTCGGCGTCTTTACGAAAGCTGCTGCGGTAAAGTTCAATCGGAAAAGCAAATCTTCAGTCGTCTCGCTCCTCTCGCTCTTCCCGCCTCGCTCCTTCCTCGCTGCTGTACACAGCCTCATCTTCCACCGCGAATCTCTCGTTCCGAGGAAATCGCTGCTCGATTTGCGAGCGGCCAATAAATTCGTCAAACGACGAGAAAGACGTTAACCGACGAGGGTTGAGAATTCCCTCGCGCCGATTCGATTTAAGTGCTTCCAGACAAACTCGGCCAGACCGATCGGCAAATAAAGAGCGAAGAAACGCAAACGACAAATTTCCCGAATTTCTCGGTGGAGTCGCTTCAGACCCGCGAACGAGCAAACATCGTCTTCGAGAATACCGAAATATCTGTTTTTTTTCTTCACGAAAGAAACAGCTGTCGCGAAAGTTCGACGAAAAAAAAGGGTCCACGAGATCGCCGGAGTCGAGTCGGGACACCAAATTGATTCAACAGGATTGACCTCTTCCGGCTTCTGAGCTGTTTCAAACGCTCCGGAGGTTTGTCTCTTGTCGGCTGAAAAAAAATTCGTTTCACACCCCTTGGAAGAAACATCACCGCGAAACGATCGACCATCATCGGTCGTGGAGGTAAAGTACTGCTTTATCGGGGAGAAATATATACATACGAGAGTCCCTTGACGCAAAGAGATGTATTGAATGTCCGAGGGATTTCGGTCTCGTATCCCTTTTATCCCGCCCAATCGTTCGCGATACATCGAGACCGCGGGGGCTCTCTCTCTCTCTCCCCCCTCTCTCTCATGGCTTACAAGAGCACAAATCTTCCGCACTCTCACATCCACATTCACCCTCGTAAAACCCTGCGTTTATACACAGGGTGTCCCAAAAACTGGACGTTCGAGATGTACTCGAGTATTTTTTTCGTAGGACCAAAATCTATCGAGTTATCAATCGTCAAAGCTCGATTAATCGCTCAAAGACTCTTCCCCCAGGAATTTCATCCCCAAAGTAGCCTCAAAATCGTCGGCAGCCGGCTGTGGGACACCCTGTATGTATATTTGTGTACAGACTCGTGCGGGGCGCCTGGCAACGTACGGGTGATTTAGCGACGTTTTTTTTTTGTTTTTTTTTTTCGGAAAACCGAGAGAACCTCCAAACCACTATGGACTCTTTTATATCAATCGACTGTATACCCGGATTCTCCGCTGGCTCGCCCACGGAGAGTTTATATCGCACGAGTCTGTACTCGCCTTTCCTCCGGGCAAAACTGTTGCCGAATCCCGACTTTTCCACCCTCTCTGCGTGTTCATTTTTTTCATCCCATTCGATCCTTCGACGAATAAAGGATTGTAACCCCGTGCGGACCGAATACAACCAATTGACAAATTAGAAATTTTTTTTTCGTAATCCTCGGCGTTTTGCGAGAGAATAAATTTAATGAAAATTGAACTCGCTACAAAGGTCACTGGCCCAATCACGTGAATGCGTTTTCGTTCAAAAAATAATTGTTTTTTTACGAGAGATTCTTTTGTTTTTTTTACGCTAGCATTTCTGAAACATCTTCTTCCGATCTCTTAAATTCTCGGGGTGCCTTGTCGAAAGTACGAATTTGAAAATTATTTCGATGCCTCCAGCTGTGCATACAGATCCTCCCGCGAGTCTAAGATTATTGTTGAGATGAAAAAGATTGACGACAGCAAAAATACTTTCTCACACATCCGGTATAGACACTCTGGTTTGGTTCTCCACAGTCTGTGGAGTTTTTCAACATTTTTCACGGAAGTCCGCGACAATTATCTATCCTTGACGGAGTTAATTAATTATAATGAGCGTTCGTTAGCGCGACACGGGATATACATTTAATTTATATCTATGGACGTACGACACGCGCTCGTTTTCCACCGCGGAGCAGTCTGCACGCTCTGCGAAGAAGCGTCAATTAACCGGACGCTGCTGCGCGACGTGTGTGTACTTCCGAGGGGCTCCGATGAGCCAGTGATCTCGCGTGAGAAAAAAATTCATCCCGGTATACATTATTAATAAAAATCAAATATGTCTCGATGATATTCCGGATTAATCCGAATTGGACGTCAATTCGCATCCAAGTTTGATTTCGAAAAATTGAAAAATATGAAAAAACAGGAGGAAAAATTGGAAAAATGGTTATTATAATTCCGTTAAACCTTCTGCACTCGCGTGCCAAAGTCACATTCGGTCTTCCTTGTTAATCAAAAGTCGACGAATTAATTAACTAATTTTTCTCCTTCAATCTCTGGGATTAATGCCGAAAATTATATTAAAAAATTCGCGTGATTTATTTTTTCGTTCGTTCCATCTTTTCTACAATCTTTTACGATGCCGACGAATCGTCGGTGACTCCTCGATGAAATTTTCGTCCCGCGCTGGAATTTGATCTCTCGGACAGCGCGCGATCGAACGGAAAAAGTGTTGCCCCCTTTTTTTCCCCTCGTTTCAGCAAATATTCTCCCCTTTTGCCTCCCTCTCCTCGCGTTACACCCACAATCCTCCGTCAACTTTCCGGTCGGCTTATCTCTCGCAAAACCCGGCGTATAAACATCAATTCCGTGTATGAAATCTGTCAAAATGAATTTCGCTCGCGGAACGACGAGTCCTGCAGGACACGCGAATGCGAGAGATAGAGACGAGGGAGAAGAAAAAAAGAAAGAAAGATTGACGGTAAATACATGTATATACAAATATATACATGAAAATACGAACGCATACGTGTATTCGACCTTTCCTCCCATCATTTTTCTCTCTGTGACAAGAACGTGGATCTCGCGATGTGAAATATCGTCCCGTTATCACAAAAAAATTCCCTCCTTCCGATAATACCGACTGTGCTGCGAAAATGGTGCAAACATCGCCCGACACCGTGATCGCGGACAGATTATGAGTAATTTCCCACAAAATGCGTGAAAACATCGTAAAATGTGTTTTTCATACATATAATACCGATTTTTTGATAAATTTTATGAAACAAAAAATCTTATTCATCGATTTAAAGTCAAGCGCCATTGCGAGCATCGCGCAGCGGCATACTTATCGCGTTTCAGCGTTGCTCTCACATTTACACGAGCGCAATAACGCAATTAACGTATCCGTAAAATCAATTAGAGCCGATGTCCTAAAGCGCCTGTGTGTGCGGCATTTCCATAGGCTCATATCCGGTTTGCCCGGGTGAGAGTGTACACGCGATCACGTTTTATGGCACTTTGTTCGCTCTCGGGGATTCCGAGACCACCATCAGTGGATCGTACATATATTACACGCTATATTCGTTCGATGTAACGTCATTGGGACCGCGAGAGTTTCGACGAATCAAATACTCCTGCAATAACTTCAAACTCCTTCGATCCTCAAAGCCAATTTCATTTTCTCTCTCACAGAATTACTTCAGCCGAAAAAAATAAGCAGCTTGTTTTTGTCAATTTTTTATAAATCTTCGGTCGTTCTCATTCTCGAGAAAAAATCGAGGATCGAGAAATTGCACGATTTTCGAGATGCATCTCGTGGAAAAGAGGTATGAGGAGGAGGGAGGCGATGAGGGAAAAGTTTGGGGATTCGAAATACAAATCCGACGAAACATTTTGGATGACGATCGGACAAAGTCGAATGGCTGTCCATTAGTCAGCGACACGGCCGGCCAATTAAATGTAAATGTTGGTTTATGAGTTTGGTGGGACGCGATGGCGTTTATCGATGACCGTACATTAGCCAACGCATCGACGTGCACCACGGGACGACGGTGCTGGCATATTCGTTTGCTACATAATACATACCCATATGTACAATTTACCACTCTCTGTATGCATATTCCCAACTATATATATGTATATATATATACACATATGTAGACATTTATATACATATAAACCGGGAATGCACGAATGTGGCTGGCTCTGGACCGAATGAAATTGCGGTCGAAGGATAACGCGGAGGACGGAGGTGTCAGGCGGAAAGGTTCGCGTTTTCCCTCGTTCCACTCGCACACATACCCGCGTCGTTCCAAATTCATGTATTTTTATTCACCGTCTGCCATTTATTAAACCATACAGTGCATTAATCGTCACGCGGAATATCCCCGCAGCTTCGTTTTCTCTGCGTTAAATAACAAAAAAAAACAAACAAACACTCACACAGGCAGAATTTCATCGGGAGAAAGTTTGCGGAAAAAAATATCGAGGACCTTTGACGTTGCTCCGATTTTTGTATCGAGGTACGATTGATTTTCCTCGTTGATTTTCTTACTTTATTTAGCAGTCGAATGTGTATATGTTTGCGAAAAAGACGACGTGTACAGTCTGGATAATGTCGAATTATAGGGTATAGGAAGCAGCGAAAACGAAATGGTAAATAATTGGATTAACGTCGAACGATATAAAGGCTGTAACAATTTATGTAGTGTTAAATATGTGGTCAGTCGCAATATAGAGGACGATCCGAGCAGCCCCGGATCCTATACGCGATAGATACTCCTTCTAGAGGATCTTCGCTTAATTGGATAGCTAGCGAGTTTCCGAACAGTTTAACTGGCATCTCAGCTGTATCGGTATAAGTATCCCCATCCCGGCGGGCATCCGAGGCTTTTCGTCCCGTTATTATACTTTCCCCGTGTCCCATTTCGATATAAAAGACTCTCCCAAAGTATTTCAGCCGATACAATTCGGGAAAAAAAGAGAGACGTAAAAAAAACTCATTCTCGAAGATTCCCTCGCCAAGATCGACGTGGAAAATTTACTCCAAAACCTTTGCGCCCACGTGCCTCCGAACTATCCGACAAATCAAATTCGGAAAAGTCACTACCCGACCGAAAGTCCCTGAAAATCCTCGCTCCTTTGAAAATCGGACAAAAAAATCGACACGTTTCGAAAATTACTCCAAAATGTACCCGCACGCTCCAAAGTATCAAAAAATGAATTTGTAAAAATGCTCCTTCTCTCCTTTTTCTCAAAGGACTCCGAACGTCTAAAGACAAGCTCGCTCGTTTTGAAAGTTACTCCAAAATGTCTGTATAACCAAATACTCCAAAGTGCAAAATATGCGTTGAATTTACGAAAATCAACGTCCAGGCTCCTTCCTTCTCTTCTATCTCGGAAAAGAAATGAGAACCCTCGCGAAAGAAAGCTTTTCAGCGCCGTTCAGTCAGTGCTCGGTAACGATGAAATGAAACGAGCCAAAGTATATATCGCACACGAGACCATACGGTTAATCGAAGGATGTCAGTGGTGGTTGCGTATGTGTAGCCTCTCCCCCGTTAGGAAAATCGTGCTCTGTAACGTATAACGCACCTCTACAGTTATAGGGAAGGCACACAAGGGTGGCGAAACGACAGGGTGGTTGTTTCATTGGCAGTTACCCTCCGGGGCTTCGCAGTACAGTTCTCGTTCGATGGATCTCGTACAAATATCTCCGACTAATCGTCGCGTGGGAATAGCACACGAATACACCCCGCTAGGCGCGTACATCCACGACATGTCCGTGTATAAACCATCGAATGGTCATTCTCCATTGCCGCTGGTCAGTTTCGTCCACGCGATTCAACGCACAATCTTTCCTCCCCAACGGGCAATTAGCTCAAACCGGCCAATACACTCGCAGACTTTTCCTTCAATCTCCAGATTCGTTATCGCCATTGTAAATAATCCCGATCGTCGTCCAATTTATATCGATTGTTGCGAGACTATTTATGTACACGTAGTCTCAAAGGAGCACGCTGAAAACTTCCCTCGAGCCCCTCGGAATATCGAGACGAACGACCCTGCAACGATTTTCAAAACGTTGAAATGATACGAAAAATACGAATTCGAAAATTGAAGCACGAAAAAGGGGGGCGAAAAAAGAGCGTCGACTCGATATTCTCGTGTATATGAGAGCGATCAGGTGGTGCGGATTCGCCCTCGCAACGCGGCTTTCATTTTCCTCTCGTCCTCCTGCACACGTTTCTTCCTCGCGTTTCCTTTTCCTCCTACCGTATAAATCTCCGCGGCACGCGATGATCGAAAAATATTGCGAGAATATATCAGGCCCGTCGACACACCCTTGCTCCGTACTTTATGCGTCTTTGCGCGTGTACATATGTACATTTATATTTTCATCAGTGTATACAGGGGTCTCAACGTTTCATAGGTGTATCGAAGCGATGCCGGAGGTGTCTTACTCCGGGGTGTAGCGCCGTTACGGAGCTTAAGGTCCCAGTGCGAAGGGAACGAACCTAGTCCTCGGTTAAGGTGGAGTACGAAGGAGAAAACGAGGGATGTATATAAATATACGAAAACCGAAGGGAAACTGGCACGAGAGAGGGTGGAGAGCGACGTCTATATCACGAGACGATGATATGTGACCCGAGCAATATCAATAATTTTCACATTTTTCTGCCGTATATTTCTCTCCTCTTGCGCACGAGCGGATCCCGTTCCTCGTCAGACGTACGATGTACATTCCGTATCATGCACATTTTCACACACATATATATTTATTTATGTACACGAAAAAAAGATGGCACGAAACAATGGGCTTTGCCACTCGTGCAAAGTATCGCCCGCACCGACGATTCCGACGCCCATCGTCTTGATTTTTCATAAATCTCCAGAATCCCACCTCGACTGACAAATTATTTGCATACCGTAAATTCGGCCTTTCTCGACGATGCAAATTTCGTTTAAAATATTTCGTCGCAAAATTCTGTTTCAAAATTTGCGGTTTTAGAGGGAAAATGCTGTTTTTTTCTCGCGTTGTTGCTCGATCGATGTTGTTAATGACGTAGAAATAGTTCGATACAGCAATTAGCGAGAAATTGCTCTCGTCTCGTTTTCTCTCGTGGCTCGATCGTAAAAAGAAACTGCCTCAAGGTAGTGAGTAGGTTGTGCCTCCGGCATTAACCGCTACGACCAGTGTCCCCTACGGGGGGTGTATCGCACCCTCGTACATTGCCGCCAGAGCCGGTCAAGGGGGATGTTTTCTATCGTCGTGGACCGCACCGGCTCGCATCTCGCGATATACGCACGTAAAAAAGAGAGACGGAGGGAGGAGAAGCGAAAAAAAAGGTCCGTTGATTGAACTCACCTCTCGCGAGGATTTTTTTTATCGTCGAAAAAAGTCCGTGGAAAGAGTTGGTTTTATTTTTCTCGATCGCTTTCGAAAAATCATCGACCGCCAACGTCGCTCCGTCGTTCGGAACGAAATGGCACCATTTGCGGAGTGAGTGTTTTCTTGTCGTTTTTTTTTTTCGTTTTTCTTCCTCCCGGGAAGGAAATGAAGGAAACGTCTAATGGACCACGGGGATAAAAGCGAATTGAGGAAGAGAGAGATTTGTTTTCGAGGTGGAAGCTTCTCATCGAACTCCATGTGCGTCGGGGTGGACGATGGAGTTGGACGAGGGAGGGTAAAAAAAAAACAAGAAACAACAACTGGAATTGACCACTGGAATACGTCGACCAGGGTAATATCGGTGCGAGGATTTTATGGCTTGTTTCTTGGCCGAAGCAGAGGTTCTCAAACGTCAAAGTCCCGCTCAAGGATTCCAAAGAAATTCCTATTTGATCATTCGTATTTTTAATTAAATTTATTATCATCAAAATGGAGGCTAAAAATATTGAATTTTTTATGAAAAACCTGTATATAAAATTGCGGAATATGTTTGATAAAAGATACTTCCGAATCCAAAGGAATCCAGAGGCGAGACGACCGACTTTTGAATTAATAATCATTTCTCTTATCATTGAAATTAAGCTCGCACGTGAATCGAATTATTTTCGAACGTATACACGGGCGGGGGACTTTGGCGAGAGTTTCAACCCTTGGAGGTAAATAAATTTTAAGTACGAGGAAAAAGGTCGAAGGAGTCTGCTCTCCGGAGCGATTCCGCACTTCCGGTTCCAGAGGCTCCGAACGATATCAGGATTCTCCGGTTCGTGATCTCCATGGCCTCGCCGGCGCACGGCAAGATTCACCGTAATTATTATCTAGTTCTCGTGATTATGCGAGAAGGTCGATTGAATTAGAATTCCTCGGTGAAATTTTACGCTCCCTCCGAGAGCCCTCTTTGCCTCCTGCGTCTTTTTCGCCGGATTCCCTAGGGTGGATATACGACGAAATGAAAATACAGGGTCGCCCTCGCGTGACAAAATCTCCAGAGCTGATAACCCCGATGAGGAGCCACTGAATTTCCTCGATATTATTTTAATTCTTCATCATTTCAATTGCCTCTCCGATTGAAATGAAATCTCAATTTCTGATTCGCGTAATGTAATTTTCCTCTCGTGTTTAATCAATTTTTTCATTTTTCTTAAATACACTCGAATTTTTTCACGATTAACATTGCAGAACTGTGAATGGCTACAAAAATACGAGACTTTTCCATCGAAAAAAAAGGGTTTGAGACGCGTCAGTCCCGGCGGAGATGTTTTCCGTTCGCGGTTGAGGGCCGAAGGCGCGGGTCTTAAGGTGTGCTCAGCGGTCGCGAACGGAGAGCTTTACGACTCTTCTCTCTCTCTCTCGCAGCATCTTCCACTCCCGCAAGATCGTCTTGCAATTTTTTCTTCGTTCAATCTTCGCTCGTGCGGTTTTGAAACAATTTCGACTCTCGCGGAGACGATTCGCCGTCAAAGGGTCCAACTTTTGGACACATCGGTCCTCACGGTCCTCACGAGCAGAGACGTTAATTTTCCTTCGTGCGCAGCGATGAACGAATATCCGTCATCGAAATCAACGCTTCTCCGCGATTTCGATGATCCTCCGACCGGACGAATCATCTTATTTCTCAGCGGGGATATATCCTTAGGAGGAGAGAAAAGATTCCGCCAAAGTTTGTCGGAGGCAAAGGAAAATTCATAAAGAAAAGAATAATACAAGCTCGGAGCGGGATAGAGTGACAAAACACACGGGAGGAGAATAGGTTCTTTGTATCGCGGGAGGATATCTGCGAGTTTTTTTTTTGTCTTTTTTTCCGAACTGGAGGGTGGTTTAACGAAAATACGATCAGAAAACGAGAAACGGAGATGGAGATGTGGTCCATACCGTCCGGATGCTGCGGAAAAAAGCATCTCTCTCTCTCTCTCTCTCTCTCTCTCGAGATCTTCCTCTCCGTATATACCGTGTATCGTGTCGTCCTCGCGCGCGAGAGTACTCGAGGATTGAACGACCGGGCTAAGCTGCCTCTTCCTTTCATCCGATAAATCAGGAGTCGTAAATAACATCGAGACCGAGAAAGAGGAAAGCGACGCTGGTTGTATATAGGAAAAGAAACACGAAGGAAGAAATAAAGAGGACGATAGACTCCGCGAAGGACCCTTCGTCTTCCACTATTTTAGCCCATGAGTGTTCTCGTCTATTTGTAAGTGTATATACAGATATTGTTTTTTTTCTCCTCACTCACAGAAACTCTCAATCTTTTCTCTTCCCTCCAAAGATCGTGGCATCGTTCGAACTCGCATCCATCACGAGTCCTTACAGCCTCCTCCTCGCAGAATCCTCTCCTCATCCGCTTCTTCTGCTCGCGAGAGATCCCCGAGGATTAAAACGAAACGCTCGCGGCAGACTGGTCCAGCTCCCAGCTTCCGAGACGCACAATGCTTCGATTTATCGGGAAAAAAATAATCTCGCACGTCGAGTTTATAAATCACTCTTCCGTCCAGCCTTTTCAAACCGTATACCTTTCTTTATGGAAAGATTGACGAAAAAAAATCTCTCGCTGGACCAAACGGCGAGTTTTCTCCTCGAGGATGCGCCCGCGAGGTTGCTCCAATTGCCACAGGGTGTCCTTTGATCGACGCGATGTACGATGAATTTCCTCGCGAAGACGAACGAGCCGACTCCTCGTCGAACGTGGCGCTTGTCGTTGATAAAAGCGCCGAGATAAAAACGAGGTCCTCCTCGAGAGGAGCAAAGCACACACGCGGTGCGTGACACATTGCCCGAGCAGGGTTTTTCGCGCAAAAGGACCAGAAACAGACAGAGAGGGAATCCCACAAGTGCGCGACACACTCGTGTGTCTCTTGTTTTCTGCAAGTTTGCGCTGGATGCTGGATTCTTGTCTCGCGAGGAAGAATCGAAGGGTGTCCTCCCGCCCCCTCTCGCCCGTCATACAGCCTCGGTGTCTCTTCTTTCGCGTCTTTTTTTCTTTTTTTCCCCCCTCTCTCTCTACGTACAACATCGAGCACCCTTTTCTCGTGTGTGCTCGTGTATCGGAGGACTCTTCTCCATCGGTGTATCACGCTGCTTGAGCTCGCAGTCGCGCACGCGTTGATTTATGCCTCTCGCAAGATTTATACCAAAGGAAACTGCGGGATTGAGTCGCAACACGGCGCCGAGTTATCGCGCGAGCACTCGCGCGAGTGGGAGACCTGAGAACGGCGAGATAAAAATAAAACTGACGGATCGATGATTTTCGAAATTCACCAAAGTACAAATCCACCAAAGGGAATCAAAGTACGACCTCGGTCGCCCCTCGGGGCGTGCTCGAAGCGGGTTTGCGACGCACTTTTTTGCCCGTCGGTGCAGATTGGAGGAAATAAAGTTAAAAACGAGCGCGCTCTTGCTTTGCCACGTCCCCGGTCGTGTTTGTGTCCGCGCGTCTGTTGAATATACCGCAAGATACCGCGCCGCGTTTGTCAGTACGGAACGCATTTGTGCACTCGCGAAATGCTCTTCCGCCCTGACCGCAACGCTCGTCAGACTTCAAGCCGGTGACCACACCGCGCCGACCAAAAAAAAAAACGCCGTCTATTAGTTGTAATTAGACCGCGAAACCCATAGTAAATATCAATTAATACGACGTTGGTGGCACTCTCGCGCCTTTATGATTTACGCTAATGATCGTTGTATATTTTCTCCGCCATTCGACACGTCGCTCATCTTCTCCTCTTCGCGTGTACACGCTCTTCCGGCGAATAATACCATCGAGGTTTTTTCGTATTACCGAAGGAAATTCGTTCTCGTTTGCTTCTCGTGCTTTTTTCGTCGAGATTCAGCGATTGGCAGCGTCCGAAAAGACGGAATCTTGCAACTTTGGGGATTGCAATTTTCGAGACACTTTGATTTGGATTTTCTCATTGAAATATCGAGTTTTCGGGAAAAAGTCGATGGGTTTCGTAATCTGCGGAAAATTTCCGATCGGATAGGGTGTTTGAATATTCGAAAATGGAAAAAAAAAATTTCACTCCATTTTCGGCCACTTTTCCAGAATCGTCGAAAAGTCGAAATTTCAAATGGTCATAACTTCAGTTCTAATTGAGCTACATAGATTTCTTGGGGGTGTTTTGAAGAGCCCTCGAGTAGACTCGAAGAATGGCGCAAGTTACATCCCGATAGCTAGATTCCTTCACCCTCAAAATCGATGTTGAAAATCGGCGAAAAAAATGCAAAGGGGTATGTATGGGAAAATTGGCGAAAATCGATGGTCCAACTTAAAAAATCTGCCAAAAATCGAAAAATCAACATATCCACATGAACCAAACGGCATTTTGAAGCGTAATCAATCCACAAGAGAATGAGCACAACCTGGAGCGTTTACCTCAACTTGAAAAAAAATGGCAAGCATTTTAGTGGACAAACTCATTTTGGCAAAAAGTGACGAAAAATTTTCAATCTCAAAAATCATTTTTTCCCCTCTAAATCGATCTAATTTTCCCGCCGATCACGAAACACACCGATATTTCATCGAAAATTCAGAAATTCGCCACGCCAGTCTCGAAACAAATTTTCTCGAAACTTTCTACACGTGCGCAATCGAGCTCAGGTCAATTATATAATCCCGAAACGCAGCATCCTTTTCTTCCACACGGCCCGCGAGTTTCTCGAGGGCCCGAGTCTCCTCCGTATATACTATAATAAATTCGAATTTATGTGGGATTCGCGCGAGAGGAGAAAATACACGCACGGTAGTGGTGCTCCGCGTGTGTTGCACCGACGCTGGAAACATCGTAGCCTTTAATGGACCCGATAAGCCCCGATGCCCGAATATATTGTTACCTATTACTTACGTGCCGATAAAGTGTCTTGTGACTGTCATCGAGTCGGAGTCTTGACAAATGCGAGCCAAACTCTGTTGTTTTTTTCCCCTCCGAAGAACGCGAACCTTTTCTTCCTCATTTTTTTCCTCTTCTCCTTCAAGCCCACAAGCGTACGTGTTCAGAACCAGTTTCCGACGTTATCGACGTCATTACTCATTATCCTCGCGTCAATTATCGCACATCCGTTGATGCAAACCGAGAATCGACGAGTCAAGAGGATTACTCCGAGATAATTGGTCCATTTCCGTCGGAATCTCAATTCGTCGTCGTTGAATTGTCAAAAAACAAGCAAGACTCTGGCATCGAACGAAAAATTCGAAAATTCAAATTGTTACGATTTAATTATCGCGTCAACTTTGTTTCTCGCCTAAAAAAAAGCGAGCAGAGCCTGGCGAGAAGAATTCTCGCAGCTGCTCGACACAAAAGCGCGCGATTAATCGAACAAACGCTCTCTTCATGGTCGCTCGTTACTTCCACTGCACGGGAATAAAGTACACCGCGATTCCATATTGCTCCGAGTAGAATTCGAGTCGGAACACGACAGCGGTCGCGCACCGGCAATTATTCGGTTGTGAAAAAAATTGCTCGAGCGAACGAGGCGTTTGTCATCGGAGGCTTCGGGAATTAAGATCCGACGGGTCGTACAAGGCGGCGCAGCTACGTAAAAGAAAAATCTCGTTAAAATGAAAAACAAAAATCAAAAAAAACAAAAATTTCACTTCTTTTCGACACGTCGATTTTATTTCCGGGCAATTACAAAAGGAGATTCTACATTTTTCATCCATTATCATCCGCAGCATCCCCTGATGCAGCCTCGTGTGCACGAGAAGAAGTGTCGGAGCGAGTTAAGGGGTTGGGACGTCGAATGACGGTGGAAAAAAGGACACGAGGATCTTTATCGCCTTCGGGGTCGTCCAATTCGAATAATAAACAATCCTGGAGGATGTGCCGGGAGAAAAACCGGAACATATCTCGCCGCGCTTATATTTTCGTTCTCCAGGCGGCTCGACAAATAAACTATTATCGCCGGCGACAAGTTCTCTCACGCCTGATCGTGATACCTGCGGTACGAAAGTACATACCCAATAAATATATATATACGAATGAATGAAAGATTGTACATGGCATATACCCCCCCCCCCCTCCCTCCCCCACACAGACACACATGCACCGACAGCTGGGTACATTCTCACGCAGGACACAGGTACATCTTGTAATCTGGCGTATGGCATTATACCTGAGCTACGATATTGGAAAGAAGGAGGGAAAGTGAAGAAGAAATAAGAGGAATAAGACGAAGAAGAAGCCTTGAACGAGGAGGTGCCTCAGCGAAAGCGAACGAGCGTGAATCAAACGGCTATACGGTGAAAACCCGCCCAGGAATGCTTACGGACATCGAAACATTGCGATGCTTTATGGTGGTCCTCGGCTGAACCTGATTTATAAGTGCATTACTATATACCGCGAAGTCAAGAGGGCTAAAGAGAATTTCTTGGTGAGAGAGAGAGGGAGGGAGAGAGAGAAGAAAAGGTGCGAGAGGTCGGGGGTGGCGCGCGAGGACGGACACGACAGGAGGGTGCGCGACACGTCGCCCTCATCTCCGCGACTCTCCGCATCCCGTTGGTACTCTCGTTCTCATTTTCCTCATTTTTTTAACACGTCGATCCGGCTTCGAAATAATTCAGAGAATTTTCAACCTCGTCACGTGTTGAGTTCGTACGATTTGTTGGTTTATTGCGTTTAACTTGTTTTTTTTTTTGTTGTTTTTTTTCGAAAAATGTCAGTGACTAATGCAAGCCGCACGGCAAGTGCGAGGATGGGGCTTAATCTACGGTAATTAATCTCGACATAGATCTCGTTTCAGCTCGCTTTAAGCTTTTCGATAATTCTCGGAGGAAATATCGAGGAGAGCCTCTCTGTCTTGGCGATCTTCGCTGCTGACTTTTTTTTATTTCTCTTTTCTCCTTCGTTATATATCGTACGTGTGAGAGGAGGCTTGTAATACGGTGTACGGAGAATCGCGAGGGATCGAGCTCGGGATACAAGCGCGTTTTTGCTCGTGTGCATTTTATACATCGAAAAGCGAGCGTTTCATCGAGCGCGAGGGCGCGATATCAGAGGCATTATCGTGCGTACGATGTTAGCTCGACTCTTTGACTAATGTTCTCGAACGAATGCCTACGCTTCGCCGATTTATAATGCCGGACAACGAGATGTGGACAAACATCGGGCACCAATATATTTCAGATTATGGGCTAAGCCCTGCGGAGCGACCGTAAGGATCGAGTAACTCATATTATGCGAGAGAAAAAGAGGGAAAACTGAGAGAGAGAGAGAGGGAGAGAGATGCACACACACTTTAAATGTTCAACAACCTCGCGACCCGAGGTGTACATACGTCAAAGTGTCCATACCCATCGAAGCACTCTCCTGTAAATCGAGAAAAAAAAGGAGAAAAAATCGGGATGCTGCATGATTATTTAATCGTATCTCAGCTGATTTTGAGGTGGGAGATTATTGGAAAATCATGATATTGCGTATTCGGTGGAATGTTGAGAAAAAAAAATGAAAAAAAACGAGGGAAATTTTGGAAATCGTTTTTTGAAAACAGAGGACGCGCACCTCGCCCACCGGGGGATGAAAACACACGGGGGGATGCGGGGGATAACGAAAAGGAGACAAAGCTAAGGGGGTACGATACACCGCGTGAGAGGGTGGTTCCGAGGGTGGAGAAGACGCGGGGGGATCCGGGTGTCATGTGTCCCAAACGACGTATGCACGCCGAGACACGTAAACGATATATCAGGGGGTTAGCCGCCGGGGATGGACCACCGAGCCATCTTTCTTCCACTCGTACGTCTCCTCCATGTACATGGAGTGAACTTGCGTGTATAAGCGCCCCTTGCGGAGAGGCGACACACGCGATATACGAAGAGAAAAAGCGCCCGAGTGCGAGAAAAGCTCGTCTTTTTGGAGATTCAACCACGTGACCATGTATATACATAGAATTTTGAAAAAAACGCGAAAACGCGGGGGATGACTCTACGATTTTCACCTCCGAGTACACTTTTGCCGTGCAACAAAAGTGGTCCTTGCATCTGAGCCACCGAGATGCGAGGGATGCTGCGGTGGGATTCAAACATTCCGAGAGACGAGGGAGAAAGTGATTTGAGATGAACTTATCTCGGAGACTCCACATTTGACGACTCGAGATGGAAAAATTTGCGGGAAAAATGTCGGACAGCTGGTCGAAGACTGTGACGTCACGGTGATGATCGTACGGATCGTTCGAGAGGCCCGACGGCCTCGTAAATGTATCATCGTTTGACAACCGTGTTGGGAGTATTCGTTCGACTTTTTTCTCCTTTTTTTTTCAGCACAAAATTCGTTTATATCTCTCCTGTATTTTGTGGCATACGCGCTCTGGGTCTGTAATATCTCCGCGGGCAACGTTGGATATTGTCCTCCGGATGGATCTTTTCGCGTATGTCTACATCACGTGCACACACACGCGCGCGACATAAAACCGCAGAGTTCACGCACGTACACGCAAGCACGGCAGGTTCGTGTCCGCGCTGTCTTCGTTTTTTTTTGTTTTCATCTCCCTTCTGCCCCTGCGGGAGAACGGGAGGAAAAGTATCTCTGGGAAACGAAGAAGGAGGAGAAATAAAGAAGGAAGAGCCATAGATTCCTGTTTTTCTGGAGGAAATATCCCCCTGAGAGAAAGACGGAGGTAGGTTTCGCGTGGGTTGATTTCTCATCTCGTCTGTATCTTTTTCTCTTCTCCGAGTACTACACGAGCATCTTTTTTTCTCCCTCTCTCTCTCTCTCTCTCTGTCTTTTGGTCCAGCATCCGCGTACGTTTTATTGAAAGGCTTTTCCGGATGGGACAGCAGGCGGTGATACGGGAGATGCCGAGGGGCGGAGGGGGATGAAAATAAAGCGACGGGACAATCGGCGGCGAGCCAGGAGTCGGCGAACGTTTTTTTTTTCCTTTTTTTTTTCTCTCACAGCCTCCTCATCCGGATACACGTATGCAGGGATGCTGCGGCGCGTGTCTCTGCTCTTCTCGGGGGTAAGGGCAGAAGCATAGGATCCTCGTTCTTTCAAAAGTCCAAAAAAGACTATGCCACAATTTTATAAACAAATTTTTGAAAATTTCGCTGGATCTCGCGAATAATACGATAAGCCATGGACCTGCCGATGACGGATGAAGGTTTGGACAAAAATTCAATTTCGTGGGAAATATCGCGCGGTAAATTTTGGCCTCGCGTTCGTTCAACGCGTTGACGCTTTTTTACGAGTACGTCCTCGGGTTGTAGTTTCATTTCTTTGAGAGAAAATACCGCTTTTATTCCGAACGAGGCTGTACGTACGTACGAGAATATTCTCGCGTTATTACGTTTTTGTATTATATCGCATTCGCGGTATGTGGTACAAATGGTCCATACCGTATGTAAAACTCGAAACCGCGACTGTACGGAACACGGAGAGTGCCCCGGCCACGCTCTCAGAGCCATAATAATATCCGTGCTGATAAATGAGACACATAAAAGTACACGGTTTCTGCCCTCCCCCCTCTTCTTCCACATTTTTTTCTTCGTCTCGCTTATATTTTTTCCTCCTCCGTTTCCTCTCTCGCAGCATCCGAGTTTCGTATCTCCGTGTCTCCGAGGATGCCTCTGGTCCATAGGCTCCTCGCACGCAACCCCCTCGGGCTTCGTTTTACACCCCTTTCGTCCTGTCCTGTAACTCCTCCAACCCTCTTTGAACTACCCCATCCTGCATCCCTTTATTCTCTCCAGCGTCTTTTTCTTATTTTTCCTCTCGAATAACTCTTTGACCCTCCGATCTGTGTGTCTTTAATTCGTGGTGCTTCGAGTAAATTGATTGATTAAAATCATACTGCGGAATTTTCAGAAATTCCGCGACGAGGGTAGTTTGCATTTTCCGCGCACGATTCATCCCGGAAATGTCGCACGTACGCGTCTTCAATTCGGCAAATCTCTCGCATCTTCTTTCGCGAAAATGGAGATGAGAAATATGGGGTAAAAAAAAAACAGGTACAAATCGCGCGAAGGAGACACGTTTTGTTCTCGGCTGCGTTTTTCAGCGAAAATATGCGGAGCTGCGTGCGGCGCTTGTTTCTGATAAATAGACAAAGATTTGAAAGAGAGTAAAAAAAAATCGCGCATTCGCGAACCGACGTTTGCAAATTGGGGAGAAAATAAAATTGAGAGAAAACACAACGAGCATCCTCGACGAGTGTTTCGTGGACCGCAAAATTTTCGTTTTTTTGGCAACATCGACGAACTTCGAGCGTTCCGGACTAGTTTTCCATGCCGCGGGTCTGAGATACTCGCGCGCCACGCGCGAAACACGTAAAACACAGTCGGGAGAAAAGCGAGAGGTTACCATCGGAGCTTCGAGCTTTGGATTAAGGAAATGTCGTAAATAACCGGCGGAAAGACGTCGACCGATGTATCACCGGGATGTTCGGATCGCATTATTATTCGGTCCACGTCTCTCCATCCGCGGTACGCGCACACAGCGACACACAGAGGCACACATTTCGCGTTTTGGCCTCGCTGTTCATCCGAGAGTCTCTCTCGCTCTCCCATCTCCTCCCGTGTGAATTCCTCGATGTGCAATGTGTATTTCGGGTTATTCTCATCGTCGCGTCGGGAGAGAAAGTCTCCCGTCTTTCTCTCTCGTACGTCCGCGAATAAAGCGCACGTTTTCACGGGGAACTTTAGGTACGCGGGTGGAGAACCACTCGTTACAGTTTCATCCCCCCTCCCCCCCGGTGCGATACACCGCGGAGGCTGGGAAAGATGAAAATGCGGAGAAAACCGAGGGGTATGGTCGCGCCGCGTTTAAAAAAACGGATATGTGCGCTCGCGCGACACGCAAACGTGTGCAAAGTCCTCAAAATATTTTGATCGTGGAAACCGGTCCCTCGAGGACGCGAGAGACACGCGAAAAAGAAAAATGAAGCTCCGAGATGAGTCGAGGAGCAAGGGTCACCTACCTGCCGTCCGTCCCCCGCCGCAGCATCCCTGCTGCAGTTGCCACTTTTTTCGTCCTTTTTTTTATGAAAAATCAGAGAGAACGGACGCGGTGATTAATATTTCGTACGGAAAAGATGAGTACGAAAAATATTTTTTCCATAATTTTTCCATCTCTCGGACGTTCGGAGAGCAATCATTTCCGCGGCTGATGGAAATACCATCGTCCTCGAGGTTTTTCGTGCGGGGGAGCGCGAAAGTACAATCTCGCGAATTTCTCGATAAATTATTATCTCCCGAAGATTAGCCCCGATGTTGCGACCCTCATAAATATCGGTATATATACATGTTTTTTTTTTCATCTCCTTTTTTTCGGGCGTTAAGCCGATTTTCTTACCGCGACTTCGATGTGCCTTCGAAATGCAGCGAGAGCGCGGTATATACGGCGATTCCTCCGCCACCGAACTTTTGCGCCAAATCCCTTCTACATTCTCGTCCCTCTCTGCTTTCCTCTCTTTTCCTCTCATCTTGCGATCTTTTTTTCTCTTCGATTTTCGCTCTCTTTTTCGCACACCCGCGCGCATACACGCGGGGGCTTCTGGAGAGAATCACGCGCGCACCGACGACGCTTTATAGACCGGGAGATTAAAGACTTTTGTCACATCTCTCGTTCGATCATTTATTTATTTTTTTTTTTACACTCTTCTTTTTGTTCTTTCAATTTCACGCTGAGCTTGTCGCGTTTCAACCCCCTTCTCGTGCGTTTAATTCGCGAAATATATATCCCCCCCCCCCCCCCAGGATCGTACGTCGAGCTATGAATCTTTTAATGATGCCACCGAGATGTTCTTTACGTCAGCAAAAGCCTTTCAAAGTTATGTGTATCGCGCAGGCATTTAAGGAGCATAAATATCGCGGTAACCCTTTATTTGACGGAATATTAATAATGCCGCGAGATAAATTCGCATGTGAAAGATAAACCGGCTGGCTCGCACGGAAAATACTGGTCGTACGTGAAAAAAAAGTCGACGTGAATAATCACAGATTTTTTTCGTTGAAATACCAGGGGTTGTTTGTTCGGATATGAAATATTGAAATTACGGCAATGTTCGTGTTGCTCCATCAAGGTAAATTTCCACTTATTACATTCGCAAACTTCCGGTTTCATGAAATTCGATGAGATTCGTTCAAGAAAATCTTCCGACTGAATTAATTATGAAATAATTCACGTGTGTGCGGTATGCCCCTTTGTAATTACGCGTAAAAGGAACAGAAACGAAAAATGATATCAATTATTTTCGTTTTTAATAATTCCACGCTGGAGCGTTGATACGGGGATCTCCTCTCGTACGAGTGAAAACATCCGAATGAATTTCTCTTCGGGTTTTTTCCTACCCGACCTCCATGGAGGTATAAAAAACTCCTTTAAATGAAAAAGAAGTAAAATAAACGTGATGTAAGCCACCCTTCCTAATTATCGGGGCAAAAACGTACGTTCTAGATTCCGCTCTTCGATGAGAGAGTTTCGGAAAAAAAGGAAAAACTCGATATTTTTACCCTCGAGTGTGCTCGGTTTATTTGCCCAGACGAGCTATCGGGAGCTCAAAGAGGAAATAAAGAGATCTCTCATTGCGTATGGGATCATTCAGCGTGCGACTATATGTGTGAAAAGGCTTGGAAATCCTCATGGCAATCAAGGATATTCGAAAAATATGTATATACATTTTGTGCATACAAGGTGTCGCGAAATTCGATCATCACGATTCAACATCAGATTCGGAATGAAATTCCGCGTCGAAATGTATTTTAGTATTTTTCCGTATGACCAAAACCTGAGGAGTTATCAATCGTCAAAGTTGGAGCCAATAGGAGGCACGGTTCCTCTTCTCCCGTGCGCGCCTATTGGCCCAACTTTGTCGATTGATAACTCGACGAGGATTCATCGGATCGAAAAGTGCTAAAGGACTTTTCAGCCTGGAATTTCATCCTGAATCTAACTTTAAATTATCAACACCAAGTCTCGTGACACCCTTTGTACCTCTCGACGCTTTTGATACAGAAAACGGATCGGTTGCGGAATCCAGCAGCGATTTGAATGTTTTTTTTTCAAATCTCTCTTATTTCTCCCGAAAATCATAAATGTACACGCGAGCATTTTCGAGTTTTATCCTCGGTTCGTGGATTCGCGAGATAAAATCATTACAGTCATGGACCGAGGATGCTGCGATCGTCAAGTTCAACTTGCGTCTCGAAAGAGACGAGAGTGTGCCAACAACTGTCGATTTTTTCGACATAATTCAATGGCAAAAGTCACCGGCGCTCTCGTTCGCCCTCCCCACATTTTTTCTCCCTCTTGCCGCTCATCCCTCGTTTTCTCTCTTTCCCATACGACGATTCGTGCAACAGGGAGGAAGTGGCTTCTCATCGGGCATCAGCATACGGTTTTATCTCGCATTCACCGGCTGCCACATCCCTCGCGGATGGATCGGCAATCCTCTTTAACTCCGCCACTTAATACCTACGGCTTCGACTATCCGCGAGCGTCTCTCCTTCCCTCTCACTCGCTTCCTCCCTCGCCCTTATTCCTCCCACGCATATCCTCCGTTTTGAATAATTTTCCTACTTTTCCTCTCCTCCTCCTGCCCCTCCATCCACCTCTCTTTATTCCTTTATGCTTTATCGGGCTTATATCGAACGCTCGAAAGCACAAAGCCCTCATTTCGAGAAAAAATTTAACATTTAAAGCGATGCGCATTATGCCCCTTTTTGCTTACTGAATATTTATTATATCGCAAAAGCTTACGGTTTCTTTTCCTTCCATCCATTTCGAATTTATCGTACGAAAAAAAAGCCTCGAATTACGAATATCGTCATTTCGTCCTTATCGTGCGATCGTCGATGTTTTTTTTTTTTTTTTTCAATTAATGTCTTTTTGGATTCATTTTGACTCGACCGCATCCGCTTTTCCGGTGAAGGAAAATTCGACGACGAGATGATTTACTCGCGCGTCGTTTAACGCTCGCGTTATTCCATCGGAGATTTATATCTCCTTATTGGACCCGGACGTGCACTTTGTTGGATCACAACGATTTTGCAAATTGCTCTTCTATGCTAATATCGATGAGATGGAGCAAAGTCCTCCATGAGAAATTTTGCATCCTTCTCTCGCTCGGATGTGGAAATTTCTTTGTTTTTTTTCCTCTCGCGTCTCGAGTTTCAACCCCCTCGGGGGTTGAAGGGACGAAATCGGAAAATTCTTCTCGATAACATCTCCGCATGGCGGATCGTGCCCCTACGCCCTTCCAAACGAACGAAAACAGGAAAAAAAAACGTTTTTTTTTATCCACCGTAGATTTATAATCAAAATTCTCATAGAATCAAAAAATCCCAGAAAAATGTTGTCAAAATTTGAAAAAACTGTATCATCGCCATTAGAGATGGAGAAAGAATTTTGTACAACCCACAGGACGGATTAATCGGATGCTGGGGAGTTTGTCGAGAGTTTCCGAGGTTCGCTCAGAGATGGCGGGCCGTGTCTCTCTCGCGGAGAGCTTCTCGAATCTCGAAGACACAAGTGGGAGGAGATTTCCTCCTCTGGCGCGAGTACCACACATCGCAGAGCTTCAAACGCCAGAGGAATCTCCATCCTCTCAGCAAAAATGATGAAAATCGTCGAATTTTATTTGCTTTTCGATTTTTTTTCCTCAAACTTTCATCTCAGCAAGCGTAACCTCTTTGCGCCGTTGAGCAGTCACGCGAAGAAATTTATCGACCCGTTCGCCATTGGATAGTTCATCAATCATCCGGCGAACACCGCGGTCCTATTCATTTATGGTTTGAAAAGCGTCGGCGAGCAGCGCTCGTCGAAATAAACAGAGCTCTGCTCGACTTTAATAAATCTTACCACGCTGCGATTGTCGACTATATGACGCGTGACGCTGGCACAAACCTCGCATCAGAGCCAGAGTGCATTCCGCGCGGCTTTTGACGTCCCTGCTCTTGAAAATTTGTCTCGAAGAAGAGTAACGAGATTTCGCGTGCTTTGATCATCTTTTTTTTCCTATGAAAACACGAATATGCAAATCGTCGATTGTCAAGGGGGCTACTTAGGATAATTTCCATGTATAATGCATGCGGAATGAAGAAATCGATCGGACAATCTCGAATTACGCTTGGAGAACACACGGGCGGGAGAAATACGCGCGGAGAACGTTTTTTTGTCTTGAAAACCCATTGGTCAGCGAAATATCGTCCACAGCTATGAGTCAGACCGAACAGCAATAAAATACATGCATGTACACGTATAATATATACGTATTATGTACGCGATAAAACGCAAGAATATTTATAGGCAGCGAGAGACAATGGAAATCGACGATACTTTCTGATTGGCCTCCGAGATGCACTGGTACTTTTGGAGCAGCGAGACCGCTGCGTGAAACAATATTTCAAGAGCCTCGAATAATATACTTTTTTTCCCTCGTTATGAATTCGTAATAATTCAATTATTCGTTTTCATTCGTTTTACACGCACGTACACCCACGCGGAGAGAGACTCGCGTCTCTCGAGTGACAATAGAGAGCGCTGGAGGTAAAAAAAGCGCGAGTACGATTTAATACGCAATAAATAACGCGTTTAATGCGACAAGGCGGTGTGGCTCTTTATACGATGTATTTGGTATAGAAATGTCATACACCGATCGCGTATCTCGCTCGTTGCAAACGGAGGAGCAAATGCATATTTGATGTTCAAACGGATGTACCGGGTGTCGCGAAATTCGAGGTAGATCATTTACGGCTGCATTCAGGATGAGATTCCAGGTCGAAAAGTCCTTGAGCACTTTTCGATCCGACGAAAACCTGCCGAGTTATCGATCGATGAAGTCGCGACCAATGGGGAGCGCGCCGCGCCGCGTCCGATTGGCTCGAACTTTGGCGGTTGATAACTTGGCGGGTTTTCGTCGTACGAAAAAACGCCAAAGGACATTTCGACGTGGAACTTCATCCTGCATCCGGCTGTGCCGACCGTTGGCATCGAGTTTTCGTACACCCTGTATATACGATTTGCGCACGCTGGCTCGCAGGTTTTCTTTCATGAATATTATATACGCACGCGAGTATCACGAGGGGAGCTTTACGCATCCGCAGATGGGTTATCTAATCTTCGACAATTGCTGAATCGATCTCTCGTATATTTCGCTCCATCTTCTCGATGCATCTCCGCTGAAAGAAGCGCACCAGTACGATAATACATGTGTGTATGAAAATAAGCGTAAAAAAACAGCGATCGAAATGAAAAAACGGCATATTCCGCGCTGAGATCGTATAAGGAGACTCGGTAAAACGCTCAAACGAGTCGGGTGCATTGTCACACGGGAACAAAAGCTGCGATATCATATTGTAAGCGGAGATATATATCGTGCGGATGCTGGATATCACAAAGCAGATGAAATCTCGCGAATTATTCACATCCATCGATCCGGCAAATTTCATCCTACATTTTTCCCTACGATTTATCATCGTCTCACGATACATTTTTGCAATTGAAAAATTTGATCAATTCCGTGCGTGTTTTTTCAGAGAGAAAATCAAAGTTGCCCGAGAATGACGCTCGTGTAAAATGCGCGTTCAGCTTCAAATCGGAGCGTATTATATTCGCCGTTCGAAAAATTGTCCCCGTAGAACAAAAGACCCGACTGTGCCATTTGAATATAAAATCGATATATAGCTATAATACATAAGGCATATTTATGTACTATATATATATACATATAATTTCCTCGTCTCACTTTTACGTATGGCCTCTTCTCTTCCTCTCGCTCGTTCTCTTTGTCGCGTTATCCATGCGATCGTATTTAAATGCAGATAGCATAAAAGGTATCGGAGTTTAATAGGGGTTACGCCGTATATAGCCAACCCCTTGTTCTCCAGACGGCACTCTCAATATTCGTATATACTCGCATTGTCCATTGACAAAATAAAAAATTAACATCCCGCTGACGATGCACCCTCGAGGCAGCATCATGGAGTATCGAAAAAATCAAGGAAATTAAAACTCTTCTCATCCAATATTTTATCAAAAGAAAAAGATCGTCGTTCAATTATTTTACGAGAGAAAAAAAAATTGCCGAAAATCGAGTGAGTTTCGATCGATTTTAATCGTGTTTTTATCAACACGAGCAGGCTTGTGTGTATCGGTAATACGTGTATATATTTAATATATATCAGTGGAAACAATAGTACATCGAAGAATTACCTTCTACATGCGAGATTCCTGTACGTTATGTGCAAGCCACTCCGCAACGTACGTGGTGCAACAACTGAACCTGACGTGCAACTCGACTATTGCTGATGCTGAATCTGCTACCGCAGGGGGAGTCTCGCGGCGATTCCCATATGCATACAATTCGCACAGATATACCATCGTCGAGCGGCGTTTTCTTGATACACAAACGGGCTGCTTGGCAAGATCGTATGGCAATATATCGTGTACTTTTGCTCGTATATATACCGTGTGTTACGTTCATGAGGATACGGTGTACGTACGCGCGCGTATTCATGCACACACACGAACGAGGCGAGGCGAGGAGGAATTACACACTGCGTTGCAGCATTGAACGACAAATTTGCGACGATATTGAAATGGACATTTTTTTTTTTTTTCAGTTTTCAATGTTTCAAGAGCTTGGTCGATGGGAAATTTCTCGCTGATTACGAAACTCACCGGCTTTTTCCCCAAAACTCGATATTTTTATGAGAAAATTGTAATTAATTGATCAAATTCGTGTTGGTGCATTTTCCGGGGGAAATATTGCGTTTTCGAGGAAATACCGGTGTGTTTCGTAATCAGGGGGACAAAATACATCGATATGGACCGTTAGAAATCGTTTTTGAAATTAAAAATTTTTCGTTATTTTTTGCTGGATCGGATTGCTTCACTAAATTGTTTGCCATTTTTTTTTCGTTTGAGGTAGATACTCCAACTTGTGCTTATTCTCTTGTGGATTGATTGCGCTTCAAAATGCCGTTTGGTTCATCGAGATATCTTGATTATTCGATTTTTGGCAGATTTTTAAAGTTGGACCATCGATTTTCGCCAATTTTCCCATACATACCCCTTTGCGTTTTTTTCGCCGATTTTCAACATCGATTTTGAGGGTGAAGGAATCTAGCTATCTGGATGCAACTTGCGCCATTCTTCAAGTCTACTCGAGGGCTTTTCAAAACACCCCCAAAAAATGTGTATAGCTCAATTAGAAACGTAGTTATGACCATGTGAAATTCCGACTTTTCGGCGATTTTGGAAAAGTGGCCAGAAATGACGAAATTTTTTTTTTTTCGAATTTTCGATATTTCAACAGCATGTTACATCGCAAATTTTCCGCTGATCACAAAACTCGCCGAATTCTTCGCAAAAACTCAAAATTCCATTGAGAAAACACAGAAAAACAGTGAAATTCAAGCAAAAACCATACGCGTCAGCTTCCTATGGGACAATTGGGATGAAATTAAATTCGCCAAGCAGGAGGAGAGCAGTACTATTGCAGGATCACAGACATCAGGTATGACACACGCAGTCCGAGGTCCCGCAAGTGGATAACCAGTTTCAGGTGATTTGTTGCAAAGCCTGAGCGATCCTGCCTGGCGATAATAAAGTGGCAACGGGGCTTGTTAGCGAGGAGAGCGCGAGTTCAACGAGCACATAATCGCGACCCGCGGAAGCTCGCAGCAGCTCATAGACGCTGTTCGTAAAACAAACTTGGACGTCATTGTGGTTCGCTTTTTTATTTTTATTTTTTTTTTCTTTCGCGCCAGATCTGAATCTCTCGACTAATTTCATTTTGTATCACCGTCGTAACGTCACAGCTCTCGTACGCCGCACGACGAAATCTTATTCGAGTCTCAGGCGTGAGAATTCGCGAGAGATCTTCCTTCAAAGCGTCTTTTTTCGTTCGCCGCCACCGCGTTTCTTCGCGGTTCGTCCACCGTTTCGATTTTTGACGTTCTTTTTCAACAAATTTCATCCGTCGCGAAAGATATCTCGATCCGTCGCGTGTTCAAAGGACAGCGCGATAGTTCGAGATTACGCGCGACGTCGTAAAGTCGATTTCCTCGAATCTCTGCTGGATGTCTCCACTTTTTTCCCCTCTTTCGTCAAATTTATATACACCTTTATCAACGTCCCCGTCCATTTTTCTCGAGTACTTTAGATAAGCATCCGTGGGAACTCGGATGAGGTTTATCCACTGCAGGAAAGTGTACCCGAGCAGGGACGCAAACACCAGCGGTAATAATGCCCGTCGTGAGAAAATATCCTTGATACTCTCCGAGTTTTCAAACCCTTCCTCGCGGACCTTCCACCACCGAGAGTCTCGCGGGATAACATTAGCGAATTATATTATTCTTCAGCATCGCCGTCGTCGTCGTCGTCATTCATTTTTGTCTCTTTCTTTTTCTTGTTTCTTGATGATGACTCCTTTGATGAGAGAGATCCCGCGATTGCCAAGAATCAGCAGCAGCAGCAGGGAAAATGTATAACCATGTAGAACAGAGCAAAGTTGACAGAACGCTCGCAGGCGCTCTCGTCTTTTTGCCGCATCTCCGCGATGACCGCAGAACAAGCCAAAGTCGAGGTAAAACGACGACGACCATGATCTTGCGTGCGCAAGACGGTATTGAAACACGCGGCGCAAGAAGAGCCAAGCGTACGCGTATATTTGCATATTCACATACAGGGTGTCGGAAAAAGTCAATGTCGATAATCGCGAAACCGGATTCAGGATGAAATTCCGAGTCGAAAAGTATTTGAGTATTTTTTCGCACGACCGAATCCCAGTGAGATATCGCTCGCCAAAGTTCGAGGGGGCGTGGTCTGCCCTCTCATCGGTCGATAACTCGGCGAGGATACGTCGGATCGCAAAGTGCTCCGGGACTTTTCGTCTCGGAATTCCACCCCCGACCCGGCATTCCATCGTCAGGACCTTCTTTTCGAGACACCCCGTACGTAGAGATGACCAGATGCGTGCAAAAGGAGCGAGTATGCAGCCTCGTAACGCAGCGCAATATCGCGCACATTTCTCCACGACTAATTATGCATTCTTGGCATGACACACGTGACTCCGCGAGGCTGAGATGAACATCGTTCGAATGAAAAACGTCAGAAAATAAATTTCGAATTACAGCAACGAAAAAATTGAAAAAATCTGCATTCATCGATTTCCACGATAAAATCCTACGAAGCTCCTTTGATGGTTCATCGTTCGTATGTAAATTCCCAAGCCAGGAGCGGAAGGGAGCAGACTTTCATTTTTCTCGTTTCATCAGCGTATCTTTTCATCTCCTTTTTTCACCAGATACCCAAACCCCCCCCTCTCTCTCTCTCTATATATACATATAAAATATATTGTATTTCCGTTACGCGAGAATTATATGTATCTCGGAGCGTGCATCGTAACGAATAGAGGGCATTAGTTAACAGGATATCAAAAGGATATCCTGAGCGGTGAGGCCACCGAGAAGCAACGATGAGATGAACCCCACCCAGACTATATACACCATCAACGTACAAATAACATATTTATACATAATACACAATACATACATCCGTGTATTCAGGGTCGACGTTGAAAAGGGCGTACCTCGGGGTTTTTGCCTCGGGAATTGAGTGTCTCGCGACTTTTCGTCGGTGGGTACTCGAAATATCCGCGAGCACACACGCGCCTTATGCTACTTGTCTCTGGTGCAACAGTCGATGCAATGGCTGCAGTTTGCCGCGCGTATACACGACTGTCGGACTGTCTGCCACCGCTATAGAGAAGTTGGGTGCAACGTCAGGAACGAATACCGCACGCCACGAGTATATATATACCCCAAAGAGCATCGAGAATACAATGCGCCTCGAATCCGAGACTCTCAAGAGCGCGCGATATCATCCCAGTTATAAATTGAAACACAGCTTCGTTCTGGCATTATGATGTCTCTAATATGTCTTTTTCCTCTCCTTGTTAGCCTCCTCTCTCGCTCTTCCTCTCTTTTATACGGACTTTCAGACTCGTACACAGACACACACACACACACACAGAGAGCAGGCCCTCTCGCTCGCTACCAGACCACAACGTATCCGCTGCCTCGGCATCGCGAAACTTATCCGATCGCTCCTTTTTTTCCCCTCATTATTATTGTTGTTACCGCGGTCCTTGTTTTTCTCTCTCTTTTTTTCGCAAAATTATTATTATATTTTCATTCAACCGTGCGACGGTGGAGAGAGGCATTTTCCTCTGCGGGATTCTCGATCGTATACCGCGGGGTTTCTGGTTTCCGGTTGCCATAATTCATCGAAATGCATTTATCACGACCGACGAGTTCAAAGTAACGGAGAGAGTGTTTTTTTTCAATTTTTCTTCGTTATCTCACTTTCGGATTTTCCCAGCGAATCATTCGACATTTTTGTGGAATTCAGATTGAGATGACACCAAGAGGAGAGATGTTTAAGAGGCACAGGGATGCTGCGGTGATCCTGCTCAAAACGATCGGGATTTAATTATCGAAATAATTATTCGCAACATCGATATATCGCCGTGTACGTTTTTCCATTATTGTATTTAGCCGTTTTGCTCGCCAGGAAATTCGCGAAACGCCCAAATCTGGCTTCGTGTTTTTGCCGGCCTGGGCGCGGTCGAGGATTTTACAGCGGACCTCGCCGGAATGTGCAGTTATACACCCGAGCGAAATTATTCAAAATCCGGACTCTCGCACTGTCCGAGATAGTAAATAAATTTCGCGAGTACGTACAGCAAGGAGTCGAGTGGAACGAGGCTGGAGAGACGACGAGGAAAAGAGACGAGAGGTACGAGAGTCCTCCACCTACACCTCGAAACTCTTCTGCCTCCTCCTCCTCCTCCTCCCCCCCCCTCCTCTTTGCTGCAAACATCCGTGTGTGGGTGAGTCCTCTCGGAGTATATGGAGGACCACGGGATGTTTAACATAACACGGGCAATCAATTATGCGTCGCGGACCTCGACAGAAAACCCCATAATTTAGACCAGTGGGCAGAACTAGAGCCCACATCCTTTTCCCGTCACACACGTTGCTGCTCCGTGTGCGTGTGTGTGTGTGTGTGCAGCCGATTGGACTTTCTCCCTCTGTTATAAAACGTGTATATTTCGCATTCATATATATTTATAATAAAACGTTTACGTACTCGGATATACGCGAGTACCATGAATACCAAGGGCGCGTTTTGTCCATCCGGAAACTTGAGATAAAATGGAAAAATATACCTCGCGCGTCCACGTCGATTTCGCGACTTTCTTTCGTCGTCTCCTCTCGACGAGTCTGCTCTTAATTAATTTCGTATCGAGATGTAATGGATGTTAAAAATCACATTTTGGGTGGTTGAGAAGATTACGACACTTTTTTTTGTCGGTTTTTTCCGACGAATCGATGATCCGGCAAAGAGCCACCCTAAAGTTCGTATAGACTGCGGTGCGGTGGATAAAAATGGGTAAAAAAGGACGGGAGAGCGTGGGGGGCCCTCCCATGGCGGGATAAGTCCGAGCTCAAAGGACAGTAGCCATGTACGCCATGGGTTAGACAATGCGGCGGGCATTAATACACTTCATATTAGTCCGGTTTAATGCTTGTTCGCCGGCCATTGTGAATGAGCGACACTGTTTATCACCGACCCCCGCGTATATTCGAAACGAACAGCATCCCCTTCCCACAACCCCCTGGGGGTCGCGCGGGGTTGAGCCCGAGGCGCATTTGTCTCGCGTATATAAATATCCGAGAGGTCCGCGCCCGATCGTCAGGGATAACAAATTTCTCACACTGTATGTAGTCGTATAGACGACCTTAAGGGGTTACGATGATTCCTGACGCGGAAAAACGGAAAAAATCGCGTTTTAGCTGCTTACCCCTTAAGGTTTTTCGTGAATTTTCGCGAGCACATCTCCGCGGCAGTGTCGCATCGCGCGCGGGGAATCGCCGACCAGCCTCCGATCCGCAAAAATCCCCCGCGTTCTCGCCCTCCCACGCTGATACATCGCGATAGTGGATCACCCGGGTGTTGTATGGTTTTGCGCTCCCTCTATTCACCATACACATACATTACAATATCCTCCGAGACGATACACAAAGGGCCAACCTTAGGGGAATCAGTTATATTTATGCTTTGTTGCGAGTATAAAAGCGACTCTGCGTTAACGACCCGGGCATGAATGCGCGCTCCGGCATTCGCTCGTCGTTGAGTATTTCATCGTCTGCGATTCTGTGCTCCATTCTCGCGTGTGCTCAATCCCGACCAACGAAGAGAATCGCGCACGAACGGTCGAGACTCTCCGGACTGGCATCCGACCGATAGGAGCAAAAAAGCGACCAAAAAACAAAGCACTCGCCGCGAGCAAAGACGCTTCCAACGGTCCAGAAAACTCCAAGACGCATCTCGAGAGTCTCACTCTGAAAAAAACCCTCTTTTTCTTCTCGCAAAACCAAAAAACCCGCGGAATATCAACGTACCCCGCGTTCGACCTGGAGCAAATTGCCATTTCCGGTCCTGGATATCCTCGGTGTCGTTCCGTCGCTTCGCAAACGACACCAAAGACCCGGCTAGGCATAGATAGGGAATTGCGAGGGCTGCTGGGAGGCGCAGATACGGAGGAAAATCTCGCGGAAGATGCTGCGTCTCTCGTTTCGCGAATTTGTGGAAACGGCGTCGATCCTGCTTTTCTCACGGAGGCGAGAGAAGAAAGGGACAAAGACAGAGAGAGAGAGAGAGGGAGAAAGTTTCGCCTTGATATTTCGAATGCGCTCGATTAATTCTGAAATTATATTCCTTGTGATGCCGGCGTCAGCATCGGAATATTATAGCTGGAAACACAGGCAGTTGCGACTCTACTCGACTGTATGAATCTCTCGTGTGCGTGGAACGCCATATGCCGGCTATGTAAACATGTATATTATATATATATGTACATATACATATATATACATATATATATATATGTAAATAAGTATGTACATGGCACTAAATCATACATAGATATACGCGCATGCCATATTTGCAGATTCTCCGTCGCATATTCGCCTCGTGCATCTGTCGGCCCTTTTACCTTCCTCATTACGATGCCGTCTCTCGCCCCCTCGCGCCATTTCCGAAAAGCCAGGAATTTATTCCGTTAACAACGTACTACACTCGCTGCGACAACTACCCATTGTACGGAGAAATTTGTTTAACGATAAAAAAAAAAAAAAAAAAAGTCCCCAAAAGTGCAATTCACCGGCAGGTCGCTTTCGACGAATCGCATTCTCACGATTTACTGCTGAATCCCGTCGCAATTTTCCCGTAAATTGCAACAACCGGAAGGCGATGAAAATCTTTCTCCCCTGGAAATTTTTGTTTCATTTTAGAGAAGATAATCCAGGGTGAATTCGCACGTGCAGGCTCCGCCCTCTGATTTTCCGACGGGAAAATCCTTTATCCAAAAATCGCCCGAGATAACTCGCAGCCCTGTGTGTAGACACGGCAAATATCCGTACACAATGGTAGTTGCGTATGATGTTCGTGAGCGAAGATACGGTTGCGGAGGAGAGAACGTCGGAGAGGAAGGTTTGGGGGGAGGAGGCGACGGATATGATCCTTGATATCGCTAATACAGGAGATGTTTGCGAACCTGTTAATAATGCTGCGTTTACTCGCAGGGTTATTAGCGGTGGCAAACACTTTAAATTCGCAATGCGGAGATCGGTAATAGACGAGAATATTTCACGGGAAATACGGGGGATGCGGAATGAATTTCGAGGCTTCGTTTCTTCTCGAATTCCATTCGCTTCATCTCCCGATCGGCTGCAGCCTGGACCAGCAAGATCGACGACGATAAGTCGGTCGGAGAGCGAGAAGAATCGCTCGGATTCCTTCGAATCTTTATCGGACATGGTTGCAAGGGATGCTGGGGATGTCTTATGGACCATCTCCTGGAATTACAGCGGGGATGTTCTCTTTGACGGCGAGTTGTCGCGGGAAAGTCGGGTTACAAGCTGCGGAAGGGATGAAGCGAAGCCAGGCTGGAGCTGGGTGGAAAGAGAGAGAGAGAGAGAGAGAGAGAGAGATTACGAGATGAAGATAACGTCCCCGCGGATTTCGATAACCCGCAACCAAACAGCGGCAGAGTCGTCTCATCCGCGAGCTCTCGCTCCGAGCGTGTTTGCAGAGTCGACGCGACGATAAGGTGTCCCATGGAGAGAGAAACGCTCATCCAACAGGACGATATTCCTTTCGAGAAGCCAGAAGCTCCGTGATCCTCCACCCTGTATCCGTTTCCCAGCCTCTTTGCACGCAATCTCGTTCGCACTCCCTTGCTCCACCGAGTATGAACCTTTCAGTGTGGAATCGAGGGTTGAAAGATCCCACCGACGTCGTCGAAGGACCTGGACGGTCCATCGGCTGGAACGGAACTGTCCGAGGGTACTTTTTTTTTCTTGCGAACTCTGGGGACGTTTTCCACCGTCCAGTGGCCAGTTTGCCAGGTTTCCTGGCTGATTCCGCGTGGAACAACCCGCGCAAGCGTTCGGAAAGAGCTCCTCTTCCTCTTCGACGTTACTTCCTTATATCCCACGGAGGATTTATCCAGCAACGCGGAACACATTCGGTGAAAACTAAACTGGTTTAGCTCCTAAGCACGTTACGACCCCTTTAATAGCTTATAGGTAAACAAAATTAACATATCTTAACAGCGTTACGAATTTCGACGTGCGCGCACCTCTCGCCTCGTCGTTTATACACGTCCTTGAGTGTGTGTTCCGCCAGGGTGTGGAGCAGCGATGGAAAGATCGCTCGAGAGGGACAGGAGCGGGTTTCTTCGATGCCATCAGGCCCGGAGCTGATGCCTCTCGAGTTTTCCCGCGACAGACGCTCGTCGTAAGTTGGTTAAGTAGCGCGAGGCGAAAACCACCATGAGACCATCTTATACCGAAACGCGATACCGAGACAAGTGCGTTGAAACGGCAGACAACGACAAGGGCAACGGCAAGTTGCGCGCGACAACGAACCAACTTGCATACCGCGTGTACTTTCCAAGACGTTTCGAGGATGATGTTGATGAGAGATCGCAGCGGCGGGCCACGGGGAAGAGCCTAGCGGGAAGATACTTTGGATCCTTTTTCCCTCGAGACTCTCGCGACTTGCCGGAGGTTCCGATCCTCCTCTCTCTTCCTCTCTCTTTCGATGATTAATCACCGACGAGGGTCGTTGAATTCGGCAGTGCGGACTCGATTTTTTCGACGCCAAATGCATTCAGCGCGAAGGATACCCGCTCCGGTCGATCGTCACGACAATTTCCCGTAGCTCCGCGATCTATCCCAACGTTGGATCTCTCCCAGCGCGGAGAAGAAGCTTCCACCTTTGCTCGTAGCGCATAAATATGCAAATCGGAGATTTCTCCCGGTGAAAACGTACGTACGAGTCCGTCCTCGGCCGTGGCGAAAACGTTTCCCGAAACGATACGGGCATCCAAGCGTCAGCCTCCGTATCGTACGATCCACCCGCGTTATGGCCATGTCGTGACCCTGTATTTCGTTTTCCGATAGTCTCGAGGCTTCCCCGAGGTTTTAAAAAATCCGTGCTGGCCGCGGGAGCACTTTTTTCCCGCTCCTCCTTTTTCTCCTCCATTGCCGATATCTCGGTAAGACGTCGAACGTCCCGCTTGCCGATATCATCCGACCTCTCACCGGGTTTCAACGCGGCAGAAAACCTCGCGAGATCCAACGAGCTCCATTGAATTATTCAAACATTTTCCATATCACGTGTGCGCCTCCACGAATCTCTCTCTCTCCCGCTCCGCGAGACGCCGCGATTCCTCGAGAATTCTCGTGCTCGCTGATCGTATTACGAAATAAAGGCAAACTCTGTGAATATCCCTCGGTTTTGGAACTCTCGGTGCACGTCGACGTTTATTTCAGGATCGTAAGTTCAACAGCGCCAATTACGGTCGACGAATTTCGCCAGCGAAATTGACCCGAATTCCTTCTCCTGCCTTTTTTCTTCGCAGAGTCGAGAGGAGGAGGAGAAAGAACCGCGGAAAGGGACGATACCGCGGAATATGATAAATTTCAGCGCGTCTGCTCGAGCCGAAGAACCAAAGTTTCTCGTCTCGGACGATGAAGAGACAGGGAGAAACGTCAATTTCGTCTCGTCGAAGGATACGACGATCGAGATCGACTGTGGATGCTGTAACGCAGGGAGGCTGATTTTCTTATTTATCCTACCGCGCTCGTTACTCAGCGGGTGGTAATAATTAACGCCGTTGTGTTTCGACTCTGCTATATGTACAACCGAGACCTCGGGAGCCCCCGCACTCGTTATTCGAGACGCGGAAACGAGAAGGGACAGACAGCTCGGAATGAATCGCGCTGATGTACGCGCGCGAAATCAAAGTCTGTGAAATCCGAAGATCGGAATAGCAATCGCATATCGGTTTAGACGGGCCATTCTCAAAGTCGATCCTGTCAAACTGACAATCAGGTCGAACGAATCCTCCGCCTCCAAAGACCGAGAAACTATCCTCGATCTGTTATGTACCAGCGTGAATGTATACACACACCTACACATGTATCGAACAACCCACCGAGATTTCTCATCATTTTCCATCTCCGTCTCGAAGCATCGGCGAGCCTCATGGACCGAGAGCCAGACGCCCGCCGTGGCTTGAACAGACTCTCGACGTTTTCTCGATAATCGTAACGATGAGAGAGAATCGAGAAGAGAACCTCCCTCGTTCTCTCACCCAAGAGCAGAAACTCACGCCTGGCAGCATCGCGGCACAACGACATTGCTCTCGGATTCCTTGACGTCGAAACGAGACGACACATCGCTCCCGGCTTGGTTAGGCGGAGAATCATAGAGAGATATGCTCCTCGTGATACGAGGTATATAAGATACGTTATTATTGTATATATATACAGATACAGGTTGTACAAACAACGAGAATACAGCGGGGAATGTGTAGAAACTATCGAGATTCTTCGAGGCGAAAGGCACGTCTGAACTCGGGGATTGACGCGGTTCTTTTAATTTCTCGTCGCGAGGAAATTGATCGATCGGCGAATTATTCAGAAAAAGGGAGAAAAGACTCGGTCCATTTTCGAGAGTACACAGCTTCTTCCTTTTATCTACTGACGTTTCTCTCGCAGGCGCAACATTCGCGTCTTTTCTCGAGTCTCTTTTTCTCTCTCTCTCCCTTTCTCTCTCTCTTCTTGAGTTACTTTGAATGTACGGCATCAGGCCTTGGGATGAACGCAGATTTTACGTTTCGCATCGAATGGCTAGAAGAAACGGGAATAAGACCGCTGCGCCCCCTCTCGCGCATAAATATCACGAGAGACGCGGGAGGAGGGACGCAAGACGAGTATAAGTGAGATATAAACTTCGGACCCCCTGTTTATGCCCATAATCGTTCGGCTATTTTTCGGTTCGATCGTAAAATCTAACTGGCGTATAAAAACGCGAAAAGAAAGAAGAAACGGCTCTGCTCCGCGGTGTTCCTTCTCTCTTTTCGCTGCTTTTTCTCGCGTTTTTTTGCAGAAAACCCGAGAACCAGCTCTCCTCCTTCGTCCTCGCGCGCTGACTCCAGCGCCCTCTCTTTCAGGCAGTTATTGATAATTTATTATAATTATCGCATTCGCTCGTGGGACGAGGCTGCGAATGGCCTTAAATCTAAAGACTAAAGAGACGCTGGCCGTGTCGTAAATTTAGGAGGAAAGAAAAAGCGAATACCGAGTACAGACGCGGCTCTACTCTCGATGCAACCACGAGGCTTTTCATTGTAATTTATCATTTTATCGCGATCCCCTGAAACTCCTCGGAAAATCTCTGCGGTGAGCAAGGACGAGTCGACTTTCGCGGTTCGCGCGTAATTAACCGACGTTTTAAGCGACATTTTCATCGAACGGTCGTTCTCGCTGCGACCTTTGTGAAAAAAAAAAGGAACGTTAATATCCGAGGCTCCCGATGACGACGGCGAGGGACGAGAGCTTTTCATTCTCTCTCTCCGAAGGGCCATCCTCTCTGATCATAAAACATATATTAAAGCGCGAAGCAAAAGCAACGAAGAAAGAGAGAGACAAAGATCGCTCATGTCGCTGCTGTTTCTCGTCGAGTACATGAATATTCATAACGTCCAAGTTTTCAATTTCGCCGCGAATACTTTCCACCCTTTCGCTGCTTTTATAGCTCGTAAAGGTCATCAGCGGAAAGTACCTCTCTGGTATCTGACCCAGGATTAGCGTGGACGCGCGTTGCTGGACGCGCGTGCGTTTTTCTTTCTGAATTTTCCGCGTTGCCTTTTCCGAGACTGCGAGAGAAGCGAAAAGGGCGCCAACTTTTAGCCCGGCAGTTGCGCGATAATTTAACAGTCAATTAGGCGCAACATTTCGCTGGGGAGCGCGCGCGGACTTTGCCGGGCGAGCTGCGAAACTCGAGCGGCATTTAATATCGACTGGTAAGCATTATTTCGCTGAAATCGCTTGGCTCCCGCGAACGCTTCGGAGCTTGGAAATCCTACGCCGCACATCCGATCACATCAGCATCCGATCTGCTCTCATCCCTCCTTCCTCTTCCGTTATTTTCTCACTCCCTGTCCCCTTTAGGATTCCCCCGCGCCCTTAAAACCCCCTTTTGAAAACGTGCAACTCTGCGCAGAGGGGGATATGTGTTGTACAATGCCACAACGTGGAGAACACCCGGTAATTGTTTGATTACTCAGCACGCTCTTGCTGAGCCACCGGTTAAACTCCAGCCATAGCCAAGGTAGGAACTTGCGCCTCGTATCTGGTTCCATCTTCCTCCCACTCTCTCTCTCTCCCTCCGCGAATCATTCCACTTTCCTCTCGCGATATATACGCAAGCGGTATACACATAGTACATCGCCGAAGACCGTAAAACCCCGCAGATGCCGAGGATCCCCTCGAGATCGTCGCGCATCGATGCTTCATCCCGAGCAGACGTCCTCATCGTCGCCCGCGAGACGTTAATCAGCGATTATTGATCGATCGAATCTTGATGAGAAGCGATCGCGATCAATGACCCGAGAGACGCGACTCGGCTCCACGTCGTTGACGTCCAAAGTGTCACTTAACTTCCCCCCTTAATAGATCGATGATCGACAGCGACCCACGTGCCCGGAGCGTCGGTCATCAACGTTCTTTTTCTTCCACCAATTTCCAGCAGCAACGAGAGTGCCAGGCTGTAAGAAAAAGCAGGAAACGAAATTCTCTACCGTTCCTGCAATTATACACCCGAATGTCCTTGTTTCGTCTCGTTTCATTGAAGAAACTGCTGAACGATCGTTGAATTTTCGAGATTTTGCTCCTCCATTATCTGTTTAATACGATATACCAGCGGCATTGTAAGTCGGACGATGTGACGAGGGTCATTTCGGCGCTCGGTCGCTGGATTCAACGTGTGTAGTCAACCGCGAATCAGATACATGCCACTGCGCGACAATGATGCTGGAGACTACAATATATGATACACAGAACGAATAAGCAGATAAGTGACCCAGTTGGCAAGCTCCGCGCTGTATGGACCTCGCGGTGGTTGAACGTTGAACGCTTAGACACTTTGCGCTCTGGCTATACCGGGCGTACGTCTCTGTATCAAAGTATCAACTGTCGCGAGGACTTCTCACGGATGGCACAATGGTACACGTACACACGAGCACGCCACTGTCGTCAGGTTCGAGGATAAAGTATCCGGGACAAAAAGGAGAAGGAAAGAAGATGAATGGAGCGTACGGACTCCTGGCGAGACCCAACGAGGAGGCGGACTCGGCGGTGGAGGCAAGGATCGGAAGACACCCCGGGGGAGTATCTATCGGGACTCTGCGGGAAGATTATTTTCATAGATGGCTTCGTCTCTTTCTATGATTTCGTGTGTCCTTTCACGGGTGGATTACCGAGGGATTCAATCGTCCGCGATGAGTCTGTGTGCGTTTGTGAGAGTATGAATCAAGCGGGTACTCATCAGACTCTTTTCTTCGATCTTCCTCGTGTGTTACCGGGCGAATCACGCTCTCGCTGTGTTTCTCCTCGATTACGGTAGGATTTTTCTTGTCCTTGTTTCGTCAATTGCAACGACAGTCTGACGAGTGAAAAATACGTCTCTCTGCTTCATCTTTCATCGAGAGGATGCTGCGAAATCCCTAATAATTTTCATCTCGTCACGGTTTTGCCCGACATCTCGCAAGATCGAGGTGTAAACGGATGTGAAAGTTTCCTTGATGGACCCTTTCACACTACCGATAAATCCGTCACGTTTGGACCGTCGATTTCCGTGATCGCACCTCGTACAATCCGAGTGTGGACCACGTGTGCTCTTCGGGCTTTATGCACCGAGCTGCGAAATCAGAGTTCTCGCTGCTGCACCGGACCTAATACAATCAGTCAAGTGTATCGAGGGTCGACAAAAGATCCTCTCGCTCGAACGATTTGATATAATTCTGTTTCTCTTTTTTTTTCTCGTTTCCTTCGTCTCGTAAGATACTTATCTCCCGGAGGGGTTGCGTTGGGGTGAAAAGGAAAAAAATACATCGAAAGAGGGTGGAAAGAGACGAATTCGTTTTTTGGGACTTTTTAGGGGGCGCTGAAGTCGCGTGGGAGTGGAAGAAAGTTTACAAGCGTGACACTTTTTCTCTTTCGCGCTGACGAGAAATACGAGGGTAGTCAGCGGGGTGAAGACGAAGGCTTCTTCTTGGCGGGTCGTACCTGCGTGTCAGGCGCGTTCCTCACGGTATCCACAGACGATAAATACCCGAAGATGGAAGAATAAAACGAGTCCAACGAAGCAATTTTGTACGCGGCTCCGAATTCAATGGCGTCCACTTTTCGTACCTTTTGTGAATGATTTTTTTTTTTTTTTGTCACTTGGATGAACTTTTTTCTAACCCCGTTGACGTTGAAGTTTCAGGAAATATCGAGAAAAGATGAAATATTTGTTTAACCCTAAGACGTGTTCGGTCGCAGACGTTGATGCTGGGATGATCGTTTTACGTAGCGCATCTCGTGGGTTGCAAAATTCGTGCGTCGAGTTCACGGTCCTTGGTAATTATACGCGCAACCAGGGTCGAGAATGCAGACGCATTAAGATCGAAAAAGCCCTCGGGCAGTGGGAGGTGCATCCGTTCTCGCAAACCGCGAGGAAGATGAAAAGCGCGAGGTGCTCCGAAGAGCACTTGAAAGTGGGAGTAAACGTCGAACGACGCGGAGATACATCACGGTTCTGTACATTCTGATGTTTCTTCGCTCGCCGTGAGAAAAAGAAAAAGACGCGCGAATGCTAATGGCCAAGTTTGCGAATCATCCTTTTTCATCCTTTGTTTCCACTGTATTCTCTACTTTGATAATTAAAACCACAGAGTTTTCTGACGAAAATAATTAATCGAATTACACTCGAAGTTTCAACCGATTTTTGCATCTCGCAATAAAATCGCAAGGGTCCGAGAAACGGTTCGCGAAAAATGCTTCGACGAACGCAGTTGAAACAGCGGAGAGTCAGTTGAAACTAATTAAAAATTGACAGCATCGTTCCGTGCGAAAGGAAGTTGAACAAAACGGAGAACAGCTTCGCCATTGTTATCGGCTGTGTTGCAAACGTCTGGAGGGCCCCCGAGGGTCTTCCTCCGGCGGAAGCAGGTGCGCATTTTTCTCTCGTTGCGAATCTCTTTTTTTTCGGCAGGTGCTGATGATGTTTGATGAATCCATAATGCATAACGCCTTCCGACTGTAAAAACGTCGAGTTCTCTTCGTCGGGGTGAAAAATGGAATCTCAAAGAATTTTTCCTTGCCAAGTGCAGGATGAGGAAAAAGTGGAGTGGTTGAGAAAACGCTCTGATGTTATGAATTGAATCAATCGGTCCCGAGATGGCTGTGCGTTTGGGAAAATGTAAAATGGCGGACGAGGATCGAGGCTGAAGCGGCGAATCGAATTTGCGCGCCGATCGGCCATCGAAACGGGACGAGAGAAGCACTCGGATGCAGACAGTTCGATGTTCATCCTCGCGGATATCCAGCAGTCCCCCCTGGCTGGCCTCTTCTAATCGTTTTGTGGTATGTTCATTTTTTTTTTGTATTTTTCATTTTCAAGTTTTATTCGGTCGGCGGAGTGGATCGCCTCGGCCAAGGGCCGGTGATTGGTTGACCGACGGACAAGGATCGAGGGGGCTTCAACGGAGCCCACGCCGCGGGCCCCGAGGCATCTATATATTCGTATAAGTGTGTATATACACAAGGTTACAAGTACAGACACATTGGACCGAGACTGAAATCGCGCACGCGGTCTCGAGGTCCGTCCTACCGCTACAAAGTACCAAAGGAATACGCGGAGCAGGCACTTTGACGGGCGGACTGCAATATGAGCAGGAATAAAATCAGCCTCCCCTACGGACGATGGACTCTATCAGATGGTAATTATGTGTACGGCTGATACAAGAAGATCCAGCCGATACTCCTATTCGAATCGTTCTAACGGGTGACCTTTCAGGGGATGCTTCAATTTCGATGAGAGATCCGTCCTGATTGCCCGGGTATCCTCCGAGGAAGTACGGAAATAACCTTCCCGCATCGGCGGACGAGTACTTTTCCAAACTCCCGAGTCGAAGGAGTGCTCGGCGGCGTCGGCCGAGACGTAGTTTGGTCACCCGGTACGTGGAATACGTTCGAGACGGTACGTTAGCAACTGACACAGTGAGTGACGTACGATATATGGAAGAAGGAAGATGGGTGAGATGGGAAGGTGGGGGTAGAATCGGGCAGTCTATAATATATAATAAAAATGCATCCACACGCCTCGATGAGTTGATTGTCTGCTTGTCAGGATGCCAAAACGTCCGAACTCGTGCATTTCATATCGCGTTACGCGCCGGTACGTATTGCGCTGTATAGGTGAATGTGCACACACGAGCGTCTCCCATAAGCATCGGAATATATACCCGAGATGAAGCGAGCACTTGTGTAAAGCACCAGGATGATACGTCCGCCCTCGGCGATCATCCGGGATCCCTCTTCTCGGCTCTCGTTCCCCGCTGGTCTCGTTTATTTTTTCTTCTCACCCACGTTCGTCCCGACTCTCATTTCGACGCGGATTCGACTTTGCACTGCGCCCTCGTCCGATCTTGCCTCTCGACGTGTCTCGTTCGACTTGCTCTTCCGATCCGCACTTTCCAAGCTACGATTTTCACACACGGGAGCCTGGTGGAACAACCGCTGCTTCCGAGTTCGTCATCGGATGTCGTGATCTTCCCGCTCATCCTTAGCCTGTTATCTCGCGACTGCCTGTTGTTTGTTCTTCGGAAACATCTTAGATTGTTGCTCTCGACTTTGTTACTCTCGAAGGAGGATCCCGGGCAATCTCAGCGCGAACCTCGGAGCTGGGGGTCCTTGGGTTCGCGTATGCTCTAGAGAAACAACGAGTGCCACATGGTGTATACTTGGTATGGATTTGCATACGAGGATTCTCGACGTTTCTCTAGACTCTCTCGCCGTGTTTCAGAGAGCGAGCAAAACGGTGGAGAAAGATAAAAGACGCTAGGCCGGGATGTGTCACCTATCGGGTATAAGGGCTGGATTCCCGAGCGTCGAGGTAGCGCGGGAGACACACAGCGAGGCGAAAGAACGGGAGCTCGTTCGCGAGACTCTTCGTGCCGGCAGATGTCATATTCCCATTGTCTGTGTTGTCGCTGAGTGAGGTAAGTACTCGTTACTAAGTGCTGTTTTATTTGTGTAACAACAGCCACTTTGCTGCCAACGACGCGCCAACACGCCCGGCCTTCGACTACACCGACGTTGGAGCCTTTCACCTATTGCACCTTTCCCTAGGCACCACCCGGAGGTGCGCCATCCAGTCGCCTCCGGGGAACTCTCCGATATACTTTATTCGGGTTTTATGCACTCGCGTAGACTAGGAAGGCGGACACAGACCTTGGTTATTTCGGATGAGACAACGGTGGAAGAGAGCAAGTGACGAGGTTGAGACAACCCGGAGACACGCGGTGATCAAGACGGACGGGATCATGGCCTTCCGGTCCGGTACGCGGGAAAATCCTCCGGCCTAGTCGGCTGACTCTGCCGATCCGCGAGATTGCCGCGAGTTTGCATCAACTTGTCCAACGCGAGAGGATGGAAAAACGGCCGAGTCGGGTCAACCAGCCGGCAACGTCGATGTCGACGATTTCATGGATAATTATTTCGGAACTCGAGCAAACACGGTGGTGGGCAATTGTGCGGCTATTGTCTATGTTGGAACCGCGAAGACGTCATTGCTGGTTAACAAACGCCTTCGTTATTGCGTTAGACGGCAAAGAGAAAGCCCCGACTGCTGTGAGCACACTGGAAGCAGCGGTAACGGCTTCTCCTGGAGCTTCAACCAGGCAGCTAGGCACATCCACGCGTAGTGAAGACATCTCTCGAAGGAGAGCACCACGAGACCGCACAAGCGGTCCTTTGCCTTTGATCTTGGTCAACAGGCAAACTTTAGACCCTCGTCTGAGTCTTTCTCCGAACGTCTTGATGGCAATGAGAGGATCCGCGATATCGGAACCCACACGCGTTGGTAGGAACGATCCATTTTCTTTCCAAGGTATCAAGATGCGTTTCAGCGCGAACCCACCGTGAATGCCTAGCTTTGGTGCTCCGCCGTTCCGCCGGAGCCTTACGAGAAACGCTAACCCACTGACGGAAAACAAAGATCCCGGGCAATACATGTTCCGCGGGATTAACATTGGCTCGAGGAAACAAACAGGCGCGAACAAGATGGAATGAACGAAATATCTTCCGGCCCGCCTCCATACTTGTCCCGTGGCCTCGCTCTCTCTCTCACCCTTTCCGTGTTCCTCCTCTGCCTTCATTCCTCTGTTGGGATATCTTCCGGTTGATGTCCAAAGGTGCTTCTCACACTGGCAACCAGTGTGCGAGCAGCGCACCTCTCTCGTCTCCCTGGTCCTGGCGCAAATTGTACAATAACAATCTTAGTGGTTGCTCGTAGCTACAGACGTTGTTGCGCGAGCGAGCTTTGCCGGGCCAGCACCAGCAACCTTTCTAGCAGCAGCATCAACCAAACCCATCTCGGGCAATGTTCACCACAGTGTTGTGTACATTAGCGAATGCTCCGAAGGCAAGACAAACGGAATATTACACAAATACCCGGTCCTCAATGTTCTCTCCGTCTTTATCTCGTCTTTTCCGCCCGTGTACCAGTGTACGTGTCGTATTACCCCGAAACGCCAAAGTCTCTGATGTTTCTCGGTGAGAGCGAGAGACCAGGCGTCGGGGAACAGCGCGAGGACACGCGATCTCGACTGTGGAACGCTCTCTGGCCCTACGGCCATTTCCTTTCTTCGTCTCTGCATTCAGCATCGGCAAAGCACAGCGGAGAATCGTCGGCGCCCGGTATCTTCGTCGCCGACGCCGGTCCTGGCTAGGAGTCCAAGGCGTTTCATCTTGAAGGAGTTGTTGAACGAAGAGGGTACACGGATGAGGATGAGATACGAATTGGAGAATAGGAGCAGAGAAATAGAAACGTCGTACAAGGACCGGGGAAGGGTATGCACCTTCAAGGGGTTTCCCTGGAGTTTGGACAATTCTGGGGACGGGCACCGTTCCGATTGCTTAGCCTAATTCGTCCCGTTTGTGCCGCGGGTACCATTCGTCAAAGTACCACGTTGCGCCGATCTCTCTTCCTCTCCCTTTGCCATGTTCAAACCGCTCGGGGTTTCATCAGTAGCCTTAGCTCACATCCACCGGAATAGATGTTCGACCGCATGTCCCTTGTCCCGGTAAGACAACTTCATTTTCACATCGACGGAAGTGTACTCCGCTACAAAATACCTGTCCAAGTGGTGTCACCGAAAATCCGGGCAAGAGTCCTAACCAATGAGGGTCATGGTAGATTGGCCCATCAACGATTGTTCCTGGATTCGATGGATTTTCATAAAAACCCGCTATCGCGGGATTGTACTTTGTTAGGCGGGCATTTCAATCTTCATTTTTTTTTACTTTTTCCAAGCGAAACCTACGTGCCTATCTAGCACCGAAGATCGAGTGGGTATGAAAGAAATAATGGGTCGGTTCCTTCCAGTCGCGCAGGATCGGGCGACGATTGAATGGGCCAATCTATCGCGGAGAAAGGTTGCTGCCTGGTGAGGACCGTTCGAATTTAAATATTAGCCTTCTGCTATTACGGAGCCCTTTGAAGGCTGGCAGGTGTACCTCGCAACTCCTACGGAAAACCACCGCGCGGAGGCAAACGAGGAGGCAAACAAGCGAACACGCGCACAGCGTGCGTTGTAACGGCCATGAACGAGGCGCACACACGCATCTCTGGCTGGGTTTTGCTTCTGTATAAGTATATGACATTCGTGCCTGTCGATCCCTACCAACCCCCGAAGGTGTACCGATTCTCCTTTCACCTTGGGTGCTCGCCAGGCGGATCATTCCGTTTTTTTCTCTTCCATCTTTCTTTCCGTCTCACTTTCTCGTGCTTTTTTTTTTCTTCTCCACTTTTTCCTTTCGATGGACCCACGTACACGATACGCGCAAGGGTGTAGGTTTAACCTTTAGAATTTTATGCCGTACTCGGATAATATTCCCGGTTTCACGTGTGTAAAGTCCCTCGCCGTGTACGTACACGTAAGTGTGGATTCAATGCTGCACGAGCACATCCGAATTCTTCTTCGTCTACTTGCTCCGATATGTATCCCGACTCATCAAAGGGCCACGAGGTACGTTTTTTGTGCGCACAGGAGAAAAGCCAAGGAGGTAAAACGCGCGCGGGCGAGTTCATCAGGGACGAAGAGGTGAAAGAATACGTTGCTCGTGTGTATGTGTGTATGTGGAGGCGACGGTGGATACAACTCCACGGGGATCCTTTGAAGGAGAGATGAGCTGATGCTACGTATCAAGAACGAACGAACAAAATATCCAGCAGGCTGTGTAGGTTGATACTCGTGTACTTTACATCAAAATTGCAGAGTGTGTGTCCATGTGCGCCATGGTTCGCATCATGTACGTCCGCGATGGAGAGAAAAAGTTCGTTATCGACCAGCTGCTGTAAAAACGTCTAATCCTGTTTATGAACGTTTCTTCGTGCGTTATTTTGTCGGTAGGAAATATTGAAAAATCGATAAACTTGGTATTTTTGGAATAGGAACTCTTGGGACATTTCGACTTCCGTTTTTTGCGTTTTCTCGTTGGAATTTCAAGTTTTCGGGAAAAAGTCGGGGGGTTTCGTAATCGGAGGGAAATTTCCGATCGGATAGGCTTTTGAAATATTGAAAAATGGAAAAAAAAAATTTTACTCCATTTGTCGCCACTTTTCCAGAATCGGCGAAAAGTCGGAATTTCAAATGGTCATAACTACGTTTATAATTGAGCTACGTAGGTTTTTTGGGGGTGTTTTGAAAAGCCCTCGAGTAGACTCGAAGAATGGCGCAAGTTGCATCCAGATAGCTAGATCTCTTCACCCTCAAAATCGAGGTTGAAAATCGGCGAAAAAAACGCAAAGGGGTATGTATGGGAAAATTGGCAAAAATCGATGGTCCAACTTTAAAAATCCGCCAAAAATCGAATAATCAAGATATCTCGATAAACCAAACGGCATTTTGAAGCGTAATCAATAACGAAGAGAACAAGCGCAACCCAGAGTGTCTACCTCAACGTGGAAAAAAATGGCAAGCATTTTAGTGGACAAACTCGTTTTCGAAAAATTGACGAAAAATTTTCAATTTCAAAAATCCAATCTTTCAGTCTATATCGATGTCATTTTTCCCGCTGATTACGAAACACACCGGTATTTCATCAAAAACTCAAAAATTCAGTCCAAAAACCCGAAAAATCCGATCTGACCAAACTCAAATTTCGAGCATTAAATCCAAAAATAAATCTGGGACGACATTTTCGATGCCGCGATGGCAAACAACTACGGGGAATATCCATTACGGCGTGGTGCTCAATTTTTGCCACACCGAACAATTTGAATAATCGTTCGATGCTCATGGAAGATAATTGGTTTATCTCGCGCTGCGAGATCGGCACGCCACGATATTTCTCTCACGTATAATAATGCGGGTGACGAGAAGCAGCCGTGACAAGGTTTTCCCGGTCTCGTGTATCACGGTAAAAAAATTCAATAAAGCCGAGCTGACACGTAGTCGAGTCGGGAAGAAACAAGTTGGAAAAATCTCACGGTTTCTGCCTCATCCTCGAGGCCTCTCGTCAACTTGGTCTTCCCTCGCACAATAATGTATACACGTACATTAATATACATACACCCTTCGCCTTCAGCCTCGAACGTTGAGGCGTCATCCATTTATAAACTTTGATCAGATTTTAATTCGATCTTCGGCCAGATAGCGAATTGACGGAAAGAAGAAAAACACGGATGCAATCAACGTGCCCACAGCTCGAAGAGCTTCTTTTCAACCGCGCGGAAATTCATGAAAATTCATCTTCACCCTCATTGAATATTCAATCCTTCTTTTTTTTCTCGTAAAAACGTACCTCGATCTTGGGTCCATCGATGATCTCCAAAGAATACGCGGAGAAATAGGAGAAAAGGGGTAAAAATCGTGTATCGAATCGCACGAGAAACGTTTTAGCGACGAGGGGCAAAAAGAATGGAAAAAAATGAGGAAATAATCGCTTTTCGCGAAATATTCGACTCTCTCGCGGTTAAAAGCTCGGGGCAAACATCGGTCGAGACTGGGGTAAACAGTGTAAAAGAGGGAGACGGTGGCCGAGAGTGCTTGGAAGAGGGTGAAGGAGCTCGCGGTTTTGGTTGCGGGTGGGTGTAGTGAGTAAAGTCGACGACGACAACGACGTCAACGACAGAGGATTGCGTGCGCGACTGCATTCCGTTAAAGCGCGACCCCGCGGCTTTGCCGCTACGACGAGTGCTCATTGTGCGACATTTTGAATTTCCAGGTGGATGCACCTTCAGTCGTCGGCCTTTGATTCTCTTTATTTATTTATTTTTTCATTTTTTCGCTTTTATCCCCCCCTCCTCTCTCACTTTTCGCTCGTTTTCTTCGCGAGAGCTTCGAAAATTACGTCACGCGTGATAAAATTTGCCGTCGTGTGTACGAAGGCGTGTACCGCACACACGTGGTGTACACGGCGAGAGGAGGAAGAAAGTCGAGAGGTTTTCCCTTTCGCGTGCATCAACGTTTGTATTAAACATTACGTTTTTGTCGTCGCGAAACGCGCAACGACGACTGATGAGAGGATCACGAGAGGCCGCGAGGCACACGGTCATGCAACGCGGAAAACTTGTCCGCGCCGAACGATTTTCTCGAAAGGCAAAGATGAAAATGAGAGGAGAAGGAAGGAGAGAAAAATAAAAAGCAGCGACGACGGCGGCGGCGGCGGCGGCGGCGGGGAAGAGCCATTAGGGGTCGTGGCGCGCAGTTGGGAAACGGCGTCAACGAGTATCGTCGAATGCTTCTGGCGGGGAGAAAAAAAGGGACTTGAAAAAATATGTTAACCGAGCGGAGAAAAATCAGACCTCGAGAAGGAGCGACTCGCGGGCCTTCGATGTTGTTGTACAGATATATACGCGGTGTAAAAAAATTCTCCAGCGGCGACCGGGTGCTTCGGGCGATCCTCGACAATCACCGTAATTATCTGAGGCGCCAGATTCCAAAGCCACCAAACGCAGATGGACCAAAACGCGTCTCGCTGCTCTGTATAACACGTTGATAACACGACGATCATCGTCGTTCAACACGATGACGTCGAGGGTATAATCGAACTCGGCAAGAGTGCTTTCCTAATGGATCGAGGAGAGAGCCAGAGAGGGTGTGCAGCATCTCCTCTTACGGATCTTTTCTTACGAGTCATTTCGGACGACCGTGTAGAGTCGCGGTGTTTCCAGCCGCATTTTCATCTTTTTCACAAAGTTGCGAGAGAAAAAATAGTAATAACAGGGGGGAGGACCAAAGTCGAGCACCGGTAGGGGATGAAAATAAACACTGTTTCCACAGTAGAGGCCAAGGTAATCGGATCGACGTAGACGAGCACGTGAAATCTCCGCGCGGATGCTGCGTACGGTCCACCATCTTCGTCTTCGGTATTTCACGGGGATTTGAACCCAAGACATTTTCACCCGATAAATAGACCGGCAGGCTGGTAGGACGAGGATCCTCGTTACAAACTCTCCGGTAACTAGCTTCGCCGATGGCGTTGCGATCGACTTTGCAATCTCCTCTCCCCTCCTCTCTCGCGCATCTCGCATCTCTCGGTCCTCCGCCAACATCCTCGTCTCGATATCCTCCTGGTAACTGTGTTGCGCGATGCTTGATGGGATTTCTAGCCGATGGTGCGTACAATCCTATTTCGAGATCGCCGAGTACCTCGAAATCATCGCAGCCTCCCGTTTCGAATCTCGTCGTTTCACGATACCGTGGATCTTTTGTGCGATCCGAGCATCCCGGAGGCTTTTGTCTCGCGAAATCTCAAAACTTTTCGATCGTTCAAGGGGATGAAAAAACGCGAAAATATCGAAGATGCCGTCTGAGAAGACGACGATCGAACGCGAGATGAGAGACGAAAAATTGGAGCGCTCCAAAAGTGCTCCTCCGATCTTGTTTCTCCGCGGCATTCTTCCGCGCGTGTGTGCGATATTCAAATGTGGTCCATGCACGTTTAACGTGCTCGTGGTTGAATTTCAAGGTTTCACGGATAAAGAGAGAGCGAGAGAGAGAGAGAGAGAGGGAAGGAGAGACAGCATCACGCTCGTTCCTGAATACGCCCACAAATTTATCATCGAGTATTATTCATTGAAGCGTCAATGGACCATTTGAATATGAAAAGAAGGAACCCGGAGTGAATGCGCGAGCGTGTATAGTAAATAGAAAGTATATACAGCGCCATCTATATTTATATACAATACGCGCAAGCTCGGTATCGGCAGCAGGAATTGAAAACCCGAGAGAATCACAGCGGCACACGGATGCGAGCATTCACATGTGCATAAAATCAAAGCGGGAATTATAACGCTTTTGCAAGGCCGAAGATTAAGAGGACCAAGAAGCGCGAGCTCGTGAGAGAAGAGACGCGAGGGAAGAAGAAGGAAACGCTGGATGCCAGGGTTCGATTATTTAATCGATTCAAAATGTATTTCACAGAGCGAGAGAGAGAGAGGATGGAAAAAAAGGGAGACGAACGTACGAGAGGGGAATTCTTTTTGTTTAACTTCCTGCGACGAAGGGACACACAACCGGTGGACCACAGACATCGAAAGAGAGGAATAAATACAGGTTCGCGATGCAAGAGGGTAATACGAGCATAAATGTACCACGAGTACACGTCAACCGCGTGTCGGATTTTTTTTCTTTTTTGAGAACGTACAGAGTACGATTTTCTTCTTTTTTTTTCATTTAAATACACATATATGGGGAATTCAACGCGAGTTTGACATTCCAGAGTTTTTCCGTTCGAGAAAATAATCATTTTTAGTTTTTATTAGACAGACGAAAGTTTGCTCCAACAGATTCTCTCGTCGATCTCTTTCCGCGGATTATTCGAACGAATCTCTTCTGAACGCGTTATGATCGGAACGAATTCGTGTCTGTGATACGACGAATCGATTCACCGATAAGATCGAAACGAGTCTATGTGGGATTAAGTCGTGAATTTAAAATTTGAGAAGATTGCTGAAATTAATTTTCAGTCTCGGTTGATTCCACGTGGAAGGCCTCGTACGAGAAAAATTAAGGAGGAAGGACGAACCGCGATCGGATTAAGAGCGGAGGGTTGATAATTCGGTGCTTAAAAAAATAACGATACGAAGAAATCGATGAAAATTCGAGTGGTCGATAAATCGATCGTTTTTTTTTTTTGATGAACTCATCTACTTCTTTTTTTCGTCTCGCCTCGTTAGAGAGGGTGAAGAGATATCGCGTGACGAATATTCTTATTGCCGTTTTATCATCGGAGAAAAATAACCTCGGTCTCGTACGCCACGAACGTTTCGTACACAAATCCAATCGCGTATCGATGAATTTATCTCTCGAAACAAACGCAGATATAAATACAGCCTCTTTTCTCCCGAGCAGCTGAACACTCTCTCCACTCGTCGTCGTCGTTGCACTCGCGATGAGACTTTTTTTCATTCTCGTCGCGATCCTCGTCTGTCATGGACCAAATTTTTCCAGCGCTCGATCGAGACACGAGAAAATTCGAAAATCTCGTCCAATCAACAGCACCCTGGACGCTCAGGATGGCAGCGACGACGTTAGATCGAATCGCACGGTAATTCGTCGTATTTATACGTTTTTCTTTTTTCGCGTCACGAAAAATCGATCCGAGATGAAAAAAACGAGACAGGACGAGAAATTGAACGAAAAAAATGTTTTTTTTTTGAGAATCTGTCAATTCCTCCTGTTTTTCTAGCTCAACGCTGCAGAACCGGAAGTTCCGAGTGACACCGGATCGGGCAACAAAACGGACGAGGATCTCGGCCTGGTGAACGAGTTTCAATCCGAACTGGCGAATCTGAGGGAATTCGCCCAGAGCGTGGCAGCACCCGCGAGGAATTTTCGGCGTTCGATGCACAGCGAACACGATATAAACGCGGAAATTACGATATTTTCGAAAATCCTCGAAAAGACCGTGATAGCCATCCTGGACGCCATTGAATCTTACGTACCGAATATGCAGCCGATGACGAAACACATCCGAGAGATCGCGTTGGACGCGCTTAAGAAATAAAAAAACAGCTTCCGACAATCCTCTCGATCGATATTTATTCACGAAACCACCCTCCCCCATCCACCCTTTGAATAAACATCGCAAGGACGGAAAAAGTCGAAAAAAATACGTTTTTTTCAAGGCCGAACAAGTTTCTCTGCAAAATCGGCTGAAAAAGAGATTGACGAATATTCCGATCGGAGCAGGAGCGTGCGGGTGTAAACTGCGGTGTGTAACATTGGCCGGAAAGTGAGAATCATCCCCCACCGGCGAACAGCCTTTTGGTCGATGGTAATTAATTATTATTACAAACTTAGAGTGTAGGTTTTATCACAATAGCTCCGGGCTAATTGGATAGATAATTAAGGGTGAAGGTAATTATGACTGTATACAGTCTGCACCGAAGGTACGTGTTTTGGTAGAGCAGACGATCGAACGGGACAAATCTGTACATGTACAACATACAAAATAAGCCACGAGTCTGTGCGGGCATAGAACGTGCCGACGTAGACGATAAATCGCTCGTGGCAATAACGAGAGAGCGACGTACCACGCGGTATGTTCCTTTCGAAAAAGAAAAACTCGAAATCTCCATTTTTTTTTCCATTCGACGAAATTCAAAAGGAAAATTGGACCAAACTCGATGTAACCAAGAAGAAAAAAGCTCTCGTTCACGTCGGAAATAAGCAACAAAGATGAATATTCGTCCGGACAAGCTGGCCTGATTACACTTTGATTCCACGTGAAATAGAATTTATTTACACATATTATATGTGTGTAATGTTCCCAGGGCTGTGATATAATTCCAATTCTCGTGGATGTCATCGCGAATATGGCGTCTATCTGGGATTCATCGCAACGAGGTTGTACGAGTCCCGCGTGGAATACGATGCCGGGCTACGAGCCCATTGAAATTAACAATTTACGTTGGCAGTTGCAACAATAGCTCCGAGGTGCCATTGCACGGTCAGCACTCGAGTATTATGCAGCGAGGTTTCTGGGCAATGCTGGGCAATCCATTCGTATATACCGCATCGCATCAACGTGCATACTCCAGTAGGTATCAGCGTTGCCAGCAGTCTGCATCAGCATCGGAAATACAAACTTTGACGCGCTCTCAATTACGTCGATGTCTAATCAGCACCGATGATTCCACTCGCTGGATTTTGTCAACGAAAATCAGCACGAATTTCGTACACGATCACTTTGAATTACATCCGCCATCGACCTCTGGACTCGCCGAAAGAATAATTGGAGACAAAAAATTATTCGTCGACGCGAGTCGGATTTTCGAAAAAAAAAATGTGAATAAAGACTGCCAGCGGTAACGCACGTAAGAGGACGCAATGCGGTGGCAAAAGGGGTGAAACGAGTGTGCACACAGCGAGCTCGGCGCTGGTAGAGTCGATGGTGGGTTTTGGTTCCAGGCGAGAGAGGGATGAAGCTTCCTCGGGGGTTGGCGAAAGAGCGAGATGGACCGAGGAGGAGGAAGATGGATGCAGAGAGACGAAGAGACGCCGGAAATGTATACAGATATTGTGAAAAAGCCCGCGAGAGGGAATCCAGGGCTGTCGAGTGTTCTGATTATTTGTATTTTGTGGGTTGCCGTACTCCTGTGCGGCCGTCGAGCATCAACAATAGCCCCACGGTGGATCCACGAGTCGGATAATGACGAAGTGGCGGATAAAACACAAACGAATATGCCACGAAGTGACACCTCTCAATGACTCTCTCGCGTTACATCTCTCACCTTCTCTTTATTGATATATACACGCGCGCACCCCGTTACATCCCCGTGGATTCGTTCAGGCGCCTGGGAAGCATCGTCCGGGGACAAACAACGAACCTACCCGCGTTACCGCATGACCCAAGAATAACACCACTTCTGCAATAATGGCAAGCGATGAACCCCTTGTTTTTAATGAGAAATAACGTCCCGAGTGTCGCACACCCCGACGCTCGTTGTCATCCTCGTATCGTGATTATCGTCAGGTGCGTGTGCGCCCACGCATTTGCCACTCTTCGTTTTCCTCGGGGTGCTCGCGGTATTGTGTGCTGTTTTGTTTGGTTTTTGTCATTTTTCATTATCATCCTCTCTTCGAGCCTCAAACGACGAATCGGCGCGAGCATCGACGTATGCGAACGCCATTCATTGAGAGCTTTTCACCGCTGTACGTGCAGACTCGTGGATGACGCTCGTGTTCGAGGCGACAGACGACGCCTACGCGCACCTCTCGTCGGATGTAAGGACAAACGTTTTTCGTGCAACTTAATTTGGGTTAACCCTGTTTTTGAAAATGAAAAATCTCCAAGGAATTTTGAGGGGTCGTCGATGGGCTCGAGGGTTGAGGAGACGCCGAGGGGATGGTGAGGTTAGATTCGCGAATATTTATGCAAATTCACGGTTTGAGGCACATGCCGAGGCTTTTACCATATATTTTATAGTCCGCGTCTATAACGTGTGTCGGTGAATTTTGTGTACACTGAATCGCTTCGTTTCTCGGCGACTGTTCATCCCCGGGTCGTATATATATTCGAGAAACTATAACGCCTCGTTGACGGACTATATAGCCATAAGCACCGAGGGATTTTCAACCCTCGAGAATTCGGACTCGTTAACAAAGTTACAGATTCCTCGTAATCAAGGAGAATGGTCGCGGACGCGTGTGTGTGTGTGTGTGCCTTCGCGGATAAATTCAATACGTACGTTACCGACGTGTGTGAGGTTGGTTAGAATCTCCAATGTTATTCATATATTCAAACCATAGTTGTGTTATATATACGCATGTATTCGTCTCTGCGGTTCAAGATACTTTGGTATACCTTAAGGAAGGAAAGGCACTGGGAATTTTAACGTCGAAACGGCGGAAACTCTCGCACGGACATAATTCCGGAGAAACACGCGTAATCGTTGAGTTTCAGAATCAGCGGAAAAAATTGCATGGATATAGAGTGAAAAATTCAGTTTTTGAAATACAAAATTTTTCGACGGGTTTTGCGAGAGCGAGTTTGTCCACTAAAAGGCTTGCCGTTTTTTTCCAAGTTGAGGTAGGAACTCCAACTTGCGCTTCGTCTCTGCGTGATTGATTACGCTTCAAAATGCCGTTTGGTTCACGTGGATATCTTGATTTTTCGATTTTTGGCGGATTTTTTAAGTTGGACCATCGATTTTCGCCAATTTTCCCATACATACCCCTTTGCGTTTTTTTCGCCGATTTTCAACCTCGATTTTGAGGGTGAAGGGATCTAGCTATCTGGATGCAACTTGCGCCATTCTTCGAGTCTACTCGAGGGCTCTTCAAAACACCCCCAAAAAACCTACGTAGCTCAATCAGAAACGTAGTTACAGCCATTTGAAATTTCGACTTTTCGACGATTCTGGAAAAGTGGCGAAAAATGACGAGAATTTTTTTCTTCCATTTTTCAATATTTCAATACCCTATCCGATCGGAATTTTTCCGCTGATTACAAAACGCCCCAACTTTTTTCCAAAAACTCAAAATTCACATGAGAAAACTGCAAAAATCCTACATCAACATTTCTCCAAAATTCCCGAACTTCAAAAGATCCTATTTTTCCCAGTCTCTATTCCCCCATCACCGTACTTTGAAAATCAACACGTAAATAAAGAAATTACGCCATCCAAAGTATCGAAAGAATTCTCCGAGCATTGGGTTGAGATTTTTTTTCCCCAATTTGGGGGTGGATGGTAAATACCCTGGTTCTTGCTCCGAGCGAGAAAGAGACAGCGACAGGTTGATCGTACGGAGGGCGCAATACACTAACCAGCAAACAGAGGGCGCAGTTTGTCTTGGCCCATTAGGAGAAACGCTAGTTGGCTCTTGCCACCGTTCGCTTTTTTTTTTCCTCCCAGAGAGGATCGTTTCTGCGGCTGTGTGCAGAAATACGGTGGAAGAAAAAAGAATGCACACCAGCGAAACTTTTGTATATAACTAAATGTATTTACTGGTCCATCTATAGATCGCGATGTGGGATTGTGGAGGAGAGAAACGCGAAACGGGTTGTTTTATGGTCCAGCATCTGTTCGACGATCGTCTCGTTCCGATACCACTTTATCCCTGGCGTTAGTCGTTTCCTAACTGTTTGCGAAACAAGCAGGCTCTGCTCTTCTATCGCTGTACCATTTTATACATCTTTCATGCGTATATACATATATATACCACATTACGTAACGCCGTCCCTCTCCAATTCTCTCCCTCAACAGCCAAAGTATACTTACTTTTAAGATTTTTTCCTTCTCTCTTTTTCCCCGGCCCTGAGAAAACCCTAAAGCCAAGAACTTCCTTGCCTCTCGCTCTCATCCGTTTCCTCTTATTTTCCATTTACCTCGCCGCTTCGACCCTCCGTTTCAGCCTCCATTCTCGCGGATACCCAAGCGTTTCTCGTTATCGTTCGGCGTGATAATATCGTTGTTCTTTTCCGCTGTATTCGACTTTCCAATTTTCGCCCGAAAGCTCTTTCAGCTCCGCGTGAAATTCGAGATAATTCGGAGAATAATACGGCAAAGAATCTATTGACAAATGGACCGAAGCGAATGGCATCCCTGATGGATGTCGATGGAAACTTTCCGCAGGAGGGGTGGCCATCGGTGATACGGTGGGAGCCACACGAGTGGGAATAAATGTTTGTTTTATGCCTCGTTCGAAATGGGAACGCGATTGGATGCTGTACGACAGGCTGATAAGCATCGCGGCGGATATCGTCGGAGTTTCTCTCGCTCGGGGGATGTTTTTCTTTTCGAACCTCGGAATCTCCGTCTCGGCTAGACAAAGAGGAGAAGATGAGAATAAAAAGAGGATTTTCATGAGCCGATTTCGGGATGCGAACACGCGTGAACGCGGAAAAAAGGAGGGACCGCGTTTTCCCCGCGGGAAAACCATACATCGGGAGCAACTCTCGTGAAAGTCCTTGCCCGCTCGCGACACAACGCCTCGGGCAAAATTCGCGGGTATACAACGGTCACACCGTAATGATCGCTCGTATATATTCCAGGCTCCACGTCGTGGACGTTATTTATCGGCACAGAGTGCCCCGCGGCTGGGGGCACAAGATTCGAGCGGAAGAGGGAAAGAAAAACGTGGACTCAAAATTCAAACTCCGCAGAAAAAAAAAGGGTAGATGAATATCTTTGATTTTCTCCGAGCACTCTTCGGAAAAATGAGATTCTTGATTTTGTTAATTGATTTTGAAAGCACCGAAATTAATTAATCCACCTTCGAGTAGCTCGGTTGGATTCCAAACGCGTCTCGAGCGAATCGCACGAAGATATAAGAAACAGTCGGAGGTTTATTATTTCGGTGGTATGGAAACGTACACGAGCGCAGGAAGCGAACGATAATCCTCCGGATGTACGAGGCTCCGCAGAACTGTTTCGTACGTTTCAATGTGGGGTATACCGGCAACGTTTTTGCCAGGAACGAGGGGTTAAGGATAGAGGGGTGGTGGTGGTGGTACGTACGATACACAAGGGGGTTGCGCCGGCGGTAGTTATTCTTTTCGTAACTCGGAGAACTTCCTGGCAAGCATATGCATACCTGCGATAATATACATATACGATTGCGTAGCTCGTACACATAGATTACGTACAGCACCGAATTCGTGTATACAGGGTGGGTCAAAACTCGACGCCGAAATAGCGAGACTAGATTCAGGACGAAATTCCAAGTCGAAATGTCCTTTGGCACTTTTTCGTACGACGAAAACCCAACGAGTTATCGATCGCCAAAGTTGGTCGAGCCGCGCGCCACCTATCGGTCAAACTGTATCGCTCGATAACTCGACGTGGGTTCGTCGGATCGAAAAGTGCTCGAGGACTTTTCGTCTTGAAATTTCATCCCCAATGTAGTGTCAAATCGCCGGCATTTAATTTTGGGACACCCTGTATGGGCACATTCGTTCGGAGTAGGTTAGATGGAACAGGAATAGTCGAAGCGAAAGAGGGTAGCAATAAATAAACGTACGGTGTGTACTGGGACTCGTCGGCGATAATACGTGATCCCTTTGCGTTGAATACTTGATGCCAAGTACTCGGTTGTATCTGCATATCCCACCCCTGCATGCGTACTACCCCCTGCACCTTTGACGATTCACGAGACCCGGCCGTTTCTCTCCCTTTCTTTACTCAATTATTTCCCTTATCGAAACCCACAATGCACACAGCGACGAATCGATCAATCGACGAATCTCATTCTCCACCCCCTCGACTTTTCATCCCTCTCGTGTGAAACTCGAATTTTGAATGTCTCCCGGCACGAGGAGGCACGGGATCATCCTCGACGTGGATATCCCAGGGAGAAAAGGACAAACGAAGAGTATTGATGAACCCATAAAGGAAGATCAAACGAACGCGACTTTTGTCGCGGCGTCGAGCTCCTCGCTTTCAATGGAATCAGAGTGGTGGAAAAAAGGAAGAAAAAACACGCGAAAAAGATGCAGCATCAATGCAAGCGCACGTAGACAAACGCGCGCAGTCGAAGAGCACAGCAGACGGGAGGCTGCTGGATCATGCACTCTCGCAGCATCCGAAGAAGAAAGCTCATCTCTCGAATATCTCGCGTGTATCGCGTGTACATCGCATCTATAAGCTCTACGTACATGCATTTCCGATTTGCCAGCAGTCTCATCGCACAAAAAGCCAGGCGCACAAAGGTGTCTGCGCGTGTATTCGCAGCGGAGTACGTGTGAGTTTTCATGCGATACAGCCGCAACCGGAGCGTCTGGCCAAAGACGAAACTGAAATTTTTGAATAAAACGAGAAGCCGCATAAGAGATCAGGGCGTGATGAAAAACAAACAGCGGTTTAGTTTGCCGTTTGATCTTCGGCCGGGCATTCAAGGCGACTCCGACGAATCTCATCTCTCCGCGAGATTCTTCGGCGCGTGCGTTTTTTTCCCTTTATCTCATCGCTCGCTCGCAGCATCCGCGCGGCTTTTGTCATCCATCGAATGCGTATCGCGCGCGTCGATATAAACGCGTCAATGTCGTTTCGCGCGCGAAATTCCTCGCACTTTTTTTCCATTCGTACAGGATGCGCTCGAGGTTTTGTCAGACCTTGGTTGTGGGAACGTGTATGGAAACGGGAAATTGCGGGTACCGACGTCGTCAGCCTCCCGCGCTTGCTGTCGCGCTTCATCTCCGAGCGAAAACGAGATAAATCGAGGGAGTTTCCTTTTCGCAGACGCGGAAACACATCGACGATCCGAGCGCGTTTGTAACGTCTCTTTTCGCCCGACGAGCATCGATCCTTTCGGGGCTCCTCTCAAAGCTCTCGAGGGTGTCTATACAGCCGCTTGTATACGCAAAGCGTGTACCAAAAGCCATTGCGATCTTCTCCGCCTCTTCGAAGCTCCGCGCGAACAAAGTCGCGTTTAATTTGTCAAGCGAGTGTACATCGTCGATGCGGAAACTGTATACAGATTCGGTCCATGCGTCTGCAGACTCCGTGCTCTCGCGTTTTCAATTCGAATCTCTCGAAATCGTCATTTATTATTTTTCTTTAATGATTTTTCGTCGAGAGTCGGATATTTTGCCGCGTGCGATGCAACATTCTTTTTTCTCCGTCAAATTTTATTATCCCTACTTCTCTCTCGCAGGGTCGGAAGGCAAAAGGGAGCTCGCAGTTTGAGCGAGAGCAAAATCGCTCCGCTGAGCTTTCTCGAGCGACTGACGCGTGTTCTTCGGCTGTCAAACTCGTTCGTCAAAGTCTCGCGAGAGCGGAAGATCAAGCGAGACTTTGAGAAACACGAGAGACAGACGCGAGAGACGTTGACTCGATGAATTTTCATTTTTCAGGCGCACGACGTTAATTTTCCGGATCGATTTACGATTCAAAAAAGCTTTCCACCCCTTGGCAGCTGCAGCCCTTCTGTACGAAGAGTATATTCAAGGTCACCTTTGCCCACGAGTGGAAAATCAGTCGAATCCCAAGCTGCACGAAGACGAAAATCGTGTCGTTGAACGGAACAAAGATCGAGGAAGCTAATCCGCGGTTTGACAGGCTGATTCCGATCGGAAAGCGCCGCGGGGGTGTCTCTTTATTCGCGGAAGCTTTTGAAATCGACGTTCGCGAAAGATCCGCAAAGTGTATACATCCGCGGCGGTGGCAGTGAGATGAGAATGAAGCAGGGAGGCTGGGGACAAAGTCGTTCAGAGGTAAAATGTGAAACGGCACACGTCATGTTTGACGTGCTCATGTATCATCCGTCGTTTTCCATTACCCGGAAGGTCGCTAATATCGCGAGGAACACGAGGCGGATGGGAGTCGAAAGCTCTCGCGCTTCGCGATATATTATAAGGACGTGAAAGCCAAAACGCGAGTGAGACTAGCGAAAAGAGGAGTCGGTAGAGTGCGGGGAGGAAGACGAGAGAGGGAAAGATCGAGTGGTAATATATGTATGGGGGTATATCGTTTTGAGATGAGCGTGCGAGCAAAGGGATGGAGAAAAGGCAGGAATTCTCGTATAGATATATGTATATTTTCGTGGGAGGGAGAGGGATGATTCATAAATGTATTCAAAACGTAGAGTTGGCATCGTCTCGAGTATATTCCGTGGCAACTGCAAGAGGAGCACAGTGGAAGATACCGAGACAGTCAAAGTATTATTATTGAGGGGATGTGTGATGGGAAAGGAAAGCCTGGAATAAGGGAGTAACGGGAGCAGCGAGCGACGATGCAGGGATGAAGAGGAAAAGAGGGGGATGGGGCGAGAGTTTATACGTAAAACGTATATGCCCCAGTGGCGGAGCTTTTTCAAGGTGGAAGAATGGCTACGTGTGTATATAGCCGAGAGTTCACCCTTGCGGAGCGCACGGTGTGTTACTTTCTCGTGGTCGGATTTCGGCGGAGGGAATTCGATCGTTTATCAAATAAGACGTGAGATGTAATACGCCTCTGGCGAAATACACACATTTGCGAAAATGAAATTTCTATGTGGCATTAACACGCGAACAAAAAAAAACACGGGGAGAGACGGAGCTGGCATGGAAAGCCCACGATTGCTGTGTATTTTCTCGATTATCACTTTGGTGTTTGATTTTATACGTTTTTTTTTTTCAAAGAAAAGAAGAAATGTTTAAAATCGATTTTAATCGTTGGGCGAACAAAAAAAACACGGGGAGAGACGGAGCTGGCATGGAAAGCTCAGGATTGCTGTGTATTTTCTCGATTATCACTTTGGTGTTTGATTTTATACGTTTTTTTTTTTCAAAGAAAAGAAGAAATGTTTAAAATCGATTTTAATCGTTGGGCGAACAAAAAAAACACGGGGAGAGACGGAGCTGGCATGGAAAGCCCACGATTGCTGTGTATTTTCTCGATTGTCACTTTGGTGTTTGATTTTATACGTTTTTTTTTTCAAAGAAAAGAAGAAATGTTTAAAATCGATTTTAATCGTTGGGGATCGCGATTTCTCGTAATACCCCGTGGACTTTCGCTCTGGTGTTTTATTTTTTGTTCCTTTATCCCGCGAGAGTCTCCTCGGGTCTCGCATTGAAAATACGAACGTTTGATCGTTAGTTAAGAAGTGAATAATATTAATTAAAATGTTCTTTCGCGGCGTCTCGTGCACGCGGGAGAACCTCGTCGCCGCTCCCTTTCCTGCGCCCTGCTCTTGCACCCCTTTTCCTTTCTTTGCTCTCTTTCCCTTCTTCTTTTTCACCCGCGCACTTTTTTCTCGCGATATTTGTCATCCCTCCCTCTCTTTCTCGGGCACCCTCGACCCTCTCGTCTTCGTCGCGGCCACTTGACTCCTCACCCGCGCCAGCTCCTTGTCGCTGATATTTATTCGTTCCAGTTCGCGTATATTTATTTATAAACTCCCACCGCTGCATAAAAGTCTTCCGGCGAGCGCCCTTTTTCGCTCCTCGCACCCCCTCTCAGCTTCGCCTACCCCCTTTACCTTATTTGCACCCCGTCCGTTTCTTTAAACGACCCGCGCACAGCCGACGGAGACGATGACTCTTTTGCAAAACCCTTTACCGCCGGTTCTCTTCGTCGAGAGAGAAAAAAAACATTAATGGACGCATTCAAATGAATTTTATTAATTGAAACGCGCGTCTCTGGTGCGCTACTCTCGGCGAATTTTCATCCCCCATCCCTCCGACGCCAGTCAACGCGACGACTCCTCTCCTCCTTTCTTCTCTCATTGTTGCCGCGACTTGTTGCAACTGCATGGCCGTTTTCCTTCTCTTTTTCCTACCCCCTTTTTCGTATGCACTCGCGGTCTTTGTGGATCTCCGACGTGATAAAGTTTTCAGCTTATTAATCTCGTTTTTCCGAAGAGTGCGAAAGAGTCGACGAAAAAATACACTCGGGGATGAAATCATCTTCGGAGTTGATGAATCTCGAGCGTTTCTCGACGATTACGAGGGAAATATTTGTTACTTATTCCACCGGAAGCTCATTTCAGGGCTCTGAAGAAGAAGAGATCCCGCTGTAATTCCTCAGTTCGTTTGTTTTTCCATTTCTCTCTCCGGCCGCGTCTCGTCTTCCGTTTCTCTATTTTAGCAATTTTAGCAATCCCGACCTGCTCTCGCAGATTTCTCTCCCGCTCTCGCAGCCTCCCTCGCAGTCTCTCGCCAATTCTCAACAAATTGTAATTTCTCGAAACAAATTGAATATAAACGCTCGCCTGGCCTGTAATTCGAATGCCTGCTGCAGCTTCACCGGTGAACATAATGATGAGAACGCCAGAGGGTTGAAGAGGGGTTGTACGACGGGGGATGTCGAGTCTGTACGGAGGCGACACGCGTTCCTCGAAGAGGGAAAATCACGGTGGCGTTTTGCTCGAGCGATAAGTAAGAAAGACGCGTATTACGTTTGCGGAGGAAGAGAAGAGAATCGAAAGCTCGAAAAGCGCGTGTGCGGTCCAGGGGGATAATGAGTTTTCATCGCGATAATAACCCCGCGAACCAACTGCGAATTTGCCGACAATACGCGCGAGTGTTTTTACCACCGACGTGTCAAATTCTCCCCGGTCTGGAGCATTATTGCCCGCGAAACGGGATGCTGGGAGGAAAAAGCTCTAAAAATTATACCGCGCGTCGTAAACGCATCGAGTCCGCGTTAAATCTCACGCGAACCGTGATAATAATTCGTTGGACGCATGGAAAATTGTGAAAAAAAAAGAATTATCCACTGGACCATCGGATGCTGAGGAGAAATCTCTGAAAAATGTCTTCCACATCCGAGCGCCTCGTTAAAAGCATCAATTCCGCGGACTTTGAAAGTCGAGCGACCCACCGAAGGTTCGGCTAGGAATTGTCATTGCGAAATCCAGCGTCGTTAAACGATACAACTGCAAGTAGCGTCTGTCGCCGCGCATTGACAAAAAGCGAATTATGGACCAGAGTCGAGCCACCCAGCAGTATCCAATAGCCAGCAGCATTGTTTCGCGTTGAATGAAAACCCGAGATATTCTAAATATATGTATACCGGGTGTCAAAAAAGTCGATGCTGATTATTCTTCGGCTACATCGGGAGGGAAATCCCAAGTCGAAAAGTCCCCGAGCACTTTTCGATCCGACGAATCCCCGCAGAGTTATCGACCGGGATCCTACGAAAAAATGCCAAAATTCATTTTGACTCGAAATCTCCGCTCGAGTTCATCTCCGAGCGACACCCTGCACACACGCCGATGATTTACCGGAAGCTAGCACGTGGCACGTCCGCCCTTGTGTTTAAACGCTCCGTTACTCGCGCTATCGGAGTTTCACGCGTATATTTATGCAAAACGTTATCCCACGAGTGCACATATTCGTTTCTGTACCAATACCGACGAAGGAGGCTCGCACACCGAGTACCCAGCGACTTCTCTCCCTTCGCCATATAATTTCCAAGCTCATATCGCCGTCGACGTTTGGTCCTGCTCTCGGGCCTCGACGTTAACGTCGTGTAACTGTATATACCTACAAAAGAGAAATAATTAAGCTCAAAGGCAGCGTCCCTCAATGCTCTTACGCGAGTAACCTTACACCGTCATAATCGTGCTTTTTAAATTATTAATAAACGACGGTGGTTAGTCGTTTACGCTCGTTTGCTCCGACGACCAATTTCCTTGGATGTTTAATACCGATGTGTGCATTCTCGTCGGTGTACCAGCGAACTTTTCACACAGGACCTCTTTCTCACCTCGTTACACACTTATCCTGCAATTTAATTCTACCGTTCGAAAAAAAAAAACATTCCGATTCGACAACCCTGATCGTACAAGTTCCATGAACGTTTCCTCTCGTTGTTTCACGAGTTTTTGTCAATATCAACCGGCAAAACGCGTGTGTTTAACGTCACCAACGATCCAATGGGTGTTTTTCCCCGATTCTTTTGCAAAAAGCTTGCGAAAAGTTGCCGAGGTATTTCGTCCGCATTTTCAGCGAGGAAAAAGCTGCCTCGGACCGGCTCCTATGTGTCAAACGGGTATTTTCAATAGCCCGCGAGCCTTGATGCGTCCTGTGTATCTTGCAAGATCCACCGAGCTTGGAATTCGAAAGTCCGAGTGGTCAGAAGAATTTAAATATATTTCCCCGGTTGAAAATAAATGGCGTTTGTGGATTCGCCTTGACCGAAGGCAAAGCTTTATTGTGTAATCGCCGTGTATACTCTCGTAGATTCCGTCTGCACCAAAAGATACAGAAGAGAGGCAAGAAACGATGAAACGAGAAAATGTCCCAGGAATCCGACCGATTTCTCGAGGCCAACGTCGTCCTCTCGTCGGCGAACGAAAACGGAAATTCGATTGAGAAGGACGTACACCGGAATGGCAAAGTGGGCTGATGCTCGGTGCCTTAAAGATCCCTCTCATCCTCCTGCTTCAGCAACTTTCACGGAAGGATATACAAGCGGGAAATTCCAAGCATCCCAAATCAACTCAAAATACTTGCTCCGCAATCCCCCGATCGCACGGAGGTCCCCTCATCTCTCATACATCGAATCGGAGATGTCTCAGCATCCGTGTTCTTCGGAATCTTCGTCGGAGCAGCGCTCCGACGCTCTCGCCGAGATTTCCGGCGGGAAATGTCCTTTTCGAGCTTCCTGATCAACGCGACATTTTTTTGATCCGCAAATTCCGTATTTCTGCGATCATACATTTGAGCAACATTAAACGTAACTCGAGATCGAGACCCGGTGTATTTTTGAAGAAAAAAAAACGCACGACAACCCTTATTTCTCACGATATCTCGGAGGAACGCTCGTTCGGTGGTGGTGAGCCGAGCGTGGAAACGCAGAGTCCCTCGGAGGCTGTGAGACGCAAAAAACACAATCTTGATCTCGCGTGAAAAGAGACCGAAGGGTTCGAAAAAGCTCGAGAGACGACTTGGACCAGCCTGAACAATGTTCTTGTCCTTTGTACGGGTAATTACGAGACCTCCTTCACCGTCAATCTCATCATCGATCGGATCTCGCCGCATCCTGTTTCTCGCTTCGATTATTTCTCTTCTCTTCGGCTATTTCTCTTTACGATTCACTCCTCGGAGGCTGCGTACGAAATCGTTCGTTTCAACGAGCGGAATCTGCCTGCATCTCATGGACCCAAGGTCGATGGATGTCGCTCTTCGGACGCGGAAATTTCGATAAGAGATCCTTCCCTCATCAGAATTTTGATTGATTCGAAATGGTCCTCTAACGAGATAATCTATCCTTACAACGAGAAGCAACGAGGACTTTTGTGTCGCGGGAGTCGTGTGGGCATATGGAAAGACGAGCGAGTGCGGCTGTGTCGCGATATATCATCGAATAGGGGCTTATTGTTCTCGTCTAATCGCAATATCGCGTAATTAATATCGCTGCATTGTCGTATGGATGGACGCGAAGATAACGCGGGGTAGAGTTCCGCGAAGAGACGTTAAGGGGTTGATTCGCAGGCGGAAATCGCGAATTGATAGCAAGAGCTCCGCCGTAAGACGGAAGATGCTGTCTCGCGCAGAAGTCGAAGATGGCTCATCTCCGTTGTTCCCTTTTATCGCCAAAGTGTATATACGTATCGTAATTCAACGAAATACGGAGGAGAAAAGGGGTAGTTTGTCATGTTCGCTGCTGGATCGATGATCAGCGTCACGAGGCGCTTGGCACTCCGTTGGGGATCTTAGTCTCGTCATTTGGGTTAAATTCGCACCGAGACGAATAATTCGGGCATTCGAAGATTCCGTCGAAACGTCACACAGCATGACAGTACCATTCGCTGTGAAGATCGAGATTGGAACGACGAGGGGATGTTTATCTTGCGAGATGGTGTCTTTGCGCGAGCGACTGTCGTACATTGTTTGCAGTCGGTGCGTTCAATTACCGCGTGCACATTGGAATTTCTGGAGCGGGTCTAGCGGCGTGTACGAGCGAGCATATTGAAGCCACGTCGATGTTTCTCTCGGTGGTTGATGACATCGAGCTCGCGGAGCCTCGAGGAAAGCCCCAGCATCCTCCCTCGCTCTTTGGATCCTCTTATCCGTCTGTTTATCGTCGTTCTCCGACACAGTCTCCGGATATTCCGGTCTGCCTCTCGCTGTACCACTGATGCAACAGCATCCATCATCTTCATCGTCTTTCAGCCCCGAGGAGCATTGTGACGCGTCTTCCTTAGCTTCAAAGCGTCACGGACAAATACACCACCCTTGGACCTGCTTCTGTACCGACGAAATTTATTAATAAGACCAACCCTTTGGACCGAAGATGTTCTCCAACGTGCTCTCTGATTAGCCGAGTGAATTTCACCCTCAACTGCGGCTTTTTCGTCGGGTTATCCCGACGACATCGGGAACGGGAATTCCAGGCTACGATGCATATTGAACTTTGGCTCGCATGCGAGTCGAATCGCACGTACGAAACAAACTCGGTGGTTTTTCTGGTGCGGAGAGTCAAGGGATGAGAAACGATGGGGCAGGAGAGTGTACAGCGATAAGCCGAATCAAACCGTAAATAACTGCGAAACGGTGGAAAGGAAAGCCGCGAGAGGATGAAAGAGGTAGGCTGCGCTGAGAAAAAGGATGAGTCGAATGGCGGAGGTGAGCCCCTCGAAAAAGGTAAGAACGAGAAGCCTCGCCGGTTGCTAAACTCGCCGAGTTTTATAGTTGAATCGCATGACTCCCGAATCGCCATACATTCCGCTACCAGACCCTGCGGAGCTTTTTTCCCCTTTCCGCGAGGAGCGAATGGTAACATTCACCGCCTCGTTCTACCTTTTCGTACACCGCGTTCGGTCATTCGTGCCTCCTTTTTTTTTCCTCCCAGCTTTTTTCCACCTTGTTCTTCACTCCACTTTTCCGCAGCGGAGCTCTCGTGGCCTCTATCTATTTTTATATCGCCATTTCTCTCTGTCGGTCTCTCCACCGCGCGGCTGGAGCCTCGGCGTTGTACGCCATTACGGCGAAATTCACCCTTGCGGCGTTTCACCTTTTATTCCCATTTCCATCTCCGGTTCGTATCGCTCCTGCTATTTTTGCCGAATCCCGCCGCGATGCTCCGTTCCTTCGGCCGCTATACGAGAAACGATTAATTTCGTATTCCTTTGGTATTTTTTCCATCGTCGCGCGCGTTGGAGCGCCGGAAAGACGGCGAAATAATCAAGGGGGTGAATCCTTCAACGCGTCGCGGTTATGCTACTTTATGCCCCGCGCTACCACCGTTTCTTCCTTCGTGCTCGCCAGCGGACTTTGCCCACTCCTTTCTCGCCCATCTCGCGTCATTAAATTTCGAAAAAAAAAAAGCACTTCGAAGCACCCTCTCTCACCCTCCCATCGCAAATTGGCCAGGCTGGGCGTTCGGAAAAAAATGTCATTTTTGAAACCGGGAGCGAAACTCACTTCCGTGAAAAATAAAAGTCACGCGGCATCCCCGGGATCCGTGACGCGATGCGGAAGCCCATCGGCGACGGGGAGCAGTTTCGAAGGGGTGGAGAGGAAAAAGAAACGTCGCGATTCGAAATTGCGATACAGATTGCCCGAGAGAGTGTATAATATAAGGATCGTATGGGAGACGGGGTAGCAGAAGGGGGTGAGTTTTCAAAGTGCACGAAGGAGGGTGGAGAATCCAGGCCGAAGTCGGTAATGCCGAAAGTTTTAACGAGTTTGAGTGATCGCGTTCGATGTTGCCACAACAATAATAATAATAATAATAATAATAATAGCAACAATAATAATAAGCCGGGCAGGATGGTAATAACAATGCGGTTGAGGCGGCGGTGGTACCGACTTATCGCGCGCTGCTTCGAACAAACCTCCGCTGGCGTCGTTGCGGTCCCTTTTCATTCCTCCGCGAGCTTTTGCCTTCATTTTTTTTTCCGCTTACACGTCCTCCCGTCTCGATATCGAACCGCGGTTCAACAAAGTACATCTTTCAGGATTCCGAGAGTCCCCTTGAGCAATTTGCAATAAGAGACAAAAGAGACGAGGAAGGCTCGAAAAAAAAAACGCCCGCGGTGACCTACGCACGAGAGCCAATGGGGATGATGTCGCGAATGCACGAACAACTTTTTTTTTGGTTCTCCTTCGTGTACACTCATTTGTCGTTCCTGGCATTCTTTTTTTTCCGGCAACTTTATTTCTCTCCTAGGGGGTGGGTGTCCGTGCTCACTCGCACGGTTGCAAAAGGTGCGAGCCTTCGAAATTTCGACTTTTTTCAAAATTTCAATCTTTCGGGAGCTTGTCCTATCGGAAATTTTCCTGTTTTATGGAGAGGAGAAAGAGGCAAAGGGAGATAAAAGAGCAGAGCCGATACATCACCCCGGTACAGCCGGGCGTTCGGAGCCGCCAAAACGGCAATTACCTTGGCGGGGAATCAAACGAAATAAAATTGCATTATCCGGCATGCCATGATGCCATCAATCACACCCCCTTTACTGCCGAGTGTTTGCTGTCCGTCTTACACATTTTACCTACGTGGTATTTTACGTTCGAGCACAATACGAGAAAAACCATCGATTCCGGAACATCGAAACTTTCAACCAAAAAAAAATCACCCGAAAAAAATTTGTCTCTCAGTCGAACGTTCGCCCGTTCTCTTCTCACCCGCGGAGAGCTTCCGGTGGCTTCCGCAACAATCACAACGGAAACAAACGCGAGTTTGTTTCCGCTGCAATCGCACGCAGTTGGTTAGCGTTAATTGTGATGCTTTTTCATCCCTACGCGATTACACGATGAAATAATCCCTCATTTGTGAGCCAAGTGGTCTGTGAAACTCTCGACGAAGCTTCGGATGAGAAAAGTCCCTTGGCGCTCCGTTCCCGCTGCTGCAAGCCTTTCGCGAGCGTCGCAAAAAGCTCCGCAAGAATATTCATCTCGCTCGCGCTCTTGCCCGAGCTTAAACGCCAAAGGGGATGCAGCTCGCGGGTGGTGAGTACACGCTGACGGGTGTAAACGTAAACGAGGGTCGTGGAGGGCTCACCGTCGCGTTCCCGTGCGTGTCGGTGACGATGGCGCCGATGGCTCGTGCCGCGACGCTTACCCGGGTCCTTGCAACCCTCTCCCTCTCACCCCCGTGCCCTCCGCGATCTCGCACCCCACCGGTTTACCTTTCCCAAGCTTTACCACCCTTCTCCATAATTATATGCCCCGTCAAAACGTCAAATAATTAACATCCGTGTGCGATATTATTAACCCTACTGTAAACCGCCTTTGAATGCGTTTTTCCACCCCCAAATCGCCGTAAAAGAGAACGCGCGATAGCTCCCCCATTTTTCCTTCGCTCGCGTTTCGTTCGAAATGCACTTTTGGACTCGAGATGACATCTCGGCTATGGGGTATTTTTTATTATTTATTTTCTCCCCGAGACCTCATCCGGCGTTGGGGATGTTTGGAATTATCGCCAAACTGTCGCGAGACGAGTGCACGTATATAGAACAAGAGTATCGAAGGTGGGAAGGCCGGATGATATATGACGACAATATGGACCCACATTTCCGCAGCATCCATCGCCTCGTGGATTAAGCTTATAAGGATGCCGCTCCCCGTGACGACCGAATATCTTCGGCAGTTGTCACGTACAGCATCATCTTTCGTATACACAATCCCCTTCCATATATCCAACGATACATGTATATATTTCCGTCGTTCATCTTCGCTCGCGGAAAAGACCCCGCGAGATCATCCAACTCCTCATCCGCGCCGTTTTTCATTCTTATTATTTCGGCAGTGCCCGAAAAAAACGTTCCGCTCCGCTCCGAAGGTGATAAATAACGCCCCTCTTATCCGACTGTTTGAAAAAAGTCAACTGTAATAACGCACCGCGGTGTGTTCTCGTTTCAAAACGGAGTTTAAACGGAATTTTTTTTTTTCGTCCACGGAAAAATTCTGGAGCGATCGAGATTGAATAGCTTTTCGAATTCGGTCGTACAAATCCGCGACTCGTCCGTCTTTTTTCGCTGCAGAACCCGATACGACAGACGCGTCTGAGTGTATGTACCAGCACAGCTTTGTATCCTTTAATACACCTTCCCCCAGAGTACATAATGTCCCTCATCCCTCCGTGACCCCCTTAAACTTTCAGTTCCCTCATGCGCGAACCTCCCTGTGTATCGCTCTGTCTTTATATCCTCGGTTTTTTTTTACGTATTTTTTCCCTTTGGCAGATCCCTTCATCGTTGGCGAGCATTATTTATGTGTAATATAGATGTATATATACATTAGCGGCTCTTTCACTCATTGGTGTTGGCGCAGACGAGGCAATGGCGCCCATTAGCGTCTCGAGCTCGCACGTAAAGGCTATCGGAAGCTCTCGCTCGAGCACAGAACGCGAAAAGATATACAAAGATCTTTTGGAGTACTCTATGCAGCTGCAGCGTGTGTGCGTCGGTGATGGATAAAAGCGCATCTACGCCGGGAGTATGATGACGCCCGGGATGCCCGTAAGAGCAATCCAATACATCAGCCGACGTATCCGAGAAAATCTATAGGGCGTTCTGTTTAAAATCGACGCTGGTTCGGAGACGTACGTTCTCAGCAAAACGGAAATACACGGATCATTTTCGCGGATCGGATGCAGCGGTCATTATTTTTCAACGGTATTTGTTGATCGTCCGTTTGAAATCCTTTTTTCTCGAGCACTTTTGTCACGCAAGTCGAGCGAAAGGCTCTCACCGATTTCTCGTATGTTTTTCGGCTTTTTTTGGCACGATTTTCCAAAAATAACGAGCGGGATCCCGATGGGCCTGCGAAGATTTTTTTTTGATAACGAAATCGCATCCCTCAACGTCGAAGATCTCGTAGAAACGGGTACAAACGTACAGGGGAGGTTTATCTCACCTCTCGTTCCACGTTTCTCCGCTCTGATAGCCGAGGCTTTCTTTCTTGCGCTTTGCAAGAGTGCACGAGAAATCCCGGCATCGGCCAAAAGCACCCTCTGCTACATAGATATTTATAGAGCCATGAATATATGTATATACACACGAAAGTATATAGATTTATCCAGTATATGCAGGGTTCTTCGTCGGCTCGATATAAAAGGCGTTCACTGATTGCAGCGATGGCTGAGTGAGGGAAGAAAGGGGGTGGAAGCGGGCAAATACCGCTGGAAGGTGGCAAAGAGAGGAAAGGCGCATACCTTTCCAGTATAGGTGAGACACCAGCGCCGATGTTGAAAATCATGTGCCACTCTAAAGAGAGCAAAGTGAGAGAGAGAGAGAGAGAGCTATAAACGGAAGGAAAAGAGGGAGAAGGAGAGAGAGAGAAGATCCTGCCCCTGATGTGGATAAGAGCGAGGGGGAGGATTGTGAATATCGCAATGCGGTGTTTTTAGCGACGTGCCATGAGCGATGGATCGGTTGACCGTAATTATCGTCTGGGAGTTTTGCACCGCGGGAGGATGGGCGGGAGGGTGGCAATATGGATGTTGGTAAGCCCATGGCTGTGGGGGATGGAGGTGAGGAGAAATATAAAATGAAAAGAAATCGATTTGCCGCGAGCGCACGGAGATGCTATCGCGCGAGACTCGCGCTCTCCGAGTCACCACGGTGGCGGGGAGCTCCGCGAGAGGGTTTACCTGCGATTATTATATACACGTATCGAGAGCTTTTTTTCGATCGTATTTTTATTTTTTGCTCCCTCTCACTCTCTCTGCCCTCTCGTCTATAATATTCCCGAGAGCTGGAACGCGCGCAGGTGCCCGCAAACACGCGTACACAAGGGGGTTGGAGGGTTGCATGCGGTCACCATCGAAGCGCCTGCAATACGCGACGTGATTGTACCAATCATGCGATATTATAATCAATAATATATTCCACCTTTTCTTCATCCTCGGACTCGCATTTTTACGCTGCACAGGGTGTCGAAAAACCGGATGCTGAAGATTTAATGTCGCATTGGGGATGAAATTCCGAGTCGAAAAGTCTTTGGGCACTTTTCGATCCGACGAATTCCCTCGGAGTTATCGATCGATACAGTTGGACCAATGGGAAGCGCGCGCTGGCACGCGGGAGAAGGGAGAGCGCGCTCTCGATTGGCTCGAACTTTGTGGATCGACGGCTCGTCAGGTTTTGGTCGTACGAAAAAATGATAAAATGCATTTCGACTCGGAATTTCATTCTGAATCTGGTTCTCAATTGTTTACGTCGAGATTTGGCACACCCCGTATGTTACCCTTCCGTTTATCGGAGCTAAATACACGTGGAGCTTTACAAAGTTCGTGCGTTTATTGAGAAAATTGGCGCGAGTGATTGAAACTACAGTATCGTCCTCACTGTGTCTCCCCTTTGTAAAATCTATGAGATTGCAATTATCGTGTATTTTCTTTTGCGGTCTTTGATCGCTCGAATTACTGATTTGTACAAATCGGAGCAGCGACGTACGACGAGGGGTGACTCGTCTGTCGTCGTGTAAAGAGTCCTCATTGACTGCCACTCGCTTGCCATTCGCCAAAGTGTCGTGAATAAATGGGAATGGAAATGACGGAGAAAACAGTGGAAAATCGAGGAAGGAAATTAATAAAAAAATAAAAAAGAGGGAGTATCGAAGACAGGAAGGAAGAACGACGAGCCTGCAATTATTTATTTACGTCGAGACGAAGAAAACGTCGTCGTTTCCTCTCTCTCTGTATCATCCCTTTGTGTATTTTTAATTTTAAACGTTTTCCACCCTATACAACCCCCGAGTTTTCCAGAGTCCATCCACGAGCTCCTTCGATAACTAAAAGCATCCCTTGGGTGTTTCCTGACAACCCGGAAGTCTCATTTCATCCTCGAGAAATAATAATTCCGAGACATTGAATTTTCAAAATGGCCACCGGGCTTGAATAAAAAGAACGAACGCCATCATTAAATGTTCATTCCGAATGGAAACTTTTTTTCAACAAATGAGATTGTTACGTGCAAAAATCGACCAAACATTTTTTTCACATTTTTTCCCAAGCAACTTGTTGAACTTTTCGCACGACTGTTTTTTTTTTTTTTTCTTAAAGCACAATATCGTGCTCTGCAAACGTCAAACTATCAAAGTGCCAGATTCGCCACTGTGCGCGGAGAAATTTCGTTCGAAGGATCCGAAAAAAAAAAAAACAGAAAAACACACGGGCGAGCCATCGATGTAGCCTATTTGCTCGGATAACGATGCTCCGGTTTTACGTCAAATCGGATGTCACCCTCCCTCGCTCCTGCGTCGTTTTCTTTTTTCTCCATCTCTCAGCGATTTTTCAGCTGTATCTCGCCGCGCCTCTCTCCGTTTCTCTCTCGCGTACGTGTGGAGTAATTTATACTCGCGTTTCTCTTCTCGACGAGGAGAGACAGAAGCCAGGCAGCATCAGCATCAATCTGGCCTCCCTCCCGCCCTCATTGTTCCACCATAAAAATGTCAGTCTGCAAATCTATAGTTAGCGACACAAAGAAACACACAATGAAAGACGTATGGAAAAATAGCCAGCAGATAGGCTTTTCTCTCCTTCCGCGATATCCATTTTTTTGTCATTTCTTTTTTTCTATTTTGCCTCTCGTTTCTCTTTTTTTTCATCTCTGTTTCCGTTTGTCTGGCATTTTGTTCCTCTCTCTGTCGCTACCGTCGCCATCGTCGCTCGTCGTCGCGGTCGTCGTTTTCCTACGCCACTCGAATGCACTTGTCGTGCACATTTAAACACGGTAATGACGCATTGTTGAGAATTATCAGGTTCCGGCACGAGATGAGCCGCTCGGTACTGTTTTTCAACCGTGAATTATCGTTAAACTCGATAAGATACGGCGTATATGGGGCGTTCCGTGTTTCATCCAACCAAGGGTCCCGGACGATTTCGAAATTCACAATGATGACGATTTAAAGATCTTTCATGACCTGATTTTTGATTTTTACATCGATTAATCAAACTTTGTCGCGGAATCAAAGATGGCGACGATTCGCCGCTTCTCTTTTGCGACGATGTCGCATTGTTTCGTTCGAGAATTTTTCCCCGCCACTCAGAGGTCTCTTCGGCATTCCCCGAAAGACGAAAAGCGAGAGGAAGAAAAAACAGAACAATCAACGGTCATATTTCACTTTGCGTTTCCTTTGTTGATCGTTTAATTGATCAATCGTCAAAACCCTCCGAGTGTTAACCTCAATTTTTCAAGTCAGAACCAAAGGAATGACCGGAAAGGTGAAAAAAAGGGGTTGAAGAGCGAACGGGGGATGGAGACGAAGGGGCTGCTCTGTGAGCGATCGGTCAGATTCAACTTCTTTATCTTAATTATATACCCTGAAAAGTTAATTGCTTTTCTCCTGCTCCTTGTTTCATCGTGAAAAAACAGAGAGCTTTGAAGATTTTTATCTCCGCCCCTAGCCGGGTGGAGGAAAAAAGAAATGATAAAAACGATCTCGGTACATCGGTGCCTTTCTCTCCAGCATCTCCACGTGGAAATACCAATTCCACAGCATTGTCGAAAAGAAAAAAAAACGTAATTTGATCCAATCTGAAAATGTGTAATTCCATCTTGAATTTTTGAGTGAACATATTTTTATTTACAATCTACTGGCCTTTCATCCCCTGTGCAGCATTAAATCGACCGACTTCCGGTTTTGGGACACCCTGTATAAAATCGCGGTGCATGCCAGTGATACGCGAGGTGCAGTGGCGCTGCAGGACGGGGGTAGAAGCCAGCGAGAGGAAAACGTCGGGGTTTTCGCGAGATGCCTTTTCGCGACAGCGACAAAGGGCGTTTTTAGAATATTGATATCCAAGTCACTGCGTATATAACGACGAGAGAGAGCTTTGAATGACGATGAGATAGAAAAAGAAAAAAAAAGTACAAAAGGAGATTTCACCTCTTCTCCCCCCCACACAACCCCCGTCCGTCCTCTTTCATACGTCATACGCACACGTGTGCGCAGGGTGGTTCACGATAAATCAAACACTCGACGATAAACGACAAGATTCAAGGGAGTTTTTCGAAAAAACCTCAAATCGACGAACTCTCCACTCGCTTTTTTTCAATTCCGATAAACGGATTTTTCTCCGACGATCTCGTATCTTTTTTCTTCCTCTCGTCGCGCGAATCTCGCCGATTAATTTCGCATCACCCTGTACACGCGAAAATTCCACCTTTTACGTATCGTCGACCTGTTTTCTCGCTCTTTTCACGCTCAACCGCATGCATCAAACCTCTCAGCTTCTCCTCTAATTTCTCTCCCCCTCCGACAACCCTATTTTTATCTAAAAATACACGCCAGCGTTGGGAAATTTGTCCCGCGTCGATGTTTCGCGATACACGCGCGGGGCGGGGTGCCTTCCAGCCGCACGGGAGTTCGGAAGGAGATCGACGTCAGTCAACTCGACACGAAACAACCCCGAGAGCGTAACGTATACGGACGTTGAAAAATAAAAAAGATATCGCAAAAAACAGAGAGAAACAAATGAAAAGGAACAAAAATAAGCATCCACGATTCGTCGTATCGTGCACATCGCGAAATTCAAAGCGCCTTTCATGCCGCATTTGCCTATACACGTATTTCTCACTCGCGTGATCCTTGGCTTCGTATTTATTATTATTATTATTATTATCGCTATTATCGCCGAGGATTTTTTTCTTTTTCCTAAAAAAGACTTTTTCTTTTTTTTTAACGAGAGTACGATGGAGTCGATTCGGTCTTTGATGATGAGGGTATAAAAAAAAGGGGTGAGACCACAGGAGAGAGAAAGCAGGGGGATGCGAACGAATGAGTCTTTGGAACAAAGCTGGGGGCGCATGGATTGGTATTTCTCGATGGTTGCAAAAAAAATGTACTTTATAATGTGTATATATATATATACACGTATATATCGGCTGTAAGGGATTCTCCGATACCGCCTGCGAGCTTTCAAATCTGCACGAGAGAGCCTCGGAAGTGAGGGATTTCGATATTCTAATGGTGAATGAAGAGAGCACTTGGAGTGCGAGACAATCGAAGCGTGCTGCTGTGACGTTCGAGCAACGAATTTTGTCGGCAAATGTAAGAATGAAAAAAATAATAAAAAAGATGAAAAAAAAAAGGAAAACAAACCGCCGGGGGAGAGTCACTGTTCTGCACCACCCGCGGTGAAAATCGCTCTATACCACTTCGAGATGAGAGAACAAAAATCAATCTCTCTCGATATTACCGATCCGCGGCGTTCGCGACGGAAGCTCGCGGATTTTTTTTGAAAATTCAAAAAAAGAAAATTCTACCATCCATCACCAACATCCACCCCCCCGTTGTTCGCCGTAAAAACAGCGATGCGAAGCCCGAGGGGAGGAGCAAAAAAAAACGGAGACGGGAGTCACAGGAGGGGGTTGAAGAAAGAAATCAAGGGCAATGACAAATTCACGTCGTGTGGATAATTGGAATAAATAAAGGAATAATAGAGGGTGGAACTGAGAAAAGAACAAGAAGGAGAGGTATTCGCGATAAGCGTGGGGTGCTCCGCGGAGAGAAGAGGCTGCGGGGAGCGAGGAGGGGCTTGATAGTCGGTACAACCCCTTGACATCTGTAATTAAATGAAAACAAAAAGAAAGTAATCGTACGCTCTTGGACGGGTGAGCCAAGGCAGCGAAATGAGAGAATCTGATAGGGAAAGGTGGGATAGACAATGGGAGATTCGTCTCTCTTCGTCCCTCGCTCTCCTCGCTGGACCGTTCGCCGCAGCATCCCTCTTCCTCCCGGAGAACGAGAATGAAATGTCACAAGCCGGATGCTGAGCAGCTATTCGTTCGGATCGTGCCATCGCAATTTTTTTCTTCCATTCTTTCCTTTCCCTTTTTCCTTTTTTTTTTTTGATATATATTTTATTCCAATTCTCATTCTCCTTGTACTCCTCTTGTTCGCTCCTCTCGTCTGAACGAGAAGAAGCGCCTTTTTATTCACTGCCAAGTAGATTCCGTCCTCCGTAGAATGCCCGTACAGCTGCTGAGATGCGCGATAATTGGGACAAGAATGGACGAGGAACCAATTATCGTGGCATCGAAGCGCGTAGACAAGACGGTTTATTCTTTATCACTCTGTTGCTCGAGTCTGTTTTTTTTATTTTCCATTCATTATTTTTATTCTTACATCATTCAGTGTCCCCTCGCTTCGCGTATCCCACAGCAAACGTCGATTCGAGACTCGCGTATTTTTAATATTTCGTGTTTTAAATGAAATTTGAGGTCCCGGAAGCTTCCGTGAGACTGATATTTTATCGCGTTAATGTTTCAAACGATTGTTCCCATCGGTGATACCGAGGGGGTTGTGTACATCGTGTCGCTGAAAGAAAACACGATTAATCACACATTTGACATCTCCGAGTGTCGGAGAGCGACGTGAAACGTCTGTTTCGCTGCTCCCCAAAATATTGAAATTGCGACACGCGCAGTGACAGCTGCAGCGACGCACAAACATGGTATATCGCGAAAGATATTTTCGCGAATATATAGAATCGTGTCAAAAGATCCGCCGTGTCTGCTCGATTTTTCAGATTGCTCTCGATCGTTTTGCATTTTCTTTTTCAACCCCTGATGGAGAAAAAGCGACGTCACGGGGTGTTTTCCACCCCAGTGGGATCGACAGCCATTACGGATGCTCTGTCTGTCGCATCGGAAAGCATCTAAGCAAGAGACATTACAAAGTGATCTGCGAGGACGAGACGAGCGAGGAAAACAAAAAACAACATTGGACGATTCGAGCAATATGCCATCAAATATCCGTAACCATCAATATCCCTCGTTCCCGGGCGCTCCTTGAGGTAAAAAACATCCCTCTGATGTGGCGCTTCACCCCCTGACCCTCCGCCATCTCGCGCGGATGCTGTGCGGTCCAAAAAGCCGCGAGGCGCGTCACGTCCTTCTCCCTTTTCTCGATTCTTTTTCTCATTCGCGTAGACGCGCGCACTGAAATGTTTTACATTGAAAAATCGATGCCGAGAGATTATCCTCTCGTTCCTCGACACACACATACACACACACAACACACACAGGGATGTCATCTCTGCTTTTACAAATTTTTATGCGCGCAATAACGAAGCTTTTTTTTCCCCCCCTGGAGAATAAATTTTTCATCGCATCAAAGTTGACGTTGAATTCGAAGCCTCCCTCCATCCATCGTCGCGATAATTATTTTCGCCGTCTTTCGTTTTTTACTCTCCGTAAAATAAATTCTCTCCGCAGACGCGTAAAATCGCGTTTCCAGTAAATCACACGATTATCGAAAACGCCTTTTGATATCTCGTCTGCCGCGCTGTATTTATCTCTCGACATCTTTTCCGCGATAATCTTCCAAGCAGAATACAGGGGATGAAGGAAGAACCGAGAGTGTACAACGGGGTGTGGAACGGAAGCTGCGGAGTTTCGCAGCCTCTAATGCCCGACGACAGATGTGTCGCGAGACATTCTTTTTTTTTTGCCATTAATTATTTCGCGATTTTCCGCGTTTCTCCGCGACGATCGGGATGGCGATGCTGTTGCGAGAAAAAAAGAGGAAAAAAAATCGTCGTTCTCCGATAGACTCTGAGGGCGTCCTCGAACGTCGGAAAAACCGGAAACCGCGAATAGTCGTTCGTGAAATACAATGCGAAATGAATGAGAGATCATCGAGGGAAAATGGAGGGAAAAATTGGAAAAAATAAATAAACGAGCGGAGCAAGTTTCGCAATTTCATGCTTTATGCAGGGTCCAATCTCGCGGATGCCTCGGTCCTTTTTTTCGTGTGAGTGTGTGTGTTTTTTTTAATAGCCAGCGAGCCCAGATAGGGTGTCGAGAGTTTCCGTATCGTGACGAGAGAGGGCCAATAAAAACTCACTTCGCGGATTGGGTAATAAAGCTCCAATCAAAGGCTTAATTATTCGATTACCCCTCTGGTGGTCCATCGACGGCGCAGCATCCCATCCAGCTCCATCTCCGTCTCTCTTTTTTCTCTCCAAAAGGGTGTATATATATACATGTACATTTAGTTGTGAAACGTCGAGTGAGCCAAGGGTGGTTAAGGGGTTCGTTCGATTGTGTGTGGCGCAGTGTCACTTGGAAAAAGCTTTTTCTTTGCCCACTTTTCTCTCTCGGGCCCCATTGGGGATTAAAGAATCGAAGATAATTAGAAATAAATAGGACGGCACTCCGGTGATGCCGGTGGGTCGCGGTGATGGTTATTTCTCTCGGTTCGAATGGAAGCTTCGCCAGAACGACCTCATTGTTTTAATTAAAAAGAGGATTGGCGAGGAGGGCGGGTGGAGGAATCCCTCAGGAAAGACGACGCCAACGGAAGTTCTCTTCTGTTTTCATCCCCCTTTCTTCATCTCCTTCCGCACCCTTCTGCGCACTTTTTCTTCCTTCATCCCCCTTTTTATTTCATCTCAATCTCTTCCGCGCACCTCTCTCTCTCTCCCTCTCCCATATTTCCGCCCAAATACACCCCCCGTATATCCTTATTTCCCCTGAAAACGTTCACCCTTTTTCCCTTTGAGTCTTTCTCTCTCCGATGGTCTCTGATGGGATTGACGGTGGCACTCGGAGCGTAAACTCGAAACAACAACGGTAAAAGGTAACGGCTGCGGAATCACCTCCCGCGACTCTGATAAAGCCGTCAACTTTCGTTGTACACGGGGAAAAGGATTCGTTCGGAGATGAATCGAGATGAACGTCGAGGATCGCGAAATTGATAAAAAAAATGAAAAAAAAATATTCTCCGACGTCCAAGCGGGTAGTTTTTCTTCCAAGGGTTAATCGATCGAGAAAAATTGCGCCAGGGGAAACACCCTTGTTACGGAGTGTGTTGACTGGCTGTGAAATTTTCTAGAGTGTCCTGGGTATTGGTTTCGCAGCACCAGGAGTCTCCGGAGACCTCGAGGTGCTCTCGCACGTGTATATTACTCTTGGACTCGTAAGCATATATGTGTATATAGTGTGTTTCATAAAATATACCATACGCTTAAAATTCGATGTTATATCGCGTCGTGAGTCACCCAAACGGGGGAAGACGGATCGTTCCGGGACTTTCCAGCTTTATTAAAACGGCGTGCGAAGCGTGGTGGCCCCTCGAGTCTGTACACATCGTGTGCGTTACGTCGAAAAGCGCGAGAATGCAATCGGGGAAAAAGAGGCAAAGAAGGGATGCTGCGAGAGGATCAACCGAGCGTTAATACGTTCGACGATTTTTATGTTCGCTCTCTCGCGCGGATGTAGGCGCATATTTCCGTGCGGCGATGCCTCAATGCCGCATTAAATTTCGAATCTTCCATATGGCACGACGATAGGGCGCGATGCACATAAATATATTTCGCGTAACGGCGGCATATAGATGCTCGCATTACAACATCAGCGGCGTTTTATATTGAAATACATATTTCATGCTCGTGAGAATCGGTGCGGCTTCGTGCACGCTCATTTCACACCCCCGCCGATTTATCCTCATAAAATTCGAGGGTTTCTCGTAAATAACCCGCCCCCATCCCCTTTGGACGAATTTAACACACTCGTCTAATTATCATCCCCCGATAAAGGATCCCAATACGATCTCGAGAGTATTTTTATCATCTCTGAGAAATCGACGCGTCGTTTAATGGAAAAAAAAGAAAGTCTCGCTGCTCGTCGATTTTCTCAGCCTCTCGAGAAGATTGCCGGTATAAATTGCCACCCCGGTAGCGGAGTTTCTCAATTTCGATATATTTTTATCGTGTTTTTCCGCGCGGGGATGGGAAATTTCTGATTTATCGGCAATCCCGAGAGATAATATTTTGTAAAATGCGCGAGGAAAAAGTGGAAGAATGTTTTAATTCTAATTTATCAGCGGCTACAGCTCGATCAACCCCCTCGCACCCTTGTTCCGCGGTGGAAGAAGACGCCTAGTTGCCGTACAGTCGAATCACCCCCTGGATAAACGGAGAAGTCTGCCGGGAGGGGGAGGAGAGTCTCCACTCTTCGTTTGCTCTCGTGCTTTTCGCAACGACGAGCTTCATCCCTTATTTTGGCCCTACAGTTGGCACACACAGTCGGTACGGTCGGTTCGCTCTTCCTGGTCGCGCTTCCCCGCCATTACCTCTCGACTGCACCTTCTCTTTCCTTCTCTCGCCCTTTTGCCTCATCTGTGACTTTCCTCCCTTCACCGACGGCTCCTTTTTTTCCCACCCCCCTCGCTTTCCTACCGAGATTCCGCAATTAATTATTTTGATGCATTCGGCTCGAGATTTTACTCGGAAAACCGCACTGCCGAGCCAGCCATCGGTGGACGTATATACGCGTTTTAAACACGATAAATAACCAGCCGAATGAAAAGAGAAAAATTGCAGTCGTGCTCGTCCAACCGATATCCGGATATTTTCACTTTTATCACGTTTCTCGACAACCCTCCTCTTTTTCTGAAAAGAAATCACGTACTTTTTCCGCAAAACATCGCTATTCGCCGGAATAATCATGAAAAATATCGAAAAAAAAGACGAGTCACCCCGGCAATTAGGATCAACCCTTCGAGGAAACGAAAGAATTGAAAACAAAAGGTCCGTCGAGCGAAGAGGCGAAGGAGACGATTACTTTGATCAAAATATTTGGCTCGTCAGTGCGTACAAAAAGATACACGTACATACAGGATTTATCAAAATTCAATACCGACAATTGCTAATTAATAAAGAATAATATTAAAACAATATCAGTCGATGGAACTCGGAGGGTATTCTTCCGTCGTAAAAGTGCTCCAGGACTTTTCGACTTGGAATTTCATCCCCCGATGTCTGCCATCGAATGTTCAGCATTCAATTTTTGGACACCCTGTATATGGGAGACAAAATCGTGTAATTTTACATCATTCATCATCGTCTTACGCCAGCATAACATCGGTGTTGTGGCTGGTCGAGTTTCGACGATGACGCGATACGACGATAATTCACAAACATCATCTTTCTCCATCCAATAGTCATCGGACGATGAATTGTCGTTTATTTTTCATACGTATATAAATATATGTATAATATGTACATGCGAATATCCGTATGTACATGATTATGGGAATTATCGGCGCGTGCCGCGATACTCGGATCGCGAAACATAAAAATATCCTCGAGATCGAGTTGAGCCCGAGGTCAATTGGACGAGGTGAACCAATAAAATGCGTCCGAGCAGGCATTGACACTTTTAACGAGCGCGGTTTGCTCATCGTCGTCGCGTCATCGGTTCTCTTTTTTTTTTTTTTTTTTTACCGACACTCGTTCTCTCCTCTTTCATCTCGATATCGTTCCTCCACGCAGCGACTCATTCATCTTTTCCTTCGGTGCAAAAATAAATTATTCGCGTGCGCGCAAATGGCACGAAGCTCGAAATGAAAAATATTCCATTCGAAAGCGCCTCGCGAATATTCGGTTACTCGGTGGAAAATCTATTTTAAGCCTCGTCTCGTTAAACGACAATGATGCTCGACAATTTATTGCAAATTCGTTCATTGGCACTCGCGCGAGGCTACACCGAGATCGAGAAATCTTGCTGAGCGAAAAAGCAATCATCTTCCAATTGCCGGACGGATGAGATAAAAAAAAAGAATTTTGAATCAGCACTTGTGGTGTTTGACGAAAATAAATAAAAATCTCTATCGAGTGGCCGAAGGCTGAAGTGACTTTTGCTCTTTCGTCCACACACTTTTTTCGACGATGATTATTTTCCAAAGTTTTTCAATTATTACAATAAGAATATTTTTATCAAACGTACAATCGCATAATTTTCCGGACTGTTGCAGAGCCCTCTTTCTGTGCCATATTATGCGATACACACGGTGGGTTGTGCTGTGAAAGAGAGCTCATCATTTCTCGTAACGAGAAAGATACACACACACACACACGTTTGGCGATATGATAAAGAGCTACGGTAAAAGTATAGATCCATACACACATAATAAAGGCACAGGAGTGTGCGAAAGAGAGCAAAGTTGCGTACATAGTCAGTGACGTTGGATGCTTTGTAGAAAGTTTGAAAACTCGACGAGTGGATTAATATCGCCGAGTTCTCGTTACTCGTTGTTGATTTTGTCTGCGCGTCTCACCGTTGGTACACCCCCGTTGCCTTTTTGAAGGGGGTTCGCATCTTCCACCCCCTCACCCCCGTCGCCACTCCCCAACTATAACCACCCCCTTGGCGAGCATCCCTCTCACTAATAATATATAGTATATTATATACGTACGAAGGGTGGGAGGTACGGTCACGGAAAACCTTCTGCAGAATCCTCAACCCTTTCGGTGAAATTCATATACGCATATTTAACATACGATATACAGGGTGTCGCAAAACTGAATGCCGATTGTGCGGCGCTACATCGGGGGTGAAATTTCGAGTCGAAAAGTCCTCAGGCACTTTTTGATCCGACGATTTTTCGCCGAGATATCGAGGCACACAGTCGGAGCGGTTAGACGCGCGCAGCGCTCGCTGGAGTGGGGGGGTGCGCGCGCACGTTTTGCTCAAACTTTGATGACCGACAACTCACTGGCTTTTGGTCGTACGAAAAAATACCAAAATACATTTCGACTTGGAATTTCATCCTGAATCCAGTCTCGTAGGATCAACACCGAGTTTCGAGGCACCCTGTACATGTACTTCCGTATGATGGCTCGCGAGACGGAGACGAAACGAGCGACTCGTTCCAATCGTATCTCGTTGCGGGTCCACATACCCCTATAGCTTATATTTATATACATCCCCTTATGCGCTTGCCAGAAAGCAGCTCGAATGTCTCTAATGAACCGGCTTGTGTGCTTATATCTGTGGCTCCGGTAACCGCTTTATTCGAGAATACTACCAGGCACTAGGGAAAGGTGGAAGAAGGGAGCATACGGCGCTTCAGGCTTCAGGTAAATAAAGCGGTTTGAATAAAAACACCCAACCCGACGCGATGCTCTTCGCTCTTTTCTCGCAATTCCCTCTACATCATATGCGAGTCCTAAGCACATTTAAACTCTACCGCATGAATATTTACGACGAAAATCCTCGCGGAAGAGCGAATATTCGATATTCGATTCGGATAAACTGGCAACGCGAAATAATTCCTCGTGTTGCAAATTTCTTAACCGAGTGGCTCTGAAAAAAGTAGCCACCGAGCCGACGATGATATCGAGAGCCGCCGCTATCCATTCAGTAGCAAAAAAATGGCATCTGCCAGAAGCGGACAAGGAATAAGAGGCGAAATTTAGCAACTCGGTTAAAAGTACGAGACGGCAGGGATGAAATAACGAAAATGAAAGAGGGATGGGTGTGTAGTATGGCCTGCAGATAAAAATTTATATCGCTGCAGCCCCGGGTACGAGGGTGGAGGCTGAAGAAGATGTTGTCGGGACCGCGCGGGAGAGGAAAAGGGCGGAAGGTATATATTCGCCCTGGTTGGGATAGTGAATTCAAACGGGCGTGTAATTGGCAGTATCGTAAAAAAGAGTCAAGACCGTTCGGGTGAAAGGACGGGGGGTAACGCCCTCTATCCTCCGAGAAGACGAAGAAGAGGCTGGAGAGGAAGATATTGTGATGGACCGAGAGAGAGAGAGAGAGAGAGAGACAGAGTGAGAGCAAAGTAAAAAGGCAAGGGATGAGATCGCGATGTACATGAAAAAAAATATCGGATATGGGGGTTGAGAGGGTTGCTATCGCTGCGGATCGATTGCTTCGGCGCAAAAGGGCGCGAGTCGCGCGACTCGACGTGCGAAATCTTCCACATCCTGGCTTTTTCGCTCGCCGAAAGCTATATACCGCAAAAGCGCAAGAGGGGATGAAAACATTGTGAAGAATATAGTGAGAAAAGGAAGAGAGAGGACTTAATAATTTTTTATCCGAAAACCGCGCTTTTTCTCTCCCTCTTTGGGAATATCTCAACGGCTCTCGTTGGTCTCTCTTGAATCATCGTGTTTATGTATGTATGTATATGAATCTCGAATAGCGATATTGTTAATATGCAAAGGAGCATCGAAAAATGGGGTGGCAGGAAAGAAATAAAGCTACATAACCGCGAGTCTGCGCGCTTTCTCGCCGCCAGGAGCATTAAGGGGTGGAGGGAGATGAAAATCGGTCCAGAAGATGCTGTGCGGGGGCGGTGGTTCGGTATAAAGAGGCAAAAGGAACAGAGGAGAGGAATTTCGCTGCTTCTGTTACTAGTTCCTCGTATAGAAAGGTGGAAGATGAAATTGCGCGACCGACGTCGCCGCCGCCGCCGCTGCCGCCGCCGCCAGAGATTATCTGGGCGCCTGAACATAACGAGTGAGGGTGCAGCGAGCAAATATACGTTTCGCTCGCCGAGCGATCATACTTTTTAGTTGCTCGAACGATCGGTGAAAAGTTTCCCTCTTCTCTCTTTGAAAAGCCACGTCGTCCCTCCTGTTCCTCTTTCACCGTTCGCGGATAGACGTTACAAAGGACGTTTCATGCGAATGGGACCAAGCCACGTGCTGGTAACATGGGGGCGATTTTTTTTTCATGCAATTTTATTTTTATTCGTTTTCAACGATTTTCGCGTTGAATTATTCGGTTTTCGATGAGATACCGGTGTTTTTCGTAATCAGCGGGAGAAATTACATCGATATGGACTGGAAAATTTCAATTTTGAAATTCAAAATTTTTTGTCATTTTTTGCAAAAATGAGTTCTTTCACTAAAATGCTTGCCGTTTTTTTCCAAATTGAGATAGACACTCGGACTTGTGCTTGTTCTCTTTGCAATTGATTGCGCTTCAAAATGGCGTTTGGTTCATCGAGATATCTGCATTTTTCGATTTTTGGCAGATTTTTTAAGTCGGACCATCGATTTTCGCCAATTTTCCCATACATACCCCTTTGCGTTTTTTTCGCCGATTTTCAACATCGATTTTAAGGATGAAGGAATCTAGCTATCTGGATGTAACTTGCGCCATTCTTCAAGTCTACTCAAGGGCTTTTTAAAACACCCCCAAAGAACCTACGTAGCTCCATTAGAAAGGGAGTTACAACCATTTGAAATTTCGACTTTTTTACGTTTCTGGAAAAGTGGCCAAAAATGAGTAAAAAATGTTCTCTCCATTTTTCAATGTTTCAAAAGCCTATCCTGTCGGAAATTCTCCTCCGATTCCAAAAATCACCGACATTTCCGCGAAATCTCAAAATTTCAATGAGAAACCTCAAAAAATCCAGAGTTGCAGTATCCAGAAAATTCCAATTCTGCCCTTTGATGAATCCCATCGAAATTCGTGTACGAAGAAAAAAGAATTATAAACAGAAAACACGAGAAACAGGGCTGTACAACACCGCAAAGGACGGAAGTGCGAACAAAAATCCGTAAAGTCGTTGAAAAAATTTTGCGAGGCTCGTTTAATCAGGGACAAGAACGAGGGCCGGAAAAATATTCTCGGGGGTGTAATGGGAGCGATAGGGGAAAAAAGGCGAAAACGAAGCGCCAGCGGAAAAGTACGCGAGAAGGAGAGAGGGTGAAGGACTTTTCGCACAACCGAGTTCAACGAATTGTTTTGATAAGTCGTCGAGACAATACGTCGTTAAGGACTCGAAGAGAAGGGTAGCAAAGGTCGGAGTGTACGCTGGTGCGCGCCCGTCGAGGTAAGCGTCGACGAGCTGGAGGAGAGTCTACTTGTTCTCGGAGGAAAAGCGACCAACAGGCCGCAAGCATGCGGCGGATAACGAAGAAGAAGAAGAAGAACAAGAAGACGACGTAGACGACGCCGAGGACGACCTGGTGACTCTCTCGAAGTTTAGATTAAACCCGCCACGGATAAATATTCGTAATGGAGCGCCAGGGTGCCATAAATTAGCATGCCACCCCCACTTCCCATACTCGGCGCATGGTCGCTCTTTCCATCCCCAACCACCCCCTGTTTTTCATCCCCGTCCTTCGGTGGTGTGTGCGCGGGCGCGCGTGTGTGACACTCGTACACTTTCTACATCATTGCCTCTTGTCACAATCCCTTTTCCGTCCAAGTCCAGCAGGCTATACCTCATCCGATTAAGGTGTCTTCCCCCCAACGTCCCTGCCGGTTAACGCGAAATTCTTTTCCCTCTGGATTTCCGAATTATCGTTAAAAAACAAAAGAACTTTCATCGACACTCCGCCGACTGTATTACGATTGATAAAATAATTTTACCACTCCGACAACCCTTCCCCTGGGCTTCCAAACGCGCTCCACTATTAATCCACATCGGAATTGAGTATTATTAAGGGATGTAAGCAGGATTTGCGACGGGGTTGGGCGGGTATCGCTCCGTCGCGGGGGAAACACACAAACTTAATCGGCAAGGTATTTGCAAAACACGTTTGCTCGCATACACGTATACATCGATATGTAGAACGAGAACAAAGAGGCAAAGAAGAAGAAGGTGGAGTCGTTGCAGAACGAAAACGCCGCTCTCGGGAGAAAACGCCGCCACCCCTTCCTATCTGGAAGATTAGTCGTCCAGATGCGGATTTAGTTTGTTTTATTGGCTCGCCCGACCCGAACCTACTCGAATGCCCCTTAATTGGTGTGTCGTACAATCTGCGGGACAATCCTCTCTCGATATCGCGCCAAAGTCTTTGCCCATAATGCCAGAGTCCGTCTGATTTATCCGCTTTCATCCTGGAGATGCCAAGATCTCCCAAGATTTCTTCTGCCAACAAATGTGGACAAAGTTGTAAAACAATATCAAGAAATTATTCAACGATTCTTCCCGAATTTTCCACCCCTATTCTCTCCTCAAGAGCAAACGTCAGAGTCGACGAGAACCAGCGCGAGAGCACGAATGCTCTCGCGTTTCGTACAAACAAGCATCGGAAACGGAGTTGGCTGAAAGGTGACGGGATGCCCGCTTTTTTCCCATCTCTCGATGCGTCTTATTGCGCCTGTCGCGGGGTTGTATACAGCCGGCAACTCGCGAGAGGGTGCGGAGGCTGCGAAGAAACAAAAGGAAGAAAAGAACAGCGGCGCCGACCATGATACTCATGGGGCTGCCTGTCTGCGGGATTGAAGTGGATTAATTGGTTGAACACTCACGGGTCTCCGCCGAACCTGCTACCTTGCGAGAGCCGCACACCCTCGCAACGCCAACCACCCCATTCAATTACTTCTGATCTTCGCCGCCAACCCTTCTTGTTGTTTTACACACGTAACTGTGTATATACAGGTCATTCCACGTGAAATGGCGAGGGTTCCGAATTTTTTTTCCCAATTTTTCTCCCAAGCAGAAAGGGGAAAAAGTCAATCGAATCAACGTCCCCGCTCGGTCAACAAGCCAGTGAAATCGCGACCGCCGGATGCTCAATTTCAGACAGCAGCCTCTGATCCGTGCGGCTGCTGTCATCGATATCGGTCCAGCTTCCGGCGTGGGGTAGCGATTATCCCCGCTGCGACTCGTCAATTATATCCGAGGTGTTCCCTCGGAGAGAATCGAGACTGACTCTCGTGCGCGAAGCAGCTCGAAATCAGTCAGTGCAGCAAAACCCCTTCCGACACCCACACATCAGCCATCAGCGGATCACGTTCTCGCTCCCTCCTTCCTCTGACTTCCGGACGGGTTATTTAATTACCACGATCTATCACACGAGCTGTCAGCTCCTACAGTCTATAATTCGTGATCGATCGTTCAGCGGAGGTCCGGTGTGTTAAATCCGTTGGAAAAGCGACGATTCGCGAAACAACCCCTTTTCTTCATCGCAACCGGAAGACATTATCGAACCTGTCGAAACGATTTGTCATCACGGACTTTTCAATTGAATTTATTTGAAAATTTGTATTCCCGATGTATACTCGATTTAAAGTAGGAAATTGTCAGGTTTTTCAATTGGAACAAGCGGATGCTGCGTAAAAACGAAACGCCCTGACATACAGATACATAATTGAGGTCGAGAGGCTGGCAGGGTCTCTCGATTTTCCTTCATCATTTTCCATCGAGATAAGATGGCGAACGACGAGGAAGGGTAGAGGGGGAGGAGGCTAATTCGTATTCCCCTTGATGTCTACCGGAGTTAACGGTTTTAACGGATAAAAGACTATGGATCGTTGAGCCACGTTCACTTTTGCCAATGGGGATGAGGAAGAGCGAACGCCGGCTCCGAAAAAGCCAAGGGGGTGGGGGGGGGGGGCTTTAGTACGGTTATACATGTATAATATATCGCAGTTATATACAGATATCGCGGAAAGAAAAAGAGAATTTGCCGCGCTCGGAGGGAAAAGAAAGAGGCGAAGCAAGAAATTGATATGCCGGCATGGGAAAATGAATTGTACCGCATCCCACGTAGAGGCAGCATCTTTGCCGGAGCGGGAATATTTCTCTCGGCAATCTGCTTGCGCTTCGGTTTTTATGCTCATTTTCAATTTTTTTTTCCTTCTTTTTTTTCACCCCCACACACCCCCCGACCATTCCGCCCTTTGGGGAGTTTGTACGTGTCCTCGACTTTCGGCAATGACAACGAGACGCCGGAGAGGAGTCTTTCCATAAAATTCGTATCACCTTATCGTGGATCTTTGTACCTTTCCTTTCATCCCTTAATATTTCCCTCCCCCTCGCTTTCGCTCTCTCTCTCTCGCTCCCTCTGTCGAGCTTGTGTGATATCTCATCTTTGACGACGGAATGAATACAAACGGACGCATTAAGGGTGGCTATGCACCCTGTCGTCAGAAATTCGTGAGGGGGGGGAGTATATCCTAGGGGATGCTTCCGAGTAGAGAGAGCTTGGCTTGATTATCCGAAATAATAATTCTCTCCTTCATTTTCAAATTGTTTAACCCTTCAACAAAAATAGGGGTCCTCGAGGTCGATATGTCACTTTCGTTCGAACCCTCTTCGTTTTTCCTCCCTGTTTTATTTTTTCTTTTCACTTTTTCTCTCTTTTCTTCTCAATATTCCCTCGTCGCACACGTTCGCGGGGTTGCAAGGAGAGGAAAGACAAAGGAATTAATGGAGGCCGCACAGGAAGCTCTCTATTCGCCTTCGCGAATGCCCGTGACTCTCAGCGACACACTTCCGCTTCCACGGCTGTCATCGCGGCAGCTCGGTCTCTCGTATAACTGTATTGCGATATACGCGCGTATATATATATTGCAGAAATCGGAAAAGATGAAGGACCGTGTATAAAAGCTGCGAGAGGGAACCCGGCAATTGTGAGACCCGTCAAACGCCATTGGTTATAATTTATTCAAATTAGCGACTGATTATTCATTAAAAAGTTCGTTAAGAGCGAGCCAAGCTCTCTCAAAATAAATGGCATTTCGTTTCGAGAAGAATTGAATTGAATAAAATTATATAGCATCGATTATGAGACGGGTTTTCCCTGCTGGAAACGTCAAACTGTCAGATTTCATTCGAGAAATTGAGAAAAAGTTTCATCGCATTTTCTCCCATTCGATTATTTCCATATGGATTAAAAGTATCGCGAGTTTACATGATACTTTGCGAAATAATGATTACATTCGCTCTTCGAGCGGCAGTCGGGCTGTTGTACAGTTGCTAACGGCGCTAACGATGTACAGTTACGACGAAAAGAAAGAGGAAAACATCGAGTCTCGAAGGGTGGTGCAGGGTCAGCTTCGCGATAAGTTTCCGCAAATGCGAACGCCAGCAACAAACAAATGTTTCTGAAATACCTGCGAGCTATGGGAGCTGGAAGTGAAAATAATGGAAAAAACAGTACGCGAAACACTATCCTCGAACCGCGTGGGTTTTTCGCTCTCGGACAGAGCTCGGCATACACAGGGTGTCCCGGAGCAAAGTGCCAATGATTTACACCGAGATTGGGGATGAAATTCCAACGCGAAAAGTCTTTGAGCACTTTTCGATCCGGGGAATCCTCGCCGAGTTATTAATTAATGTAGTCTAGAGGGAGTGGGGAGAAGGGAGAGCGTCCGATTGGCTCTGACTTTGCCGGCCGATAACTCGGCGAGATTTGGTCGCACAAAAAAATGCCAAAACACGTTTCGTCCCGGAATTTCATCACGAATGCGACTTTGAATCGTCGAGATGGAATTCTGAGATACCCTGTATACGTCGGTGTGATACACGGTGAGATACGCAAAGAACTCGAAAAGAGATGGACGGAGAATATTACACGTATACGCTAAAAAAATAAGGTAAAATAAAATAGAAAGCAAACGCAAGGGTTGAATTTTAATTATTTTCCCTTTGGTAGATATAACATTTCAATGCTCGGGAAAGCACACGAGCTTGCAAACCTTGAGCAATCTGACACTAACTTTATTCGTAGCCGCATGTCTGTCAAGTAATTTTATTATAATTACACAATATGTGTATATGATTATTTTCATACGAATATTATATTGTAAATATGTATATAGGAGGGGAGCACACGCTCATTTCTTTCCAGTCTCACGTCCATTTTTATACCCTTTACAGTCAGATAAATTCTCCCGTCCGCGTACGAGCGGAGCATGCACGTACAGATTTTTCCCTGTTTTCCTCGATTTTTTTCCTTTCGCTTTTTCCACCCTCTTTTTATTACGCTTTGAAGATTTCAAATATTTTTTGACCACCGACCAAATTATAACCTTGCGTTTCCACACGCGATGCGGAAACTTGCTTTTCATCTTGCCTCTCCTCGACTCGATTCCAACGTTTTGTTTCAATCCTGTTCTCACGAGTCCTGATTATCAGACATATCGATTTCTCTTCTCCCATCATTTATTTTCTCTGCTCGATACAGCAAAAGTTTCACGCGAGATAAATTTACCGGGTGCTCACACACACACGGCGTCGTCGCCGTCGTTGCAAGCTCAAGCTCGTACGTCGTCGAGCGTCGAGAAACAAAAGGGCGCAAATAACCCGATTTTTCGAACGATTCACCCAGCGGAAACGTCCCCGAGGCTGCGAAAAATCGTACAGCCGTGAGAGGAGCGCAGCATCGCCGGAAATTCAGAATTGCAAATTCTTTAATTCCCGAGGCGCGCCTCGAGGCACGAGATTCTTCCACCCCCGTGGGAGGGATGCTTTCCTCGCTCCGCCGTGAGGAAAATACCTTTGCCTGACCTGTACAAATATCGCGAGAGAGAACACGCGAGACTGGACGAACAAAGTCGGAGAAAGAGGAGACGAGATGAGATACGAGAGCAAGTTGAGAATACGTGAAGGGAGGAAATAGTAAAAAGAAGGTGGGCGGGGTGGCTAGGGTGTGTATTCAAAAATTTACATAGGTACATTCTGATTAAAGTGTCCTAGAGAGCAAATCTAATACAGCATCCGAGCGGGTCCATCCTCGATGGACCAGCTCGGATGCTGTTCCATATTCCGCGCTGCAAAAATAAGTTTCCGCGGTTCTCCAGCGTCCAATATTTATCCTCCTCGATCCTCCATTCATCGGGCTGCAAAAAAAACTTTGCACACTCCGTTCCACTCCACGGATTACCCTCGAAAGTAATCGCGCGAACGATCGTCAATGGCGCGTTGATTTGCAAAAAAAATAGTCGATTAATTAATCGAAGCTACTCTGGATGGAATTCGAGTTTATACATGAAATAATGAGAAAAATCGAAATCACCCCCATTCTGCTCCGACATTGGGTAATAGGATTTAGCATTACGCCTACTGATTGGATTTTCGATTAATCAACGCTCTCGGGAAAGCTCGAGACAGATGCGAGAGAGCGGACCCGATGGACGGAGAGGGATGAAAATTGGAGTGAAAAAATGAAAAAAAAAATGGAGAAAAAAAGAGTGAGGAAGCTGAGAGGAGCTCAGAGCTTGAGCGCGAATGTCGCGGATATAAAAGAATAACGACGCTCCGGTGGAAACGAAATTCAAATATTCTCGTGCGTCGTTTCTCTTTATGCCCGCGTGTCTTTCGTTTCTCTGTGTACACGGCGTTTACGCGTGTGTGCAAAGGCTGATACGAGAGGGTAAGCACGAAGCTGTAATTGCAAAATTGCATTAGCTTTGTGTTCTTCCACCGTTCGGCCAGACGTAAGAGATTATACGTACGCGTTGCACTCGCTCCTCTCTCCGCATCCCTCTATCGGTATCTTTCCTCTCCCAGCTCTCGCGAGCCCCGCTGGATTTGCATCACGATTTTTTCGCACAAGTATATATACATTACACATAATTCCCTCTCTCATGGCAATTTCAATGAAAATTCATTTCAACGAGTGGAAAACCTTCGTTGATAAATTCAGCGAGCGTATTGTTGAAATGAAGCTGGAAGATCTTTTTTATTTATTCTCCATCGATTTTACCATCCGAGTGCACGTCGATTTTCGTCCAGTTGCAGCGACGAACTGCGCGGAGAGATTAGATCCCGAAGGTAAGAGCGTTAAGGGATGAAAAAGAGAGATGTGCTCTCGCGGTGCGCAAGAGGGCGCAAACTCTTTCATTATGATTTAATACCAACACGGTTTTAACTTCGTCAGAGGGACAAGGACAGAGAGAGAGAGGGAGAGAGACGGATAGACTCGCGTGTATGAATAATTCGCGTGTCCGGACGCGAAAACCTCGAGAACCAGAGGGGGTTGGGGGTGTACGGCAAAAGGTAAAGGGAATACGGGGGTTGGCACAGGTCGCGTATACGAGAGGGGGTGGAAAAGGGGCGCGGGAGTCTCCGGTTGTTTGGACAGGGGTTGAAAAAAAAAGAGAGAGAGGGAGGGAGAGAAAGACACAAAGATATAGAGGGGGTTGCTCGCGGTAGACCATCGGGAGGATGAGAAACGAAAGGAGGGCAGCGGAGGGGGTGGTTTTTAATGCGGCGTCTCTGGGGGGCGACGAGGATTACCGAGGCTAAAAAGGAAGTTTTTAATAATTTTTCATTTTCTCTATATTTATTATCGCACGCTTCCTAACCGGCCGGAGAAGGAGGGTGAAAGGGGGCGAAAAAAAGGAGACGCGCGAGAGAGAGAGAGAGCTCACCGCTGCGAGACAATGGAGGGTTGCCGGAGGCTGCTGCTGCTGCTTTTCTGGCGTTGATGCTGCGGTCGGTGCGGTTCGCTCTCCGAAAGAACGTGCATACAAGGTCCGAATGGCGAAGAAAGAGATGGTCAAAGGGTGAGGAGTCGGGGGGGGTGAATTCGCGATTGTCAGTTGTCGTTGTAAAATTTTAATTCGTTTTCTCCTTTCACCGCTGTATACACTCGTGCGAGCGCTCTTCCGATATTCGTACAAAGAACGAGAGGCTCCCTTGCAACCCTCGTGTACGTTAAACTTTATACACGCGTGTATACACATTATAAAAAATGTATATATGTATATACATACGTCACCGGAAAAACCGGTTTCACCCCCTCCCCCTTGTAATCCGCAAAGAATAATAACAAACCCGGGGGTACATATAATTCCGCCCGTTACCGGAGCAAAAAGAACCCTCCGAGTGCCGCCTCTTTGTCTCTCTAATTTTATTCCCTCATCGATAAAACACCGCCGTCACGAATCTCATCTCGCAATTAGCGAGGATGCTGCAGAGTTCTCGCGAGAGTCTGTTCACTTGTTTATCGCCACTTTGACGAATTCACGTTTTTGACGCTGCACGTAAGAGTCATTTGACGAGCATTGTTGAGAAACGAAGATCCATCTCGAGTGTTTCCTCTCGCGGATGCTGCGTCTCGATGTCATCTTCCCTTTTCTCTCAGAGATGTCCTCTCTTCTCGCGTTTCCTCCCGCGATCGCTCGACTTCATTCCCATATAAATGACACGTACGTACACGACTTGCACACGCTGTATATTTATGTACATGTACACATACACATTTATGTATTTGATAAAATTCAGTGCTGACGTATTAATCAGGGACGCTTTGGCGGAGCTTTATGAGTCTTGAAATATCGCTCGCTCGACGTAGACGAAGTGCCGAGGATAGGGTGGGTATACAGTCGAGAGAGACCCGGGACATCAATGTCAATAATAATTCATTGATTACTTAATTCACACAGTTGCCATGACGACCCGTCTTTGCCTCCTCTTTTCATCTTATCTTCCTCTCTCGTCCACGGCGGCGAATCTGTTTTATTCCTCTTCTCTCCTCCGAGCGTTCCTCCACGACCGCGTGTCGCACTCTCTCTTTTTCTCACGTCGAAAGGAAGAAAGTCGTCCCTTAAGTCTCGTTCACAATTTCCGCATTTTCTTCCCTCGGTAGTTTTTTTATTTTTTATTTTTTATTCACGAGTAGAATTTCATTGCCTCCTACGCGAATCACAAAGGACAGGTATATAAATATAGTCGGAGAAAGTTAAATAAATTAACCGGGGATTCGTACGAGATGAGAGCTGCAACTTTGCATCTCCGACGACTTTGAATCTCTCTGATAAAATCTGTATGGGACGTGGAATTGTTGGTACAAAAAAAAAACGCTGGAGCTTCATCGATGCCGTGATCGATAGGGGTAGTTCTTTGGTTGTGAGTGTCGCATTAGAGTTTTGCTTACGGGGAATGGCAAGCGAGCGAAAGAGGAGAAATGAGAAACACGAAATGAATATTCAGAAGTTATTAGTCCGTAGTGAAATGTGAAGCTGTACGGGGGAAGCTTGTGCACACCCTTGTACAAGGTTGAAGCTGAACGAGATGGAGAGAGATAAATTCTCATCCCTTATTGCCAGACTCTGCTCGCGGTGACTCTCCATCCCCATCCCCTTCGACCCTCCACACCTCTCGCAGCCATATAGATTTTGCGATACACAGCATCCGGGGGTTTCGACGACGATAGGAGTGAAAGCACAAGGGATGGGGGTGAAGCGGAGATCGTCGTCTACGCTGGTTCGAAATACGTGACGAACGAGCGGGGCTGAAATTGACGAGGCGATTTTGATTTTCCGAAATCCACTGTTTTCCCTCTAAGAATCGTAAATTTCCCCCACCCTCTCGACGGGCGGGTTGTTTTTCTACGTTTTTTGAATTTTTTCAAAATTACTCACGCGAAAAACGACGATTTTCTGTCGAATCGAAAAAACACAATGCACCATTGTCGCAGATGACAATCTCGACGCTGGGAATATCCCAGCATCCCGAAAGATTGGAACGAGAAAAGGGGAGCTTTGTGGATGTATATACGTGCAAAAGTATAATAATATGTATCGTATGCAAGGACGATATTCAAATGGCATCAATTTCTCGCGAATTGCCTGTATATCGGAGTGAAAAAGCGTAGCGTTTGGCAGCAGTGGCCGAGAGTGAATAAAAAAGAGAGAGGGCGGACAAAGTAACCGTATTGGCAGATAGCTCGAGCATCGTTTTACAACCCCTTATCTGGATAAGTTACGGGCGTATCTCGGGCCAGTGGAGAATTCACCCTTGAGAAGTTGTTCTCCGAGCCCACGGGGTGTCATCGATTTCCATGGAAATCTCAACGGGGATATGGCCTTTTAGTTATTTATATACATGTGGATATTTATAGGTTTTTATATTATACACGTATATTTGTTTTTCCGTGTCTTATGTATGATACAGACTCGAATATATACTCGTAACACGTATACACATTTATTCCGAAGTGTATCGAGGCCGTTGAAATATTTTTGCATTGTTAATCCAATCTCCTCGAGACCTCTCCGAATGGCACATTTGTCAAAATCTCTCGAAAGATCGAGAAAACACGAGGGATTTTTTGTACCTCCTTTTTCGCCAGTTTTACGCTGTTTATCTTGCCGGAGAACGTGCATTTTTTTTTCTCAAATTGATTGATAAAAAAAATAAACACAGGCTCCGATTTCCGACCGAAAAATAGTGCCGTTTTGGCACAATTTTTATGAGTAAAATTTCTACTTTGCCCAGGCTCTTTCGATATCATAACGATATTTTGCATTTATCCGCGTTATTGTAACTTGTAATTCCCAAGACGGTCGTATGATTACCTGCACCACGATACCCCAGGCTCGCATGAAAACTCGCTGATTCCATAAACTTCTTTTCCATACATTTTCCTATCGGACGGAGGAGAAGGTTTTCTTTTCGTCGAGTCATATTTCTTCGCGATTCTCTCGCGAAAATGGACCATCAATAAAATTAATACAAAATGAAAATGAATCGGCTTTGTTCATCGATAAATATTCCACGGTGAATTATTTGTAGAAATATTCGATTTTCGTGTAAATGCAAAATGTCTCGCGTGTGTTATTATACAAATAAATTTATACGATGATAATACAATTAGTGTATAAATATATTTTCATAAAAAAAAACTCTCATCTCCATCCGAGTTTTCACGTCGTATTTGACGCGAGATAGAGACTGATGATACCGAAAAAAAAAAGATCCAGCCTTCTCACCCTCGCGGATGATTACAGCGAGTGAGAAGAAATTTCACGACTAAACACACGCACAAGTTTTCCGAGATTTTTCAAGTCAAAGTTGGAGCGAGAAATTACTCGAGACGCGAGAGGGCGCAGCTCACCCCTGAATATTTAATTCCAAAGGCTTTTATTTATTTTACATGGTTTTTTCCAGCTCGCGGACGATCGTCGTTCGAAAAAATTGCGGAGAAAAGAAGGACCGCGGAATAAACGATGCACAGGGCCTTCCGTCTAAAATTAATGCACTTTGGAGTTTACTCCAAAATTGATTTCAACATTTTTTCCTTTCGCCGAGAAAATTCGCGAGCAATTTTTCATTCCTTCGAACACCAAACAGCCACGAAAATTGCAGATTGCGGAGATTCAGCTGGGGCTCGTCAATTCGGTGCGGAAGGAGTCACGGATATATCGAGTTACAGGGGCAAAGCTGTACGAGAGCTGTACGTTAGGACGAATGAAATCAATTATTCATCCAAATTGGCCGGGAAAAAAGTCCTAATTATCCGGGGCAAATACAAGCTTAATACGCAAAAGTATGTTCCCCTTCTCCACGTCCCGGAGACATTTTGCTTCGCCCTCTCTCTCTCTCTCTCTCGCTCATACACGAGAATATAATACTGTCGCGGGTGCTTTTCCGCGTTTCCTTTTTCCTCGCTCGATTCTCTTTTCTCGCAAACCTCGCCTGGCCATTCCCTCACCGTGAATAACCATTTGTATTTCCAATTAGCTTTGCTAATAAGAAGACGAAGGCATCGCCATAGTTGGAGAAAAAAAAAACGAAACGAAACGAAACGAGGAGGAAAAACGAACACGAGAGAGAGACGAAAGAAAGAAGATCGTTCGAAGTGGTGGAAAAAAGGAGGGAGGAGAAATGAAATTAAACAAAAAAAAACAAATACGTATATATACTATATAATAAAGAAAGAAAACAAGACGAGAAGCGGAGAAGAAATGTATAACGTCATCCAGCCACTGGGGAAATAAAGAAAAGCCCCGCAGACCGGTATGACAATACCGACGACCGGTGCTCGGGTTATACCGGGTGGACTACAATTAAAAAATTCTCGTTCACCCTCGTTTAACCAGTAACCCGCTCTCCAACCCTCCGCTTCACCCCCCGCACCCCCATTATTTCCTGTACATCGTACCTCCTCAACCCCTCGCGAATTTTTTCCTTATTTCATATTAACGACAAAGTCGCGAAGAGGGCAGCCTGGAACATCTTCCCAAACATGCGACAATACCGTTTTTTTCCTCCCCTTTCTTAACGATATTATTCCCTCGCTTTGAAGAAACATTTGTTTTTCCACCTCTCTCTCTCTCTCTCTCGAGGGAGAGAGAGAGAGAGGTTATTATGTTTGACGGGAAAAATCGCATCTCTCTTTCATCTCTTATCGCAAATTATGGAATGACATGTATACACAGATTGCGGGAATCGAAAAAACGTCGTGAGGATACTGAATGACGAGTAAAAGTGAGTTTTTGTCTATTTTTCGTTCGAAATTTTGAGTTTTCGGGATAAACTCGGTGGGTTTTGTGATCAGCGGGAAATTTCCGATCGGATAGGCTTTTGAAACATTGAAAAATGGAAAAAAAATTTTTTACTCATTTTTGGCCACTTTTCCAGAAACGTAAAAAAGTCGAAATTTCAAATGGTCGTAACTCCCTTCCTAATGGAGCTACGTAGATTTCTTGGGGGTGTTTTGAAAAGCCCTCGAGTAGACTCGAAGAATGGCGCAAGTTACATCCCGATAGCTAAATTCCTTCAGCCTCAAAATCGACGTTGAAAATCGGCAAAAAAACCGCAAAGGGGTATGTATGGGAAAATTGGCAAAAATCGATGGTCCGACTTTAAAAATCCGCCAAAAATCGAAAAATCAAGATATCCCGGTGAACCAAACGGCATTTTGAAGCGTAATCAATCCCCAAGAGAATAAGCACAAGTTTGAGTATCTACCTCAATTTGGAAAAAAACGGCAAGCATTTTAGTGAACAAACTCATTTATGCAAAAAGTGACAAAAAGTTTTCTATTCAAAAAATCAATTTTTCCAATCTATATCGACGTGATTTTTCCCGCTGATTACAAAACACACCGATATTTTATCGAAAAATCAAAAATTCACCGCGAAAAAATCAACAAACGAGTTTAGTTAAATGCTATTTTTTTTCGTACGTATTTCACAGTTCGCCTAAATTTGTTATCGTCAAATTTGATTTTCACACGTTACGTGCTTATCAATAGGCATCAGTAATTATCGATTCTTAATGACACGAGCATTCCAACGCTCGTCGATTTCTCGGTATCGTCAACCGACACCAATAACCATGTCCGTGTGTTTGCAAACTGCTTCCACAGCTTTAATATCCCTTTGGCAACTCCGCTAGGCTTTCCGTTGTACATCAAACCAACACGACCTTTCAACGTCCTATTCTACGAAATTTCCAGTAAATCGAACGTGGTATAGAGTCTGTTTATCCCGATGAAACGGCAACGTGAAGGAAACAGAGGCAGAAAGAAAAAAAAAAGAAAAATAAAGCGAAATTTTCACGACGATGCCCGAAAGTCGTCGTGTGTTTGTCCGAATTTTCAGTCTGAACGATCCTCCGCGCGAGCGAGTCAACATTTTCTGCCGCTCGTTGAAATTTTTCGCTCCAAATCGACGTTCCTCACCGCTGTGTTCGCGCGGAAAGATTTTTCTCATCGACGCGCGAAAAATCGTCTTTCCGCGCCGCGATCGTGCTCCGCGAGTATCATGCGATTCAAGGCACCACCCAGACAGCATCAGGTGGACAACAAAGACGAAGAAAAAAGTGTGAAAAACCAAGTGGCGACCTGCGAACCGAGAATATCGAGAAGCGAGCCTTGTCTGACCTTCGTCAACAGTGATTTGCAAATAACAATGGAATCCGTAACGATCGATCAACAAGTGAGTAACTTTTTCAAAAAAAATTTCGAAAAAAAAAAGATTTTTTCGAAATTCTCAGTTTTTCCCTAACAAAACTCGTAAAAATTCGAAAAAAAAACATAATTCCTCCAGTGAGTTTCTCAAATTTTACCTAAAATTCGCAGTTTGTCCAGGACCAAAGTCCCGGAATCGACGAGGCGCTGGACCTCGCGATGCCGACGCGTTCTCGCTGCGAGCACGAGCGGTACACGTCCTGCTTCGGACTCTCGACGAATCTCGTGAATTCGATGTGCGAGGAGCAGCTCGAGGCGATCGATTTGTCGATAAAGAGCGACAAAACGAGATCGGAAACGGCGAAATCGCAGAGAGAATTGAAGGCCACGTTTCTGTACAAGATGCTGACGGACTCGTCGTTCCTCGAGAATCTACGAGGGGGGAAAAAAACGGCTGGACCCGCTTGTCCCTTCTGCAAGATCGTCTTCTCCAAGGAGGAGGAGCTGACCGATCATCTGAACGTCCGCAAGGACGAGTCGAATCAGGTCGCCTGTTGCGCCTGCGGCAAGACCTTCGCTCAAAAGCGATACCTCCGTTATCATCAGCGCTGTCACTCGGAGAGGAGCAAATTCACCTGTGACATTTGCACGAAAAACTATTCGAGGCTCGACAATCTCACCCGTCACAACACCTTCCACACGAATCCCGACAAATTCCCGTGCACCTCCTGCGAGAGGACCTTCGCCCGCAAGGACCTGCTGAAGAAGCACATCAAGTGCCACGAGAACAGGCATCGTTATCACTGCGCCATCTGCGACAAATATTTCAAGGGTCCTCTCTCATTGGAGAACCACAAAAAGCTGTTTCATTCGAACGCCTGAGATTATCCATCAGATTATCTACCGATTTTTCATTGTAAACAAATCATTTTTCGGCTTCGAGTCTGATGATGTCACTAACGAATTAAAATTCACAACAAACCTCGTCGTGAATTGAAAAAAAACAGAAAAAAAAGATCGCTGCTTCGTGAAATATCTTTGCATCGTAAAATGGTGAAAAATCTGCGGAAAAATGGTTGAAAAAAAAAGAAGAGAAAAGCAAGTACCGAGAGAAAAATGGCAGCCTCGTTGAGCGGGCAAAAATCGTCGTTTTCTTTGCTCTTTGGTGACGTTTTTTGTTGTTGCCCTTTTTTTTCTGTTTTAATTTCGTTTTTTTTTCCTTCGAGCAGAAAAAATACGCGAGAGCAAACGAGAGGGGAGGAAAGAACGAGGGGGAGAGAGAGAGAGTCTCGGTACACTCGTTGTTCTCACTCCCTCGTTCGTATAATTTAATGCAATTAAGTCGAGCGTTAAAATATCGTTCTTAATTCGCCGTCGGCACCTTTGTTGCGCTCGTACGTTGCGAGCCGCGTTCTCGAGTCGAAAATTCATACGCGCTCTGGGGTGTGTGTGCTCTCTCGTTGGATTTTCAAGAGGGAAATAAAAAAAGGAAAAAAACAACGTATTGAAATAAAGAAAATATGGTCGAGTCAAGTGCGCGATACGAATAATTCACTTCGTAAGAAATCCATGAGGTTTGTGTGCGCGAATATCCGCGGGAATGTATATACATATATATTTGTACATATATATAACAGATATAACAAGAGAAAATGGCAGCGGAGTTTGACTCGCCGAGCTTTTCCGCCCTCCTTCCTCGAGCTCTAATTAATATTTTTCTTTCCTCAATCCGTTCAATGCTTGACGACGAGAACCTTCGTATTTTCACGAGTTTCCTCTTTGGAAAAGAAGCAAAAACAAAACCATAAAAAATCCCCGTAATTTCGTTCGTTCAAAATCGTTCGAACCGAGCGATACGTCCTCTTGTTCGATATTTATAACAAACCTCGTCAAGCACACGAAAAATACTCGTATTTATGTATAAATTGTTGAGAAATAAACAATAATATCGAATGTCGAATAAAATCTCGTCATTTTCCCCTTTTCGCACGATTAATTCGCCATCCTCGTCGTCGTGGAACCTCGAAAATCACGTCGATTTTACACGGAACGCCTCGTGCAACAGCCGCGATCTTCACCCGAAAATATCCGTCTCTTTGATCCACTTTCGTGTCTTTTGACAGTGGCCAGTACGTACGTTCGAGGCTTTTACTCCGGCAGGGGGACAAGAAAAAAAGTATAGACTTGACCAAAAATGTAACAAAGTTTTCGCCAACATTCTGGCACAGGGAAAGGAGTAGAAAGCAGCGGGAAGCTGCTGGAGAGCAGAGGCGGGATAAGGGTTTACGAGGCGCAGAGATTCTGCGGTCCCTTTGGCGATGCTTTCGACCTCGAGGAGGGAGTGAGGGGGTGCATCCCCATCGCGACATTACCGTCTTTTTCTCTTACCCTTATGATACACACGTGTATATATACAAATATGTGTGCACATAAATATGTTTTAAGCGCAGCCTCGGCAAAGACTCTGGACCCGCGTCTGTAAAGGAGATTATGCAACGAACGCGGACCTCTCGAACGTTCGCAAAACCACCAAGCATCCAGCGTATTCACGCTTCCGGAATTTCACGTTGCATGCATCCCCTCTCTCGTAATTTTCACCGATAAATATATAAATTGTCCTCGTTAGCATCCATTTTTATTTTTATTTTATTCGTCCGACAGAAAAGTCTTAAAATCGAAGAATTTCTTTGTTACTTTTATTCTTCGTTCGTGAATTTCTTCGCGCTTTTATCGGAGAAATTGGAAAATAAATACATCGAGCACGTCGTCTTCTTCCGGGTTTCATTAAATATACCCGCCCTCTCGTGAAGACGTCGGCAAAGGTTCCTCTCGAAGGTAGATGCGAAATTAATTTTCGATTTTCCTGGCCCCGATGAAATTTCTTCATCGGCAATTCTGTCGTAGGAATTTCAACCCCAAGTAACTCTCGAGGGCTCTGAGGAATCTCAAATTTAGTATCGCGAGAATTTTGCGAGAAACTCCGCGAATTTATATCGCCTTCGTTATCTTCCAATTACCCATCATCCGTCGGAAAATTCGATTTAAAAAATGACCCAGAATCTTTCAAAGAGATGGCATAAATTTTGAAAATAAATTTTGAAAAAAAAAACATCGAGTATTCAACGACGATAGTTTCGTTGAAAAAATGAATAAAAACTCGACTCTGAGCAGATATACGTTTGACGATAATTGGATCGAAGAAAAAGAGTTAACGAGGCCAATTATCGGTCGTAAAGGAGTCGCAACCGTTTACCGTACGGTGCTGCCACGCTGGGTACGAGTTATTCCGTTTGAAAATTGCCAACTCGCGCAGTGTGCTACCATTGACGGTTTTACAAAGTCGTTACGACAAAACGTGGGTGGATAAACGCCGAAGAGAGGCCGGTTGTTCTTCGAGCTTAACCACAGCGCGATTTAATATTTCATCGATGTATTCGTCGTGCGAAAGCGAACACGCGAGTGTCATCGTTTTTCCGAGCTCTTTTCTCCGCGTCAAACACCTGACAACGATAATGACGTAACTTCCGTCATTAAGGGGGTTCATCCGTCAACAGTGCGACCTTGAGGTTTTTCATTACCGACACAAACGTTTATGCGAGAGGTTTGACGACGAATGACGTTCAAACGAGGCCCAAAGACGGAAACCAGGAAAAAGACCTCTTTGGTCTCGAATTTATTAATCCTTTCATGTTGAATTTCTCGTTTTTTCTTCATCGTTACGCGCGTGAGAAAAAGTATACCCCTGAAACACGCGAGTTTTTTTTGCGAAGAACTTGTAAGGTGAAACGACGTTGCACGATGAGGGTACAATATTGCGTGCAGATATCGGAGACACTAAGAAGACGTTAAAAATGCACGGCAAGCGAAACGTCGAGTTTTTCGAGTCAAAAACGAAAAAAGAGCTCGTCTCTTTTTCGGATTCGGTATTTTCCAGCATCGGGGGATACTCGAAAATCCTCATTTCGTATTGTTATCGCTGTAATTATGCCCGCGTTGCATTTTTTAATAACGAAAGAAATTTCGAATACGAAATTTCGAATACCCTCGACAAAGTGTATGAAAAATAAAAAAATAAAAACACACTTTGCTCCAACCATCCATCTGCGATCTTTACCGTTCGTTGAACAACGACAACTCGTGCATCATCATATTTTTCCTACCCCCTGATATAAATACGAATTCTTTGTGAAAACTCATAGACGCCGGGGAAATAAAACAAAAAAGAAACGCGCAAAATGCATTCCGACTGCCACGAGTGTGGCCTTTGAAGTTTATCGAGATGACGAGCAGCGAACGCTGGAGAAGTGTACGGGAAATTTATTGCACGCGGGAGAAAAAGCGGGATTTCAAGTAGGAGGCTGATCGACGAGGTGATAAAGGATATCACATAACCATCAGTCGAATATTCCGTTCGAACGAACGAGAGATATCCGCAAATATTTTCCGTGTGAAGTAACACGAATCGGAATATTAACTTTTATATTGGCGATGCAATAAGAGCAAGGAAAAAAAACGTATCAAGGGGCGGCTGCGAGGTAGCGAGCCATGATTGCCCGACACATTGATGAAAATTTTCAACGACAGGACTGGAACTGAAGCAAGATTTTCGGCTAATTTGAAAATATTGAAAAAAAAGTATACGCGTCTTATGGATATCGTCCTTTTCGTCGTTCGATACTGACCCAAGAGTGATGAGAAACATCGCAAAAATGTGATACTTTGAGCAGGAAAATCAATTGAACGATGTATCAATTTCAATTCGAAAGAAAAAAAAATAAACGCTCGCGGTTTAATTCGCGATTGCCATCGAATCGTTTGCTCACATTTGCTCTCGCGCTGTCGTGGAAGTAGCGCGTCTGAATGAAATTCGTATACACGGGGTGTCCCGGGACTCGATGTCAATAATTTGGAGTCACATTCGTGATGGAATTCCGAGACGAAAAGTATTTTGTCATTTTTTTCTAGGATGAAATCCTGGCGAGTTATCGAGGCTCGAAGCTCGAGCCAATCGGGCGCGCGCTCTCCCCTCCCCAGCGAGCCATTGGTCCGAACGCATCGATCGATAACTCAACGGGGAGGCGTCGGATCAGAAAGTACTCAAAGACTTTTCACCTTGGAATTTCATCCCCTAAGAGATTTATCGTAGATTATCGAAATTCAATTCCAAGACACCCTGTATAAGCGTATAAAGTACACTGTATATGTACCCGCGCGAGTGTTATATCGTCTTCTATAAATAGTAGAGCCGGCCGATGATGGAAGGCTCTAAACGAGATGATATGGCCTCTGATCGACCCAATCAATGCATCCACTAAATCATCGTCTAAACTGACGGCCGCAATACACAGGTTTAATAGCACATACGCGAGATGAAAGCTCACATGTATAAATGTATATAAACCGGCGTATATCGCCTTGTTGGCTGCCGGTTGCTACTGCTGATTCTGTACTTCGTGTGGGCGACCGGAAGCTTCCACTCATCCAGCGATTGCCGATGCATGGCGTCTTTATGAGGCCACCATCAGCCATTGGTATGTGGCAGCGTGTTTTAATAAATACGAGTATACATACGTGTGCGTTTAAACAGTGACATAATACTTGTCCGAAACGTTGTACTCGCTTCTCGCGTTACAAACGCGATAATAATAACAACCGTGTCAATTACACGCGAATTCACGACAAAACCCGAGTGTCGTTCAATTCCGATCGATTGACAAGAGCTCTTGTCATCGCGCGTGCAATCTAGTCGGAACCGTTATTTCCTCCAGGAGTAATTCGGATTCGAGTGAACAGCAGAAAAAAAAATCGAAAGAAATTGGAAAAACAGAGTCAAGAAACGCCGACAAATCCTCAAGGTCACCCGAAAAGTCGCCCTCCCAGAGGTGAAAAAAAGAAAGGATCTCGGAGGAGAGAAGTGAGATCGGAAGCGTCGGGATGCTGGGTGGAATTGAGGGGGTCGGGAGAGAGAATCGGCATTAATTCTCATAACATTTTACGAGGCGGTATCCCGACCTCCGTGTCAAGTTCTTCCGACGTCCAGGAGCATGGTTTAGGACTCATAACTCCCAATCACCCCAAGACACGCAGTCTCCCGGCGAAAGGAGCCAGCACCAATTCGCCCAAAGCGTCGGCTGGTCTCCGTCGATCCTGCGTCTTCTTCCAACGTCCGCGAGATCGTAGCTGGTTGTCGCGGCTGGACCCATCTCGAGACGATATACCGACAACGCTACACAAAGCTCTGTCCCCGCAGGTCGTACATATACATTGCCGAGACGTTGGATTCACGGCGGAGAGTAAGAAAATTTCACGAGATGAAACTGGAGAAATATTATATCGAGAGAAACGCTGATACACGGTTCAAGGTCATTTGCCTCCAACGAGGTTCCGGCAGCCTCCAACGTTGAGCGATGAGTTACAATTCGAGAGGAACGTCGGCGCGATCGTCGGGCGACAGGAAAGATTCAATGTTGGGTAGAAAAGGTCCGGTCTGTCACGATGTAACGTTCGATACTCTCGAGTCACCAGCAAAGTGCATTTGGCCATCAAATAACATTGGGGGTATCTCTCCAGGCCATAACCAGCTTACGTCCCGACATAAAGACGGGCTTGGGTATACGTTCGTTTCTCGCAGCATCTCAAAGCTGTGGAGTGTGGCGTTAAGGCTCTCTTTGCTGCGCCGAGCCATCGCTAGCTCGTCATCAAGCTTCCCAAGCAACGCCAAAGTACGACAAAAGTTGCGGCGCTTCGGCTGATCAGGACGTAAGACACCGTTGAAGAGCCTCTGGACCAAAAGTCCCGGTTGTTGCCGGACAACGCGACGCTTTATAATTTCATCGGTTCTGACGGTCCGACGTCGCAAACAAGGAGCAACGACAATAGCCCTCTTCTCGGTGATTCCAAACGGAATCCAAGGAACGTGACATCAACCCTCGTACCGTTCGAGCACTTGACCCCAAAAATCCATATCTCTCCCCGTCGATTTATCCAATTAAACCCTGCTGCGATAACACTCACGAGTTGGAAACTCGACGACGATACACCCGTGAAGGCTGCTGACCGTTCGTCCCGATGATACTTTTCCAGGATTATGGAAGAGGAGACTGCCACCAACGTCGCACTTTCCCGGAGAGTTTCGCCGTGGCTTTTGCAGCGCCGAACGTCGCCGAAGGAAGGGAAGCTCTTTTAGGACCGTGCTTTGTGTGTATATCCGTGTAACGGCAAGAGGTACCACGTGGTAATGCTCCAGGGAGGGAATGCCACCAATAACTTGCCAATATCGGTATTACCAGCGTACTGAGCGCAATATAAACGTTTATGACCCAATGCCGCGTCCATTCAACCCTCCCTCCCGTGATCCCACCAAGCCACTCTCCCTTTATCTTTTTCTTCCCCCCGCCGTTTATTGTACACGTATCGTTTCTCGGTCAGGGGTGCTTCACCCTCCAGCGAGCCCCATTTTCGAGTCGTAAGATTCATTTTTTCGAATCGACCTTGCTAGTTTTTCAGCAACGATTCTCCGCCGCCTCCGTACCGTTTCGAGATGAACTTTGACCGGAATTTTTCGCCAGGAACATTGACGCCCGTCGTTTGATCTTCCGCCCCACGAAAGCAAGGGCAGGTTGAGAATCGTCGTATTTGATACGATGGCGAAAGCTACTACGTGTCTCGGAGACATCCATAAGAAACGTCAAATAAAATGTGGGTTTGAGAGGAGAAAAACCATGCCTGTGCGTATATAGCCATGGTTTTTGCGGGCAGCCGCATCACAGGGCGAAAACCACCCCTTTTTGCCTTCTCGCTGACCGAGGTCGATGTGGTGACGTTTTTTTCTTCCTCCAGCAGTATCGCGATGGTGGCAGACGCGTAGAGGCAGGGTTGTTCTCGCCTCCCCACGTAACGTCGGCGACACTTAATGTTTCTCTATCTATAGTGGACAAGACGGTCCAAGGATATTGTTATATACGACATTGTCGCGGGAGATGAGACGGTGGGATGCTGTACGGACGGAGGGAACATCACGGTGAATCCAAGGGGAATGGAATGAAAGAAAAGGGAGAAGAGTGACAAAATAAAAAAAAAACAACCGAGAGAGAGATGGGACATGGCCGACTACCAATTACCCGTCGACCAAGAGTTATTGAAAAGATTCCTGTGGGAGAGAAAAACGGCCTTTTGCGCGTACAACGGGGATCACCCATCCGCAGGGCTAATGAACACTGATTACCGTTTGTGTCTCGCGCGCGCGGATATGCCACCGATGATTTGTGGAAAAATTTACTTTGTCTTCTCTTCATTTCGTTTCATTCCCTCTCTGATTTACCGCTCGCATTTCCCGAGTGTCATCACGAACATTCCACGGTCCATTTGTTTCCTTCTATCGTCGATGAAGGTCGATGTTTTCGTCGTACATCGAAGCTCGATATCGGTTTTTGATGCTGCTCCATACAGCATCCCACGCACAGAATCTCCTTTCGAGAAGGTCGCGTAGGTACGTGGCTCGTTTCTCGAACGTTGTACGCGCCCGTATCGGACAAAGACAGGTGAGCCGAGAGGGTGAGGAGCCAAAGAGGAGGATGGAAGGGGATTTGAGGGTGCAAAGAAGACGAGGAAGAAGAGCGGATGAGAGAAACCCGAGGACCGAGAGTCAACCTCTTTACCAATTTTCCTCCTCAAAGCTTCATCGTCTTTGATCAGCTCTGTACAGCCTCGTCCCTGTGTAATGTCCTTGATCCTCTCTCGCTCCTCTTAAAGCTTCATCGTTTCTTCTCGTTATGACATTATCTCTCCTCTGATTTCATCTTCCTCGGCATCGCAGCATCCTCTCTCCTCTCATCGATGCAATAAAACCCTGTCAAAGGAACTCCTCACACGTGTGGTGCTTGAATTTCCTCGCATCTCGATCGGCTCTCGATCGAATAATCCCCGGGAATTAGCGACCGTGAAAACTCGATTACGGATGCTGCGCGAATCCCAGCATCGGAATCCGACCAGAAATTATCATTTGGTGATTATTCTCGGGGATGATGGTCGTATAATTTCTCCATTCGACTTGTGAAACGTTGATGCCATCGATATATTTATTATACATCTCTAACCCGCGATAGAGGACATGAAAAATCACCCTTGGGGTGGAGGAGAGAACCGATAAAGTAATCTTTCGCCTTTGCCATCCTCTCTTCATCTCCTCCTCGGCTTTCTCCGCATCTATCTCGTTAATTGGTAATACCCTGTTGGCAGAAAGCATCCTTTACGGGAAAAGCATATTAGATATACGTAGTCTCTCCGTGAATCGATCCTTCAGACGAGCAACCCTCCCTGGAGGACGGAAGCATATTTCTGTGTGTATATAAATATACACACGTAAAATCTATGTATACATGTATATAAATATCGGGAGAAGATAGATGCTGAAACAGGATAAGGCAAGCGAACGCGGTGATATCGCGGATCCTCCTCGCTCAAAGGATCCTTATTTATGAGACTTTCGGCAAACAAATGGATAAACGTAATATCTTTTTCCCCCGCGTAGGCCCTCCGCGTCTTTGAATTCCTCTTCCGTTTCCGCGTCTCCTCTCGAACCTTACGACGTTGGCTCGCTCTCGTTTTCTCTCTCGAAACGCGCTTTTTCTTCAAAAACAAGAGCGATCCTCCTTTGGAAAAAGCACCGCAGGTGCATCGAGATTAATCATCACTCGGATGATACGTCGATTTCTCCTTTTTCATCTGGGAAAAAAAGAGTAGGAAGGAAGGATTTTTTTTTCACCTTGGAAATTGATATTTTCTTGCTTTTTCTTTTTTTTAAAGCTTCGTTTCATTCCGTAGGAAACAAGAGTTCTCACAAATACGACAGACTCGCGACTGACGAATTATAGGAAATACTGTACGACCCGTGTACGCGATAACTATTAGTGCGTGGGCTCGCGTTTGATGGAAGAGAGATCCGAGAGCGCACCGACCTATAATCTCGAGCTGGGATCAGTCTGGATTTTGTCCCTCTTTCTCGCCGCGATCTTTCTCTCTCCGTCACTTTTTCTCCTCATTGCCGACTCTGGTGTGACGCCGGGGGGCACTCGTATGCACTTACACGCATGATACTGGCGTTTATAAGTCATCATTATTGTTCGAGTTGATTAGAAACACGCGTGTGTGCGTACACTCGGCGACGCGGCGGCCCTTCGATCCCGTCCTTTGATAAATTTCGCGTCCCCCTTGCCGTTCGTTTCTTCCTCGTTTTCGGACGCAATTTTTGTCCCTCATCCGCGGAGGACCGGCGAAAAATACATCTCGCGATTTCCGCCCGCGCCAAAATGTGCAGCTGCCTCAATTCGGTCGCGCTGACGAACGAAACGCTTTTTGGGAACTCTGTCGCTCGCCCGCAGCGCCCTCTGACCGAGAGGCATCGATGATTGACGTTTTTTTGCCAATTGTTACCAACGTTTCTCGTTTTTTTTTAATTTACATTCAATCCCGTGAAATTAAAAGTCGCTGCTTTAAAAAAAAAATTGTAATCGCCGATCGAATTGACGATCTCAAAAAAGGACCACCGGCGCGTGTTGCTCAAAGTCGGCGGGTATGCGCGATTGCAGCTGGATGAGGACTGCGAGCATGTAAATTCGCGATCTAGCGATACGTTGAACGCGGCAAAGACGAAAAGCAAGATCGACGAGAGAGACGGGGACGAGGAGATGGAGATGAAAATGGAAGATCGAGAGTATGAGAGGGAAAAAATGATGAGCAAGTTGGGCGCGCGACCGAGCAGCCAACGGTGGGTATTGCGTCGATACAAGGAGTCGATTGTGAAAGAACTTGAAGGGACCGCGGAGTCGTATGTGCGCGGCCCTGGCACGCACCCGGACGGAGAACAAACGCACCGCAAAAGCGTCAGCGAGCATCGGACAGTGAACGACTGTGCGTCCGATAGATTCTGCGATGCCGCGATCTACACCGAAAGCATCGTGTTCGTTCCATCTCGTAATGGCCCTCGCTGGGCTATTAGGTCCAGCTTTGATTGGCTACGTTTAATGTTCCAGGCGACACGCATATAAATTGCTACTTCCATGGCTTTGAAGACGTTTCTAGAGAGGAGAAACGTGTGTGTACCGCGAGAAAACTGGTGCGAGAGGCTGCAGAAGAGACGGAGATTCTCCTCCTCTCTCTCTCTATGTTATTTTCCCTCGTGCGATGCGCAGCATGAATTTCTAATCGATACCCTGAATCTAGACGACTACGCGGATGAGAAAAAAATTACGTCGCTCTTTTCCTCGATGATTTACTCCATTTTTAGGGGTCATTGAAAATTAATGACGATTTTCGCTGTTTTCTATTGCAATTTTGGCGAATCGTTTTTTTTTGGATGGAAAACGATTTTTCAGTCGGTGATCCAGTGTGGGTTATATCGAATTTTCGATATATTTATTTTTGAACACCTCGAAAACGTTGGTACTCAAATTAGAATGATTTTTGGAGATTTTGGCACTGAAATATTAAGTTTTTCACTAAATATCGGTGTGTTTCGTAATTGGCGGGAAAAATTACATCGATTTGGACTAAAAAATTACGTTTTTAAAAATAAAATTTTTTTGTCATTTTTTGAAAAAATGAGTTTGTTCACTAAAATGCTTGCCGTTTTTTTTTTAGTTGAGGTAGACACTCTGGGTTGCGCTTGTTCTCTTTGTAATTGATTACGCTTCAAAATGCCGTTTGGTTCATCGGGATATCTTGATTTTTCGATTTTTGGCAGATTTTTTAAGTAGGACCATCGATTTTTGCCAATTTTCCCATACATACCCCTTTGCGTTTTTTTCGCCGATTTTCAACATCGATTTTGAGGGTGAAGGAATTGAGCTATCGACATTTTACTTTTACCGTTGCTTAAGTCTACTCAAGGGCTCTTCAAAACACCCCCAAAAAACCTACGTAGCTCAATTTGGAACCGAGTTATGACCATTTGAAATTTCGACTTTTCGACGATTCTGGAAAAGTGGCAAAAAATGGAGTAAAACTTTTTTTTTCAATTTCTCAATACTTCAAGTGCCTATCCGATCGGAAATTTTCCGCTGATCACGAAACCCACCGAGTTTCTTGCGAAAACTCGAAATTTCCGGGTGAAAACGTAGCATACCTCGAAAACGTCAAAATATACGAATCACGCTGTCAATTCCGCGCCGATACGCGAAATAATTCCGCTCTCTTTGTTTTTCTTTTAAAAAAAGACGCTCGCTGGTGCCGCGTAACCTCCCACAGATATCCGTCATTTCTCGAACGTCGCGTTTTTTTCTCCTTTCGTCCGCTGATCGTCAAGAAAAATCGCGTTCAAAAAATCATGTGACTCGGCTCGTACTCTCGCGGGGCGACAGACTCGATACCCTCGATGTTCGTGAAACACCGATCGCCTCGTTCCACGACCAGCGGCCCAAGACGATATACGAGGAATACGAACTTTCAAAATTCTCAAACTCCGGCGAAATTTCATCCCCATCTTCGATGCCACCCGCGCGATCTCTCGTTCGTCAGGGTCGGTGACTTTTCCCCGCGAGCGTCTTCCGTCATACTCAAACTCTTTGGAAGCTCGGTTACGCCACGGTGAACTCAAAGTTTTCAGGCTATTGCGAATCGCGATCCAAGTTCGACGGATTCATCGAGAAATATATGTAGACGTATATTGGATAGCTCGAGAGACTCCGAGAGAGAGAGAGAGAGACTCCGAGAGAAAGGTCAAAGCAGTCAAAGTTCAACGAAATCATTAATCTTCTTATCTTCAAATCCCGGAGTGGATCCTCTTCCCCGAATTTCCTCAACGTTGTTAAAACGTTCAAAGACGGAAAACTACAATTTCCCTCTTCTTCATCGATAAAAAAATCAATAAACCTTCTTTTACGATCGTCGATCGTCCCTAAAAAAGACCAAGACGCAGAATGCGCGAGTCGACGGACGTGTGTCTGCGAACAACGAGGTCATCGACGGTCAGACCGGTGCGAGGGTCATCGGTGCGTCGGCCGAGTTCGGCGATTCCTCGATTTACCGAAATGAAGAGCCACCGCGATGACGAGTGTCCGGAAACGCCAAAGGACGACTCCGCGGTGGCAGCGGTGGTTCGAACGATGAACGTTTATCTGAGGATGAAACCGCAGCTGAAGAAATTGAAAAAAATCCAGAAGGACGCGTACGTCATGGACGACGAGACGACGCTGTCGACGAAGTTTCCGTCTCTCGAGGGCGGAAGCGCGGGTTGCGGAAAGAAATCGAAATCGACGGAAACGTCGTGTCGGAAATTTCGTTTCACGAAAATCTTCGGTCCGGAAGTCGCGCAATCGGGAGTCTTCGACGAGATCGTCAAGCGACGAATCGTCGATGTTTTTGGAGGTGAAAGTTTCACCCTGATGACCTACGGCACGACGAATTCCGGCAAAACCTTTACGCTCTATGGAAACCGCGAATCACCGGGTGTCGTGCCTCGCAGCATCCAATTCTTGTTCTCCGGTGTCAATTGTACTCTGACACCCTGGTACAAGCCGAGCAACATTCGTCAAGCCGTTGCTCTCAGCGACGCGGGACGTTGCCGGGAGAACGAGGCGAGGGAGGCTCTGTTGGCCTCGAGATCGCTGGACAAGACCGTCTGCGGCGAGGAGGCCTACGTCTCGTTGGAAAGTTCCGCAAAAGACGACGGAGAGTGCGACAAAAACAGCCAAGCCATGCACTCCGTTTGGCTGTCCTTCGTTGAAATTTACAACGACAATATATACGATCTCCTGGCGAACGAGGAGACGCGAGCGAAACTCGCGCCTTTGAAACTCGTCATGGACAAGCAGGGTCGTCCTCTGGTTCAAGGTTCGCGAAAAATTTGCGCGACCACCGGTCTCGAGGCTTATCGCATCATGATGGCCGGGCGATCGAGGCTGACGGTCGGTTCCGGCGATCACAGTCCCGCCAGCTCGCGATCCCACTCGATCTTCACCGTGACGCTCTTGAAGTACGCCAAGGAACGAGCGCCCGACGATGTGGAAATTACGACGATGACCTTTTGCGACCTTGCCGGTACGGGAAGGTCGCGAAAATCTTCGGCGAGCGGAGATGAGCTCAAGGAAGCCAAGAACATCAATACGAGCCTCCTGGTGCTCGGACGGTGCCTCAAAGCCATCAGCGATTGTCAAACGACCAGGCAGAGCGTCGACGTCGTTGGATCGTTTCGCGAGTCGAAACTGACGAGGCTCTTCCAGAGAGGAATTTCGGGGAAAGAAAACTTGTCCTTCGTCGTGAATATCGACACCTCGTCGGAACTCTACGTCGAGACTCAGGCTGTCCTCGCCTTCGCCTCGACGGCCAAGAAGGTCGTCGTCGAGATGGAAAACGAGGCGAAACATTGTCGGGTCGTGGGCTCGAGCGCCTCGAGTCCAAACCGAGCAGCGTTGTTTCCCGAGTGGGAAAGACCAACGACGGTCGCGACGATCGAGACTCGCGACGACGATTCCCACCTCGCCGGGTCTGACCTTGAACAGCTGCGGGAGCTGAACGTCACGTTGACGAAGGAAATAACGATCCTGCGGGAAAGTGCGTTGAATCGCGAGTACGAGATACGCCAGGAGATGGCGAATCTCTACACGAGCCTCATCAAGGACGTCGACGCCAATTGGCAAAAACGCACCAAGGACGTTGAGGAGGAACACGACGATTTTCTGAAATGGTCGGTCAGGCAAATCGAGATATTTTACAAGGAGCGAATCGACAGTCTGACGAGTCGAAAGAGACGTCGAACCTCCGGTGGCGATCAGCTCGACGACGGTAAAGACCTCTGCGAGGAGCTGGAGGCTGAGAATTCTCAGATAACCGCCAAGGTCGTCGCTCTTCGGCAAACCGTGAAAAAGTTGAAGGAGGAACAAGAGAGCCTCAACGCAGCCAAGAACAAGTGCGTTTTCGAGCTCTCGTTGACGAGGGACGTCATCAAACAGATACGACACCTGTTGGACGAAGAGAGGGGTGAAAAGATCATCATCGACGACAACGACGATGTTCGCGTCATCGACGACCTCAGGTCGTTGATCGAGGAGAAGAAGGAAACGATAAAGCGTCTCAAAAAATCTCTGCTGGAGGAAAATGCTAGGAAAATCGACGCCCAACGCGAGGAAACGAACGTCGCGACGATCTTGAAGTCCCTGACGACCGAACAGTTGAGAAGCGAGTTGGCAATTCGCAGAAATCGCAGCGACCAACAGTCGGTGAGTTTGCGAGTCTCCGTGGAATCCGTCGTCGTCGAGGAGGCGGAGATCGACGCGAAATTCTCCTCCTCGACCTTCAAGAAAGACAGCGATCACGTTTTCCTGCCGTCCTCCACGAGGTATTCCACCGTCGAGGGGGAAAACTCGATTCTAGCCGAGGAGACGAGCTGCGCCATAGACACGACCGTTTCATCGCGGTACTCGTCCTCTCAGGACAACGACTCGATGAAGCGCATGAGTTTTTTGGAAATAAACGAAATGGCATTCTGCTCAAGCGCCGAGACGAGCTCGAAGAACGACTCTGGCATCGAAATCAGCAAGGCGACGTCGTCGAGCACGGAAAACAGTCCGAGTCGCGGGGGAGAGGATAAATCCTGTCAGACGAGCGTGGAGAAGAGCGACGACAGCGTGAACGAAATGATTCAAGGGCGAATCGAGCAGCTGAAGGTCGACTATACGAAGCTCAAGGCCGAACACTCGAGGGAGACCCTACGGGTGACCGAGTTGTCCGAGGAGCTCGTCTTCATCCAGCGCTCTCTCGGCGAGCTCAAGGACAACATGCGTCAGAACGAACGCAAGATTCACGATTACGAGGACAAGCTGGCGTCCCGAGACAGAGATCTCACGAGCCTCGGAAGGTCAAAGTTCGAAATGGAGAAGCAGCTGTGCGAGATATCGAAGAAATTCGAGTCGCGCTCGGTGACTTACGAGGAGAAGATCGACAAGCTCGTCGACGAGTTGAAGACACGCGAGAGCAACGAGAGTCGCGCTTTCCAGAGCCTCGAGGAGTGCCGGGAGAAGACGTCGCTGCTGGAGAGCCAATTGTCGGTGGCTCACGCGCAGCTCGACAAGAATTCGATCAAGTGCTTCACGGAGCACGTGCCAAAGATCGAAATTTTGGAGAAGCAGCTGTCGGACAAGAGCCAACGACTGTGCGAGATGAGGGAGAAGCTGTCGAGGTACGAGGAGGATCTCGCCCTCGTGGACCGACTGAACGAGAGGGTAACGAAATTCGCGGGGATTTTTGACGAGCGGGAGAGCGAGAGGGACGAGCTCAGACGGCAATTGGTCGAGCGCACGGAGACGCAAACGTCGCTCGAGTGCAGAATCAAGAGGCTGACCGGGAGGATGCACGAGAGGGAGAACGAAATTTCGTCGCTGAGAGCGAATCTGGGCAACGTCGTCGAGATGAACATGGAGAACAGCGAGAGAGCTCGCGATTTGAGCAAGGAGATCGACGTCGCCCACGACAGACTGGCGAACGTCAAGGACGAGATGACCCGCTCGGAGGAGGAGAGACGCAAGCTCGAGAGAACGTCCGGACACGAGATTGGAAATCTCATCGCCAGACTCGCGGATTTCGAGAAGAACGCGACGATACTGGCTCGCATGAGGGACAACGAGGACTCGCGCATCGACGAATTGGACACGCTCAAGCTGGTTCTGCACGAGAAGGAACGCGAGATGTCTCTGTTTAAGAAGAATCGCGACAAAACCATTCGCAGGTACGATCTTCAGTTTCACAAATTTGCGTCGCCGAATTCGGGACCCTGAAATCGCGGTTGTTGGTCGCAGATACGAGGCGCTGATAAGGAAGCTTCAGGCTGACGTAGAGACGCGCTGCAACCGCGAATCGTCAAAGTTGCGAATGTTGTATCCGAAAAAATCGACGTCAAAGGAGTCTCTGAGAAGCGTGGCGGAGTCGCTGAGATGGAAGACGACGCTCCGCCAGAGTCTGGAGAAGGTTCGAAGCGCTCAGGGTGTCGTGGACGCGAAGAGGTGTCGCAGATGGCGATCTTCCGATCGCTGCAATCACGGATGCTCTCGGGCTTATCCCACGTGTTCGATGATCATCAAACGGTCCAGCTCGCAGGCTCTCGCTGCCTCCTCGACGTCCCTGGAGGGCTCGCGATCCAGCGGAAGTAAACATTTTCCATTTCGGTACGAGGACGACGAGGACGACGACGACGACGAGTCCGCGGGACGCGGAGAGATTCAGGTAAAACGGAAGCTGGACCTCGGGGTAGAAAAAAAATGGTTTCTTTCGTGTTTCGTTGAAAGAAGAAAAGAAAAACACGGGAGAAAATACGCAATCGTGACGGCCTTGAACGTTTCAGACAGAAAGTCGGGTGAATCTCGACATGGTCGAGTGTCGAGGCTGTGGACGCAGAGACGGTCTTTCCCAAGCTGCGCCGACGTTCAGTTTGCCATCGACGAGCGAGGAATCGTTCGCGGATTTCGGTGACGTGCCAGAGTGGATGGAAATCCGCCGGACGAACGGTAGAACGCACTTTCGTCTGCGAAAGGGAGATTCGGCCATGGAAAATGACGCCGAGCCGAGAATTTAACTTTTCTTTTTTCCTTCACGCGATAATTATTCGTCCAATTTGTTTTTATTTCCTCGACGTTTCGTCATTCATCCTTGATTATTCCCTCGCTGATTCATCGCTCGAATCTGTAATCGTTGACAAATTTTTTCAACAACGACGATAAATCGACGATAAATAATTTATCTCATCAGCGTCGTACGAAATTCTTTTCTCTCGCTTCGATCTTCGCTGATAAATAAGCCGATGCGCTAAATTGTATTTAGACCTTGACACAGAGGGGGAGAAGGCTCATTTAGCCTCGTGATGACGAAAAAATAACGGAAACTAGAGATTACGATAAATCGTGGGATGAAGTTGGAGAGAATCACCGATAACCAATAATATCGTCGACTTTAGCCAGTGGAATCGAGGAGACCCACACACGGGGTGAGAGATTATAACGACGAGACGTGCGTTCGCGACAGAGCGCAGCCTCCCTTCTTTCGTTCAGCAGCGAAGAGAATGCCCCCAAAAAACGTAACTCTACATCCTTCTCTTATAAATAGACTGTCACGAGGGGTAATGAGAGTCAGTTATCGTCACGAACAAAAATACTCGCGAAAAAATACTATTTTGATTTTTAACGAAAATCAGCCCATTTTTTTCAGTAGAATCACACCACGACTTTGGAAAAATCACATCGTCGGTGCTGGAAAACGAGTAAACAACGTTTTTCGTCAAGTTTCGTTTTGGTTTTTTTTTCTCGCCATCTCGGTCGACTCTCATTGCCCCTGGAACGTAAATTCCTCCCTCCTCGTTAATTGCCACAGATATATCTGGACTTTTGTCCACGAGGGTCGGTCCATAAGATTTTATTGGCAATATGCTATAATTCCTGACATTAGATGCCGCTGACGCTCTCGGACTCATTACCTCGAGATATAACAGACCGCGCGCACCCTCTACGTGATCTCTTTCTCACCAGAACTTGCGCCCGTTATTTTTCATCCCCCTCGCCTCGCGTCCTTTCCCCGATCCCTTTATATCGGAAATTATGGATATAAGCCTGATACCCATGGATATTTTCCATGGCGGAGGGAGGCAAAAACGTGCGGTGGTCCATGGAACTTGGATTATTCGATAAAAATGTACCGTCAACGCGACGACTTTTTGAAACGCCGGTCGAAACATAAATTGCCGATTTCGGGAGGAAAATCATCGAGTCGAATTCTTATTCTCCTCGGTGGAGAAAAAAAAAAATGGAACGTCAACGGGGATATTTTTCCATCGTCGTGAAAAAATATTCCCATTGATTTTCCCTTCTCTCATCTCGAGCGCTCTGACACGTTGCCAGAACTGTACGTAATAAAGACAAAGCTCCGTTTTTGGGGGGTGCGAGGAGGGTGAAGGAAAAAGAGACTCGTTATCGAACCGCAGCGAGGAAAAGAAATTCCGACGGCCCTCGTATTCTCCATCCCTCTCGTTTCATCTCCGAGAGGAAGATCGAGAGGAGGAGAGACTTTCCAGATCGCGTGAGTGCTATTTTCGCTGGCTCACCTCCCTTTCCCTCCAACCCTCCCTCTCTCGACTGCGGAACGCGACGACGAACGCGGTGATTTCTCCGGGCAAATGTACCGCGAACTTTCCTCTTTCAATTGGCAATAAGATTTGATCGTTGCGGGAAATATCATCCAATTTCCTTTTCTCCGCGTCCCTGTACGTGTGGCTCCTTCCGCTGCTCTCTGCGGCCCTCCTCTCCTCCGCGTGTGTGTACGTATACAACGCTCCGCCAGTTTTCTTCTCCAGCTTCCGCGATATGCTTTTGCGCCACCCTCTCCAAGGGGGTGGGTCGCTTTTCTCGACCAGAGCGAGTCGTCCCGGACCGTGTCGTTCAATCGCACTCCGCCACCGTGTATATTACGACGCTGCTGCCACCTATCCACTTCCCGTGCCATTTTCTTATCAAAATCCTCTCCTCCCCGTGCCATGGACCAAATTCATACACGTGTGTGTACGAAAGGACGAAAATCGTACCGTCTCACCCTCGCGGAAGCTCGCGCTGCCCGGCCATCTTCCTTTTCGCCACTTTATCGGACTCGAAAAGCTTCTGCTCGTCCGAGTTTATTGCCCAGTGTGCGAAATTCTCAAGGCAAAGATCAATCGCCTACACGCGGATTTTTAAATCTACTTTGAGCGACTGTTAAAAATGTGAAAAAAAAATGAATAAACAAACGAGGGTGCCTCTCGAGTCTCGCAACGAGCGACTAATTGCAAAACTGCTGATCGAATTCCGTTGGATTACGAAGAGTTTGGAGCACAATCGTCGGACTCTGAAAGATCGTGAAACGAGAGCAATTGAGAGCTTGCGACAAGCTCGCGTAAATATATATATTTGCGGAAGGAGAGCGTTTCCGTTTTCGCGAGTACCGAACAATAAGCAATAATACGTAATGCAATTCAAACGTCGAGGCTGCAGGCAATATCCCGCGGACGCGAAGGTGTACGGTGAGAGCGACGGGTCCGGAATGAGAAAACCGTTGCAATCCTCAGGAAATGAAAGGCAGGCATTTCCGGTGAACAGGAAAACCGGAGACAATCGTACGGGGACGATATATACAAGAATTCGTTCAACGTCAGTCGGCGAGCGGGAAAGAGAATTAAGGCAACGTCCGCGTTATTACATATTTCCGTCTGTGTTTCTTCTTCTTTTTCCTTTTTTTTTCCACGTCCGCATTTGCCAACAATCGTGTGCCCGTTTTTATCGTTTATCGATGCAGAGTCGGTAAAGTTTTGAAAATTCAAGGTAGAAGCTCGAAAAGTTTCGTACGGGCTGAGATACGTCGGCGGAACTCGGAGTCTGTGCGAGATGAGGGAAAAAAGCGTCTACGGGGATAGGAATACGTTTACGCGGACCGATTGTTCAGCAGCCCTGGGCGATTTATTTATAGGGTGGGTTTGGCTGCGACTAAACTGGGCGATGTTCCATCGCAGTCTGGTCCTGATGGTTGTATCCTTTTGCCCGGGATGAGATCCCTCGACGCAACTTATCCTCGGTTCTCTTCCTCTCTCTCCAGCGATTTTATTCGTTTTTACATATGGCCAACGCGACCAGAGACGGAAAACAGCGAGAGGAGGAAGCCGCGATAAGAAAATACCCCCGTGCGATTTATATTTCACGTTTTTATATCGCCCAGCAGCCGGTGTTTGTTTCTGCCTTGAGGTGTTGGCCGCGCGCGCGGCTTACTCGCTTCCTGCGGCCGTACACGTAGGACCCGTCATGGAGAGATACACGACGAAACCCGGTGACTTTCATTTCCCTCCCCGTCTTTTTCCCACGCTCCATCTTTTCCGCCGCTGTCTGCGTTCTCCATTTTTCAACCCTAGATTCAACCCTCTTTATACCCCGCGTATAGAAATTTTATACGTCCTCCTCTGATACGCCAAATAAGTAGCTCCGGGCGCATACACGTCCCGTGTTCAAGAGAGAGAGAGAGTTGGATTTTTATGCGAAAAGAGCCGCGTCAAGCTGAGATAAAAAATAAAGAGGGAGAAAGATGGAGAGATCAGTGTGGCCTCGTTAAATCGGCCGTATGGCAAATGGCAGTTGTATATCTCTCGTTGTATCCAAGTACGGGACTTGGAGTGCCAAGAATGGCCCTTTTTATATACACACGTGGGTATATATGCGTAGAAATTTCATCCGTACAGTCGGCGGAAAGATACGACGACGAGGACGACGATGATACACTCGACGATTCGATTCAGCGATTCGTGCAAGAGAGGATCCGATCGCCCGAGTGTATCATTTTACCCCGTCGAGTGTATAACTCTTGGTTACACAAGTACGTAAAACCCTCGTGTACTCCACGATCACCAATACGTCATCGGAAGCCGGAGCACGAGGAAATTCTTGCATGTGGATTCGTCGTCTTGTAACAAGATGATGCGCCACCATCAGCCCGGCTGGAGTGGACCATTGAGATGCTCGATTTTCAAGGTACATCCGACCGAGGGTGGAATGACGCGCGTGTACACGGGGTGTCTCGAAATTCGATGTTTCTCACTCGCAGGAGGATTCGGAATGAAATTTCCGGTCGATATGTATTTTGGTATTTTTTTGTACGACCAAAATTACACGAGCTATTCGTTGCCGAAGTTGCAGCCAATCGGCCGCGCGCTCTCCCTTCTCCCGCGAGCGCCACGCGCGTCCCATTGGTCCGACTGTTTCAGTCGATAACTCGACAGGCTCCGGTCGGATCGAAAAGTGCCAAACGACTTTTCGACTTGGAATTTCATCCCCGAGGTAGCCATGTGATCGTCAGCGCGGTATTTTCGAGACACCTCGTATATCGCACACGGTCTCGCGATACCGCGAGATATCGGAGGCAATGAGGCGAGCTACTTTTAACAAGACCACGGGGCACCCACAATCGTCCACTCGAGTAAGGGTTGTTTCTTTTTCATCGCTCCCACGTCTTCTCTTCCTCCACGCGTGTCGCAGCGGGATGAAACTTTCGCTCCGATCTGTCATTACATCGCGTTCGCGGTCCATGTTCTCCTGGGAAATTCACGAAAATCGAAGAATTCCGAATTCGAATTCCTCGCCTCGTAAATTCCATGAAAAATTCATCATCGAATTTACTCATCCCGGGGTTTCGAATATCGACGGACCCGGGCGTGAGGAGATCTCGCTGGATGCTGAGACAACGATGACGGACGGGGAATCGTGTTGGAAAATTTGTAAAACGAACGCGGCGATTTGTCGAAATTTATCGGGGAAAGTGCCGGCTCAATTAGGCAAATAAGCAGTCTAACGTGATGGGAATATATACCGTGTGTGTGTACTATGAATAAAGTGGTAAAACGAACGAATAGGAATAACGGATGGAAGGGTGAAATGACAAACAATCCTTCTCCTTTTGGTTCCTTCATCACGCCCCCTCCTCCTCGTCTCTCGCTCTCTCATCTCAATTGTAAACCGCGCGCGGGACCGTTTCATTTTGTTTCATTTGTTCGTCTCCCCCTTAACTTTGCGAATCCCTCTATCCATCTCTTGTTTTCATTTATATCGCTCTCTGCCTTCATCTCCGCCCTCTCTCATTCTCTCTCATTTTCTCTCTCCGTGGGTCCTTCGTCAAATATTACCATGTACATCCAGCACCGTGTACACACACGTGTTTCGGCAACCTGCTGCAACTGCTGACAAATTCGAAACTGGCAACCTCTAATTCGCTTGCGGCGAGCTTCATATATAGACAGGTTTCATTAACTTTCTCTCCGCTGTACCAAACCTTCTTCTTCGATTCGGGGTAACCAGCGGAATCGATTGCCGACGACGACAAACGCAACGCGCGACGAAAACCCCGGCAATTACGCGGCGGAGCGATCATCTTTTCATCAATCTCGCGCACAGCATCCGACCATTTTTGCTCCACCGCGGGGTGTATACGGGAGGGAGATTTTCGAAATTCGCCCGCAAAGAGCGCATCCAGCTCGGTGGACCGACAAACGGAGGAGACTCTCCGTGAAACAGCAGACGCCGATAATTGCCGGCGTTTTTACGAGAGGCCGTCTCGGATCTCGCACTTTCGAGTAACGACCCCGGAGCCTCGGCTACGAACATGTGATATAATAATTCGTCCATGCGTGTGTGTACTCTCGGCTCAAGCGAGTGCAAAAGCTCGAGATAAAGATTTCAATTCCTGGAATGAAAATTGTCGATCAATTTAGCAATTGACCTGAAATTCCGCTATAATAAAGCGCAATCTACGGCCCACATGTATTCCTTTTGATGGCTCTTCATCTTCTCGTGATACGATGATATGTTTACGACTTACGTCCGTAAGACTGATTGGTAAAACACTGGCTCTCGTTCCACGTCGATATCGCGAGATTGCGATTACGATTTTACGATCTTCCTCGGAACGCCGGAAGTGCCGATGAAAATCGTCATCGGACACGTTTCTCCTGCTTTTCGGGCGATCAAAGATTTTTTCAATTCCACTTTCGGAGGAGAGACGAGGGAAAAGAGCCTGTGCGAGTGGTGTACACGCGTGCCGTATGGACGAACGTATACGTGCGCATGTGGTTTCCGGCCTGATGAGTAAGATCGCGTGTGTGGAAAGGGCCCGGTAATTAAGTTCTCGTCGGGCTTTTATTTCTTTTCTTACATCGGTTATGGTGTGTACGGCGCAAATCGCCGGGTGGAATATTCAAACGCCGTATACGTCCGAGGCCGCAAATGACCGTAAGACGACTTAATTTCGCGCTCGGTTCGTGTCATTATTTGCGCATTGATGCACTGTACGCGCTCTGCGATCCGAAAGCATCTATTATTCTCGGTGTGTATTTTCTCGTGAATATTCATGCGTGTTCCACCTTAACGGACCCGAGATCACGTAATTTCCCGAGGAAACACATGGATCCGTAAATCAACGAAAGTTTCGAGCGTCTATCGGAAATCGTACGGCAAGGCGTGCACGGCGTGTTCTTCAATAAAGCGCACCGATCGTGGGATCGGTGCGCTGCCGGTGTATCAACGCGTTTTTACAGCCTCGGCAATAAACCTCTCGGTGAAATGATCATTTCCGACAGTCGCTCCGCCATTTTTTCTTTTTTCTCGAGAAGGAAGCGACTTTCGTCGCTGCTCACCTCGAGCGAGCACGACGCGAGCGACGGAAAACGAGGGCTTCCTCGAGGATCCGGCGAGTGTACGCCGAACGAAAAATCGTCGTTTTTTAAGGGGTTTTCATGTTTTCCGAGGGTTTTCTCTCGTCTCAATTTTAATGCATCGATAATCGTCGGTGTGGAGAGTCAAACGCGAATAAAATATCGTACGGAGCGCGCACTCGCGATGACGAATTCAGCATCTGGTACCGCAGCAGCATTTACGGTCCATAATGCACTTTTTGCTGCGATGAATGAAAGAAACCAGAGAGAGAGAGAGAGAGAGAGGGATCGGCGTAAACGTGAAACATCAAACGTCACAGAGAGGGAGGGAGGATGAAATTGCGGCGAGTCTGAAGAGCGAGCGAAACGCGGCGGAAGAGAGCGCGTTGATGAGTCGGATGATTCGATGGCCGAGGGGGAACAAGGACGGAGCAAAAATAATGAGAGAACGGGAAACATACGCGCGGAGGAAAAGAAAAAGGGGCAGGGAAAAATGGAGAAAATGAGAGGAGGATGAAAAGAAAAAAAAACGAAAAAAAAAGCAAGACGAAAATCAAATAAGATAAAGGAGAACGATAGAGGCTGTACTGTGGTACTCGAAGCGTTTTCAGTGGCACGTCGGCGCTTTGTGCTCGCGCAATCGCAAGATCATGCTCGGACTTTTTTACCCACCGTGTATATATACATACACGAAACCGCGATCGCGTTCGCGCGACTTCTCGCGTATGTCTGCGTTTCGGCAAAAAAAAGAGGCTCAAATTGATGCGAGTTGCTCGCGAGCGAGACGGCCTCTCGAAGATCTTACGGCAGCGACTCGTCGCCGTTCCCTTTTGTGTATACATCCGTCGGAGAACGGTCCAGAGCGATATCTTTCTCGATGCTCGCGGGAATGAGACCGCTGCTGCTGCATGTGACGCGAGGAAAAATGAGTCGTCGTCGGCGAGAAAAACGAGGATCGCCTCTGGGAGATGATTGTCCTTATCGACGAGTAATTAGTCACGCGAACGTACGCCAAACATTCCTCGTCATTCGAGGCCGTTTTTATTTCATTTTTTCCACCTTTTGCGACGAGCTTCTGCACTCGGCTGTGCGAAAAAAGGGCTGCGGAAACGTCGAGAGCATTGACGAGAAAAATCGCACGCAACCCGCGCTCTTTCGCGCTCCGGAGATACTCCCGGCTCTCCCGCTGGTCCACGGCGTGATAGGCACAAGTGCGGACGCGAGTGGAAGTTTGTTCGGTGTCACTTGCCAGGATGGAACGTGTTTGCAGCTGGGGAGGGTTTTATGGAGAGGAGCAACGAGTGCGACGGCAGGCGCAGCATCCTCGGGGAAAAGGTGGGCTGGAAGGAGGGATGGAGGCTTAAGGGGAACCTGCGAGGGTCAACGATGTTCAACTTGGCACTCGCGTGTACGCGGCACTGTATAAATATGTCGATTTTGTCGAGGATAAAAATTGAGAGTTTATCTGCGAATGAATCAGTTTTTGATTTTAAAAAAATGGTACTCGCTGATAAGAATCCTTCCAGCCGTCGAATTTCCAGGCTGGAATTATTTATAAATAATCACAACGACCGCCATTACTTAAATTTCCAACAGCACGCGCAGCATCCGCGTCGAGAGACGAAGCGGAGATGAAACAGCCTGTATCCACGGCGGATTTCCCATCGGCGATATTCAAAACTAGCGTTTCTCCGTAACCAAATAAATCCATCGAGACTCGCTCGAAAATCGCCGATGAAACTTCAGCTTTAACGTCGAATGGACCACGCAGCTTCATCGCGTCGAATCTCTCGAATTTATACGTGATCTCGCGGAACTCGGTGATCCGGCGAGTCCTAAAATTTCCATCAACGCGAACTTTATTCTCTCTTAAGGGTTTCCAACGACGAGCGTCATTCCTCTTTTGTACTTGTGTCCGCGCAGCATCCCTCTCTATTTTTCTCCAGTTACATCCAGGAGAGACGGAGAGAGGAGTAACGCCGAATCGGTGGAGGCTAGTCGAGAGTCGTATAGTATATTAACGGGGTGCGACACGAGATTTCGACGGGAGCGCGGGTGCGATCCGTCAACGGGGCGCCATAACGTATAAGCGAGCGATGATAACATCACCGAATTGCGGGAGGATGCACGAGAGCACGGATAGATGGAAAGAGAGCGCACAAACGTATACGTGTGTCGGGGGTTTTGATATGCACTTATAATGCAAATTAGCCGCTGACATACTCGACTCGGTAACGGAGCTGTGTAATGCGGGAATAAATAGCAACAACTGGTCGGCTGGCCTGTCAAATACCCTCCGAACACTCATAAAGTGCCCGTTGGTTTGCAGAATCGTTACACAGCAGAAACCTTCGTTCGCACGTTTAAAATCTGTACAAACATACAGGGTGTCGCAAAGTTTCAACGCCGGGATGTCATCCCAAGACGAAAAGTTCTCGAGTACTTTGGAGATCGGCCGAAACTTTGACGACCGACGACTCGTCGAGTTTTGGTCGCACGAAAAAGAAACCGAGATACATTTCGTCCCGAAATTTCATTCCAAATCGAATTTCACATCGTTAACGTCGAGTTTTGGGACATCCTCTATGCAATGTACCGAAACATCCGTCCATAGGTTCGCGAGCAAAAGCTCGCAACATTTACGACACGTATCGTTCTTGCGCACACTTTGGGTGCTATTCGCCGGCAGCGTCCATTGATTCCGCGTGTTCCGCATGGGCGTGAGTTGTAGGTGTGTGCTTCTGATGGAAATATTGACTATTAACGCGACCGGCGGTATCATTGGATTGCCCCCATAAATATGCCGAAATTTCTGCCGCGCGCACTTCACACTTTTGATTTATCCGCGTTAACTGCCAAAAGTACGAAAGTGCGTGCTGGTACTTCAATCCGCATTCGCACATGTTTCGCGCGCGGGAATTTCGTCGTTAAATACGAGAGGAACGGGCGTCATCAACGCGGGGTCGATTGGCCCACGTCGAACGCATCGTTTCGCACAAATCACCCGGTGAATAACAAAAATTCACGAAAAAAAAAAAACAGGACCGAGGATCGAGAGAAAAGTGTCCTTTTCCCATTTTTTATATACGATAACGCGTCTCGCTTCATCGATCGACTTCAATCGCGCGATGAGAAACGCTTTCTCTCCTCTCTTCTCAGCGAGTTTCATCTCCGCATTCAAGCTGGTCCAATTTCGCCGCGACTCCTCCAATTAAAAACCTCAATACCATATCCGTATCGCGTTACTTTTCAGCCTACGAGCGGATGATTCGACGCGCGCGGCATTCACGCGATTTCTACAACCAGTTTGAATATAATAAATGCCCTCTTTCTCGTCGTACGTGTATAAATTATTAAGCTCTGTGTTTTGAAGAAATTAGTCGGCGTTTCCAATTAGACGACTGCTCGAGTGTCCTGTGCGTGTATTCTAGCGTTGAAAAAAAAAGAAATCATCGTGAATGACGCTGGATGGAGATGTTTACAGCCCTGAGGAGGCGAGCGATAGGGGGTCACGCGTCTCCCTGCACTTTAGACATCCGTACGGATACTTTTATGCACCTCATCCACAGGACGTTTCGCGCCGGCTCGTCAGTGACGAGCCTCGAGCCTCTCAGCCTCGCGACGATTTTCGTTCGACCAACGATTCGACTCTCGTTTTCAAAAATTTCTGGCTCGTCAATTTTCAGCGAGAACACGACGAAAAAATGACTCGATCGATTTATCGGTTGAGAAACGGAAATCTTTGAGCTCATCTCGGATGTCGAGCGTCGGGCGAGTTTACACGAAACACTCCAAACATATTCAGGGGTATATACAATTATGGGATGCTGTAACGCAACGATGAGTGCGTCGCTGAAGTGGCTGTGAAAAAGGACACATTTACAGCAGGTAAATACGCATATTTATATGTCTACATCCGCGGCTGTACGTATCCCCGTAACCGTTGAATCGCGACGAAAGTGCATTACTGATTCAGCGCGGTCCGGACGTTTTTATTTATTTATTTTTTTCCATGAACCACCCGCATGTAAATGATACACGTTCAATCCTATGGGTGAATTAATAAACGCAAATAAAGAAGCGGATGAAAAAACGAGGGTCGAGTGGGAGAGGCCAGAGGCCCACCCGTCCCTACCGGAGCAACCCCGTTTTGCGATACTGACTAATGACGTATTTAACGCTTTCGCGCTCAAATGAGAGAAAAAAAGAGAGAGAGGACATTCAACGAGCGCTCAAATCGTACCCGCGCTTGATTCTCACCCCTCTTCCTTAGTCTCTCTCTTGTACCTTTTTTTTTCTCACTTACTCACCCCGTAGACGCTCCACCATGTGGGTACATACAAAGTCCCGCGGTTCATTAAAATTTACCTTATAAGTCGCGGTCGGTGAGCGTCGAAGCATTCAGTACGGACATAATGAAGCAATGTTTCAATAGAAAATGTGTATCGCGAAATCCTTCCTCTCTCATCGTTTGCACCCACCGTCCCCCGGCTGTTTCTCCTCTCCGGTGCACAATATCTCGATGTCATCGCATCGCGCGAGTTGGCCCGCTCTTCCCAGCGAGAGAAACGCAGCGCAGCATCCCTGCGGATCTCGCGCTCTCGATCTTTCTCTCCTCGTGTTTGCCAGCGTCATTCTCCGCGTCTCAATAACGACTGATTGCACTTGCAACGGGCGGGGAGTTTAAGCCCATCCGATGCAGAAAAACGAGAGGGGAGGATGCTGCTCGCTTCGAGACTCACGTTTTTTTCTTTCACGCTCTCGTCATTTTTTTCATCCTCGCGATATCGAAACTTGGGGTGAAACCCGAGGAGGTAAATTCGAAGGAAGAGTTTCGCGAATTTGTTCGATATTAATTGTCTGACGATTGTTGGAGCGATACTTATCGCGATGCTGCTCGTCTTCCTTTCATCCCCCATTCTCGTCTTACGGTTTCAGCCCTCTCAATCGAATGAATTTCGTGGCAAAAGTTTTTTTGAGTTTTCTTACTGAAATTTACGATCGTGTCTGCTTAATAATAATAATAACAATAAATACTATTATACTGTATACTAAATACCATTATAAATATCTCAAATCTGATCTCAAAAATGATTTGTAATTGTCCATATCGATGTATTTTTGCAGTAATTTGAAAATGCAATAATACGAATTTTATCGATTAATTACGATTTTTTGTTTGAAATTTCCAAGGCTTGATTTGAAATCCAATTTTAGGACCTCCTGTACAACATCCATATTATTACTTTGCTGTCGTTTATTAATCGCCATAGGAGCACCGTTAAATCCGTACATGTGGCGCGGCAGAAATATGTGCCCAGTCTCGATGTAATTCATGCATAAATTATCGGCTCGTGAGAGGGCAGCGCAGAGTCTGTATGTGCCCCAGGGCGCGAACGAACCTGACAATCGCTCGAATATTGATGCCGTTATCAATAATTCGCGGTACGTTTCGTATCGCGACGCCGAATGCGGCAATAAATACTCCACGTTGGTGTAACAGCTCGTGCATCATGCACAGAATATTCCAAGGCATTTTTCCTGCCAAAAGAGTATATCAAATGAATTATCGCACATTTTTCCTAGACTCTTTTCTCTCAATAATAACAAGTGTAATTTACTTTTGCAACTAAACAAAAAAAAAGATAAAGAAAGGCAGATGCTGGAATAAGCAGGTCCTGGCACGAGAAATGTTAATATTTTAAACGAAAAAGAAAATAATAATAACAACAGCACACTGCAGGAATACGTGATAAATTTAAAAACCGACCGAAACTCTTGCCTCCAGCTCGACGTATTTGCAACATTCGGATTTTCTTTTATCTCGTGTATACGCATCTCGCCTCATTCTCCGGCACTCTTTTGTGCGCGAATATTTATTTTTATTTTGAAAAATGTTTCATATTCCTCTGAAGGGTTTTTCCTTTTTTTCCTCCCTCCCTCTCTCCCTCCCCCGAATTATATTCATTAACGAGGCAAAACGAGATCGCGAGCGGGACTGGGTTTCCTTTTTATTTACATGGATACGCCGCCACTAGCCGGTACGACCCTTGGGTCCTCCAACCATGGACCATGGACGTTTGCGTAGGTGGAGCAATAATTATTATCAAGGTTTCCGAGCGCAGTCGCGTTGACCCGCAAAAATAAACTCCGATGCTTTATTTAATACCCATACACACCCGGCGAATGTAGCCGTGCGATACAGGCGAAATTATTAAAAGAAATGAAAAAATTCCACCGTAATATCGCCTCGGCAAATTTCGCCCTTAAAATAAACATCGATAAACCACCGAGGGTTACAGTCATTTTTTACATCGAACCTACGATTCAACGAAGAGACATTTTACGATTAAACTACTGAAATTTTCAAAAAACTGAAAATTTGACAAATTTCAGGGGTGAAATTGGCCGCAGCGGAGTTTAGCAATATTTATAGACACACAGGAATGGAAAATATTGTTTTTCCGCATATGGCCGTTTTCCGCATTCGTACGCGTGTGCAGTGATGGTCCATGGCGGTGGCGAAATTTATACCGGATGTCAGCCACCTAATAATGTTATTGCCTTGTATAAATTTGCGTAATACACGTGTGTGTGTGTGTGAGAGTGTCATACACACGTATAATACGACAGCGGCACATAAAACCGCTCGCCGTTCATACGCGGAGTATAAATAATGCGCGACGCGGTCATTTCCGATGCTGTATTTAGTTTATTATCGGGAGGAACGAGAGAAATTTTTCGGCGGGCTCTCAGCACCCTATATAATCCCTGCGAACAACAGGATACACTTTTAGTGCGAATCGGAGCAAATGCGGTTGGCCTCTGGCGTATTAATATCTCACACGTTTGCGCTCACGGTATTAAAACATAAGTATTGCACTTTACGACGATGCGGGAGACGAAAAAAAAATTATCTCCCGTCGCGAGATGTCCGCTTTGAATTTAAAAAATTAATTATTACGGAAAACGTGAAAATTCGCGACGCGGAATTTCCATGTTTTTTTTTCGAGTTTTCTTTTTTTAATTCAACGCACTGTGGCGTCTCCGTTCCTGACGCTCTTGTGAACACGTGTCGTGTGTATATAAATGATTTTGGCTCCTGTAAACAGGAAGAAAAATGTACCATTCGTAACGTTGGGATGGAAAACACTCGAGAGGCTCAAGGGTCTCGAGTGATTCCGTTTGTCCCAGGTCAGGACAGAAACGCCACTTGCGGTGACGTTGAAAGTTCCCACCCGTGACTCGCCGCGTACTTTTGAGGGGAAAAAAATTGTAAATAAACGTACTCGTTTTTTTTTTCAAACTCGACGTGGCGAGAGAAAATTTGTCGTCATTGATTCACAAATAGATTTACAATAATAAAAACTTGGAAGCTTACGTTTTTTTTTCTTCTCAAAATCATGTTGATCTTTTGATCCAAGCGTACTTGGACCAGTTTTCAGACTGCCCGGGATGGAATAGCTGCTGTGTCTTTCCCTCTGCAAGGGTTGCGAGGGTTGCGGGTTGAAACAGGGGTGGTCTAGTGCCCCAGTGGCCTTGATGGCGTTTAAGGGCAAAGTCCCCAATCTCAATTCACCCCGCGGTGGCGCGGCGATCGTCAACGTCGCGTCGTGGTTTCCAAGATGCTTTCTCAGATGAGTTGGACCGGATGCTGGAAAATCCACTCGAACGTCAAACTCTATATCGAGTGCTCCGCTCAATGTCCCACGAGTCTGGACTTTGACATTTTTTTCAAGAGCCGCAAAAGTACCCTCGAACTGGAAAAAAAAAGATCGAGTCAAAGGATCATGGACCAGGGATGCTGCGCGTCGGGAATCGAAAACGTCACGAAATACACGTGGATATATTAATTTCTCGGTCTCTGTCTCTCTCTCTCCCTTGGTGGCAAGTTTAATTTCCATGCACGTGGTGCAAGACAATGTGAACAAGCTCGTCGACGCGGCAGAGATACAATAGCAGTCAATAATGCGTGTGATTTGTGCATTAGACGGGGCTTTATTGCGAGGGCAGGAGCGAGATGAAAAGAGACGGAGAGGACGAGATGAGCGAGGGTTGCAGTATTTGCTGCAGCGAGATTGCGAGTGCAGCCGGCGCCGTGCAGTCACACCCGCGCCCTTACCGTCTATATCCATGTAAATATGTATATAATACCATGTACACAGAGTATATAACGTAATATACACGCAACATTCGATGCACGAAAATCGTTTCGCATGGAAACACGCGGCACTTGTTTCTCCGCTGTCACCTCATTTGCGTGTCCGCATCGAAAAACGCGGATGCATACCCACCGAAAATGCAAAATAATAATCAGGCGTTACGATGTTAATTAACTTTTTTTGTTTCGCACTCTTTTTTTTTTGCAATTTTGAGACTCGAATATTCAGGCGATTTTACAGAGATCACGATTCGAGAAGAGATTGTGAAAAAAAGAATGGCACAGAGATCGAGGGGAATTTGACGGAAAGAATGGGAGAGAATGCGGATTTTTTGCTGAATTTTGACGATGCGGGGGTTTCTATCGGGGTTGCCGATGAATGCTGACAGCCGTACGGTCGATTTTGCAGTGGTCAAACGTCCGACAATGATGCAGCGGTGATATACGTATCCATACGTGCGAGTGTACAGACACTGGCATTTACATGCAGTTGCGCATGTTTAGATCGGTGATTCGAGGCATCAGCGAGGCACACGCACGTGGTGTCGCATCGGGGCTGGTTCCTCGATGTGTGAAACAGCATTGTACACCGTTCTCGACGATATATGTACGCTGTCCGCAATTCTCTCCCTCTCAATCTGTTTCTGTATGACTCTGTTCCAAAATCCGTTGCCACGCATTATTGCATCGGTCCGCGGTAGTGCACCGGAGAAGCACACACTCTGCGACAAACCTCGGTGTGCGATCCGTCGTCCACGTACAGGGTGTCGGAAGATCGGACGCCGAATGCATCGGTGCTGGATGGGGGATGAAATTCCAAGGCGAAAAGTCCTCGAGCACTTTTCGATCCGACGAGTGCCGGCCGATTTATCGATCGACCAAGTTGGACGCATGGGACGCACGCGCGTCCCGAATTCTGACGCTCGAACTTTGACGCTCTGTAACTCGTCAGGATTTTGTCGTACGAAAAAATACTCAAATACTTTTCGACTCGGAATTTCATCCCCTATCTGACCGTGTACCGTTAACATCCGGTTTTGAGACACCCGGTGTACATGGCTGTATATATGCGCATATAAATTTGAGACAGAGGATATACAGGAGATACATATAATTACCGGCTACCGTGCTCCATTTCACACATCACACACCGTGTGATTGCGTCACACGCTCGGCCAACGACATCCCTTCTCTCTCTTCGGCTCGGCACATCGATTTCTCACACCGCAATTCCTGCAAATGCGTACATTCCTTTATTCTCTCTCTCGCTCTTTCATCCTCGCTGTTTCTCTTTCTCCCTCGTTCCCACGTGTCTCGATGGTCCGCCCGTGGACAACGGACGATGGGCATTCTCGGTAACGCCCGGAACGATTCGATTTTCGACCTGAATGGATCTCGAAGCATTTGGCGCTACAACCCTTCTGGTATTTAATATCTACATACAAACGCATTACAAGTTTAATCCACACTCGATAAATACAGATTTTACGTTCCAGAGAATCTTCACAGAGAATTCAATTTAAAAAAAAATTATTTAAAAAAAACATGTACGAGAGAATAATAATTTTCCCCACCGGCTTTTTGTACTACACGATGTTCGCAAATATGTCAGTGAATCCCCTGCATGTATTTCCATATCGGCATGTGTTTATATCACGTAAGGGTAGTTAGAAAAACAGCTCGATTTTTGACTTTCATAAAATCGATTTTTTTTTAACCACCCCAACGAAATACATCGAGTCAGCGGTGTAGGGTGGCTCCAGGGAGGGAAGTGAATGAAAACGTGTGTGAGCAAGTTGCTGGAGTGAACGAAAGGGGTAGGAAACACTGCGGATAGCGGAGGATCGACGCTTATACATGTATATCGAATCAGAACGGAGCAATTGAACGGCGAATGATTCAATTTGTCAGACCAATGAGTTTGTCAGGTGCCACTCCATGCCGGAGCAGCCAGCAGCCGCTGAATACCGTGGAATACGTTCGATAAGCCACGACACTCCGCATGCACATAGAAATACGTGTATCACGTATCGATACACACAAATGGGCGATCAAAAATCAAAAGGTCGTAACTCGATGCAGCTCGATGCCCGCGACGATTCGTACAATGCCGTTTCCGCGAGATGAACGGGCAATCTCGTTCGCGAGGGGGTTGATACGCGAGGGAGGCGAATCGGAGGTTTACTCGCGAGCTAGAATTGAATTTGATTTAACGTTTGCTGCTCGCATTGCCGCGCATTAGACACACTGGAAATTTATCGCGAATCTCGCTCTCGGCACACGCAGCATCCAATTACTCGTCGCGACAAAACGCCAGAGCCGAGCCTCCTCGATGTATCGCCGGTATAGGATCTTCCTTCCTCTTTCGCGTTACTTGGATCGAGAAAAAAGAGCCCATTGTGAAATTCAAATTAATCGTAAACTACCGAAGGAAAAACGTGCGTCGTTCCCCGTATCTCGGATCGGAGAACAAACAGACGCGGAACTCGTCCGAGAGACGGGGAAAGAAAGATTTTCATTCAAGAACCGACTTGAGAGAATGAACGGATAAAGTTGTAAATCACAGTAGCAAAACAAAGTTTTACGACCGCTTTCGAGATCTCTCTCTCTTTTTTCTCAAGAGATTTTCTCGTGCATCCTTCGGAGAGGGTTGCACATGTGATGGTCCGTGAAACGGAGCCACGTGTTTTTTTTTCTGAAATTTTCAAGACCCCGAGAACGATCCGACTGTCTGTCGTCCAGACGGAATCCCGACGGACAGGTGAAAAGAAACACTCTCGAGAATGTTTTTTTTTTTTCGTCGTTCGATTTCAATTTCATCACAGATTTTTTCCCGCGATCGTAATTATCACATTCAACGAAATCCGATCCTCGCCTTATCTCGCGTTTGATAACGCTCCGTCTCTCCCCCCTGACAGAAAAAAAGTGCTGACGAGAAGAGTATCTCGGACGTCGATCGTTTTGAGACGCCAAAAGCGCTCGTTATTCTTGTGTAATTCTCTACGAAGGAAACGGGAGTATTGTGTTTGTCTCTTTTTGTTTTTTTTTTTTTTTTTTTCATAACAAGTACCGGCGTGACTCGATTAAAACGCTCGACGAAAGCAACGGAATCCACGCTGGCACACGCGCACACGCCGATATTATCATCGCGTCGCAGGGGGGGGGGGGGGGGGAGGAGAGGAAAAAAATTATTACAAACGGATTAAGAATGTAAGCTTATTTGGGAAAAGGTTGCGAAGGAGGAATCCTGCGGGGATGACGGGGGTGGGTCTGGAATAAATTCTAATGTGGCGGCATTATAATTGCGCGGTTTACGTTCACCGCCATGGACCGCTGCTGCTGCTGCTGCTGCCCGAGCAAATTAGCGACGATCATTATTTATGTCTCTCGAGTAAAAAGGGTTAAAATGGCTGGTCGTACCTTTTTCCTCCCTTTTCCTGTACCACCCCTTATGTGTGAAACTCCTTTCTTTCTCCTGGCGCGTTGCACGAAGCGACTCGCCACGGTCTTCCGCCTCCCGACTCGCTCGCCAAGACAAAGGGTAGTTGGCGTTTGTTAAGGGGGAACACACTACAAGTAGGGTGTGTATATATATGTATATATATAAAATTTTGTTTATATAATTGAGACGCCGATAACGCACCCTCGGAATCGGAGGAGATTCACCCTTGGGGGTAGAAAAAATGTGCGAAAAATTTCGAAAATCCTCTCAGAATTGATGTTTCTATCGATTTTTGTCTCGCACGTTTCTTTTCGTCTCGCAATCGGTGACAAAGATGATATTACGTGTGTATAATACCGCGAGCCGTCTTGATGAGATAAAACGTGTGCTTAAGCCCGAGGAATCTCGAGCGGACGTAATTTTTTTTTTCTTCGTTCTTCTTTTCTCTTTTTTTTTCCTTTTTTTATCGCTCCACACACGATAAGAGTCGACGAATGCATTCTCGCGTCGTGTGCATTTTTTAATCAAGTGGGTTGTAATTTACAGTCAACGGTGAAACGCTATATACGACGCTTACGTTACACTCCATCACTTCTCTAATCTACGAATTTTATAACGCTGTGGATTTTACGCTGCAACGCAAACCTGGGACGTCCTGATAAGTAGCCTCCCCCCTCTCTCTCTCTCTGCGTCTGCTCGCATTTTTTCTTTTCACGCCACCACGTTTAAACAGATTTTACGCGTTATTTTGTGCGCGACACGGCGAAACAAGGGAGAAAAGCGGAGAAAGTGAGAGAAAAAAGAAAAAGGACGAGGAGAGATAAGGAATCACACGAGCCACGAGTATCAGCAGAATTTCACCCCTTAAGGATCATTCGCGAACTCTCAAACTTGTCCAATCACACTGACACGCTTGTCGAATTTTTTTATCGCGTTCGGTAGGCTCTAATTGTCACGAAATACATGCTAGGCATCAAGATCAATTATTATACTATTTTTCAGTATTATTTATATATATAAATAATTTATAATGGTATTTAGTATACGGTATAACAGTATTTATTGTTATTATTATTATTATAAAGCAAACACGATCGTAAGGATTTATCAAAAGAAGAATCCGGTTGGAGGGTGAAGGTAAATGACATCGTCGCCTCGTATTGGCTTTCATCGTCTTCGTTTTCAGTTCGGAAGATGAGAAACGAGAGACCCGAGGATGATACACCGTTGGTTTTTCTCGCGCGCGAAGAGGAAAGGGAAAAAGGCATCATATGGGAGCATCAATGATCCAAGAAAATGAAGAATAAGGCGCAAATACGGTTGTATTTCATAGAAATGGCCGATGAAGAATCCTTATGGTGCCCGGCGAATATAATAAACTCCAGACCGATGTCTCGACGACGCTTATGGTCGGTAACGGCTGCTCCTGGATGCTGGTGGTCCAAGAAAAATACAGAAACACCCCCCATCTCCCTCTCCGACCCCTTGAGAAAAACGACGAAAAATGTGTATCCTCATAGGCGCAAGTACGACCGTACGTACGCCAGTGGTACGAACGAGAAAAAGGGGAATCTCCGGGCGCTCTCGCATCCTCGTATCTTCTGATTTTCCGCCAATAAAACCCATTACTATTTATCAGGCTAATGTGTCCTTATAACTACCATTAACAACCATCTATATAACCGACGGTGCTTTAACGCATTAGCCAAAAATGGGAAAGAGAGAAGGGGCGGAATAAATCCGCGCAGACTGACTGCTGTTTTCTTTTCTCTTTTTGCCAACGAACTCCTCGTTAATTATATCTCATTCGTGGATGAATTTACTCGATATTTTTCCATCGTTTTCTCTTCTTATATGGCTTTTTGACGTTTTTTTTTCATACCGAAGGCAAAACCGAGTGTATTGTTTTGTTTTTCCTTTTTCGCGAGTAGCGACCGTCCGATCGAGCGACGTCGTTGAAACTTTATTTCTCACGACACCCCCCGACGTTTTTAATTCTCCGGGTGCGCGAGAAAAAACCTCGAGAAACTCGTGCACCCTGCGTGGTGCCTTTTGCAACCGTTGCGATTATACTCTTATTTCGTTTTCTCAAAGTTTGAAAGTATGATAAAAAAGAAGGAGAGTTCGCCGCGGCGGTGAGAGCACAGTTTTAATTTAAGGGCGTCCGAGGGGTCGCGAGCACACGCGGATGCTCCTCGTCTCTCGACGTTGTCTCATCGCGACGTCCGAGAGTCCCTCTGGATTTTTCCTCTTAATTTTCGTTTCTCTTCGCGGTGGTCATCGTTCTTTTTTCACTCGGCTTTTTTCGCTCTCGGCCACGAGATCGCGGGAAAATCAATTACAGCCTCAGCTGGAAGTTTGCTCCGTTTTGGGAAGAAAAATAAAATGCGGTTTGAAAAAACACAAGCACGAGCGGACTTTCTCCGGAAAACCATCGAAGAATCTTGATAATTTTTTATAATGCACAAATTATAGTAGTTGTCAAAGGCCCCGAAAGATATCGCTCGAATATTCTTGACGTTGTACCGCTCTTTTTTTTTCCTTTTAAACCCCTCGGTCCCCTCGGAGTCTCATCTTTCACAGGCATGATCTCGCAGTTTCCCCTTTCTAAATAAACTCAAATGCGGGTCTCTGCGCACTCGAACCGCTCTTTCATGAGCTAAACACACGTCGGAATATAATGTATATATGTTTTTTTTCCTCTTACGAACAGATGAGGTCGAAGATCCGATGGGCGTGTACGAGGCGCGTCAAAGACGCGGTTTAACGTGTCTGGCAGCTGTCGAAGACTCGTCCCCCCTCCGTTTGTCGAATTTAATTATTTCTCTCTAAAATAAATATCCCAAATTGTCTCGGCGTCCGTTTCATTCGTTTCCAGTGCCATTTTTCAAAAAAGGCCATGATGGATGGACCAGCGTGATACAACCGGAAAGAGGCGAGAATTGGAGGGGGAAAAAGTGGACGAAGCAGCTCGTGAAATCTGCGAAGAAACCGAGGAAAGGGGAAACGAGCGAGTTTCTTTTTTTCACTTTTGACAAAGCTCTTCGTGTAATATAAACGTCGTAAAGTAGGAAACAGGTGAATCACATAATTTTGTTGTTTCGACTTGGTAGCAATTTTCCCTCCTCGGTCCAGAGTGGGATCCTCTTGGCGACGCTGTACCGTACACGTTTTTTTCGTGTACATGTATTTTACCTTGCTGACCACGGGCGTTATATGCCGCAAGAACGATGAGGACAGAGAAAAAAAAAAAAAACACGAGTAACGCACATGGCGGTCATATCGTGGAAGAGCAAAATGAGGAGGGTGGCCCGAGGCTTCCTACGTGATATAATAACTGCGAGAGCGAACGAGAGGGATGAGGGGAAATAAAAAAATCGACTGCGGTTGTAAAAATGACAAGATTGCTGTAAATCAGTAGTTTGTTTAAATGGTTTTGTGTTTTGAATGAATGAGTGAACATTAGATCAATATAGACTGAAAAATTTAATTTTTGAGATCCAAAATTTTTCGTCATTTTTTATGAAAATGAGTTTGTTTACTAAAATGCTTGCCATTTTTTTCCACGTTGAGGTAGACACTCCAGCTTGTGCTTGTTCTCTTCGTTATTGATCACACTTCAAAATGCCGTTTGGTTCATGGGGATATGTTGATTTTTCGATTTTTGGCAGATTTTTTAAGTAGGACCATCGATTTTCGCCAATTTTCCCATACATACCCCTTTGCGTTTTTTTCGCCGATTTTCAACATCGATTTTGAGGGTGAAGGAATCTAGCTATCGGGATGTAACTTGCGCCATTCTTCAAGTCTACTCGAGGGCTTTTCAAAACAACCCCAAAAAACCTACGTACCTCAATTAGAACCAAAGTTACAGCCTTTCGAAATTTCGACTTTTCGTGGATTTCGTAAAAGTGGCAAAAAATGGAGTAAATTTTTTTTTTCGATTTTTCAACATTTAAATAGCCTATCCGATCGGAAATTTTCCACTGATCACGAAACCCACCGACTTTTCCCCGAAATCTCGATATTTAATTGAAAAAACTCGAAAAAACGAAAATTTCAAATTTTCGGAAATTCCAGTTCGCCCGAAGAGTGCTGCGATTTTCGAAAGATTCAGAGGCCTCTCTCTGGCGCACTCGAGTTTACGTCCGACAGAGAAATTTATTATCCAAATTCACCTGACATACGAGAGGAAGCGAAAACAGAAAAAAATCGTTCACACAACGAGACCATTTTTTTTCTCGTTATCGTTCACGAATAACCGTCGTATTACACATTTATAACAGGTGGTATACATATTATATCTAAAATCCACATTGCATGTATCACGACGTTTGTTTATCCAGCTTCCATCTTTTTTTTTTTTTTCTTCTCGCTCGCTCGAAAACGTCGGCATTCGGTGAATGTCGGATATATCCTTGGCCAAACAACGAGGCAGGTTGTCGAGATTTTGTTTGTCGAGCCTGCCGTCGAGGCGCCCGGCAATCCCTTATCGCTTATAATGTACATATCACCGTAAAGGCTCGCGATACGCATCGAGGATGGCCACGAGCGATATCTCTTCTTCGTGCACTAAAACGTTTCCCCTCTGCAGAGAGGCGAGACGCGGGAGAGGGTTGTGCCGGGGATCGAGAGAGGAAATTTGTATAAACTAAAAAAAAAATCAAACATCATTACATTTCTTCGCGGCGTAAAAGACGGTTTTCACGGTCCTTCCGATTGCCTGCGCTGCGGGGCCGATAACGAAATTTCGGCTTCGGAAGATAACATCTTCCATAAACTTTTACAATCGGTCGTAGGTTGCTCGAGCTCTCGGAGATTTATATTTTTATTGTTAAACTCTCTGTGTACCGCGCGACGATCTTGTCTGAATTTTTTCTGACGAAAATCACGATGGAAACGAAAAAAAAAGAAAAAGGATCGATATTCCACGCAAGGATGAAATTGTTTTTGCGAAAAAAGGGGGTAAATTCAACGTCGGACGACGTTGATACGCGGAAAGGAGCAAGTTGGAGCTCGGCTGCTGATTCCGCCAGAGTGGCAGCCTCATAATTGTTGCGACATGACCCGCCGCCCCCTCGGATAATCGTGTCCAAAGTTTCGGGTGGTTTCTAAACGTCCTACCCTCGGCATTTATAGTTTGCCCGAGAGAGAGAGAGAGAGTCCGGGACGCGAGAGAAGCGGTCGGACGACGCTCCGCGCGTCATCTCTGGTCCTCCGGACGGTTGTACCCGTATTGTCGTTGCTGGTAGCGACGACAGAACCTTGTTTTCAACCCTGAGAGACGAGAGATGAGCGAAAAAATTCCCGAAAATATGCGGCGGTGTTGTCATTCGCGGAAACGAAGAAAAAGAAAGAAACCGCCGCGCAAAGGCACGTTGAAGAGGAAAAAAGTGTGGACATTGGCGAATGGCGAGGGTCCCTCATCCGCGCGGGGTCCAGACGCTCGTCGACGAAAGAAAAAGGACGATTTTAATTATACACCGCGGTGAAATGTGTCGGCAAACGGGGGTAGGAGAATCCGCGCCCGGGGAAGGTCGCGGGTCGGTCGGATGGTCGTTCGCGTTACTTCCGGTCCCGCGAATCGGTTCCTCCGAAGGTTCCCGCGGGGGGAAACGCACCGAAAAGCCAAAGCATCAAACGCACACGTGGATGCTGTGCTCGCAAACGCGGGTACTCCCCGGTGAAGGCGTCGTCGCCGTCGTCGCCGTCGCACATGCGATACGCACCCAATTCGTTTTCGCGAGTATTCCCGCACGTACAAATACCCACGCGTGTATATAAAATGTACGAATACATCAGAGCAATAGTAATGCCGAGAGATAACGAGGATGGTAACCAAAAGCGGTGGTTGGCAGGACAGGGGAACGTGTCACGCGATCCGTGAGTAATTCGCGCGCGAGCTGACACAGAGAGAGAGAGAGAGAGAGAGAGTAAAAGAGAGAGAGAGAGAGGAGAGATGGAGAGATCGAGAGAAAGAGGAGTCGAGAGGTCGAGGCCCGACCGCCTCGTGCGCTTCCTCGTTCAAATCCATCCCCTTCCTCCGGTCCGCCTGCCTGCCTGCCTGCCTGTTTAACAGAGTGTTATAATCTATTTACGTTAACATTACCAACGTTTAACGTGGTTGCTCGAGCTGCCGGGGTCAGAGGGAAAAAGGGGTTACAGTTATACGGGAAAAGCACCGCGATGCCCGTGCGCGAGACCTGTTGTGTGCGCTCGCTCCTCCACACGTCATCTCTCCCTCGACTCTGTGGACCGCGCGTCTCCGCATCCTCCTCGCATCTCCTCGCGAACGGGATGCTCGCCTGGCTTGGCTTTTCCTCCTGTATGTGTATAGTGTATAGTATACATATATATATATATATATACACACACCGTTGTATGTACCAAAAAGCGCGCCTCACTCGGGCGCTCTCTCAGGCCTGCTGCACCAGACAGCACTCAAGAATTGTCGCGGGCACGTTAAGGGCGGCTTTTGGCGTAACAGCGCGAGGGTTAATTCGGGGAAACTGCGCCCCGTACGATTCCTCCCTCGCCATCTCTCTCGCGAATGTATCTTTGCGGTCTCCCTTACGCATATGGGCGGTTATTACTCGTCTAGCGATCCTCGCTGCACTTTCAACTTTCTCCTACTGTAATTTCTCTCTGTAACGTATTATGCATGCACGCGATCATATCCAAAGAGAAGTTGGAATAGTCCGGGAGGTCCGCAAGCTTGTCCGCGATAATTTCGCGTTACGCCCAAATCTGCCTCGGATATCCGGCAGCGATTCCACCGTCCCCACCGAAAACGAAAAAATCTTTCCTCCCTCCTATTATTCATCGCGATGATTCATTATCATTATTTTTATTACGACACAGCTTTCCAAAATGAGACAAAAATAAACAGATTTTCAGAAGAAATACACTTGATTTTTTTTTTTAAATGTAAAAAAAAAATGCTCGTAATCGCGTCGAAGCGCAGCAGGCAGCGCGGACCTGCTGTTGCCGTACGGAATACACCGTGCGTCGTAAAAACGTCGAACAATCGAATAATCGTCTCTCGTATTCTCTTGGAATACGCGCAGGAGGAAAAAAATTAAGAGCGAGAGAGAAACCCGCAGCCACTTCCGGAGACCGCCATTTCCGGTTCTTGCGCCATTCTCACGGGTTCGCAACACCCGGGAAGGCCCGCAACGTCATCCGTACGCATCTCGCGCTTTTTTTTGTGCATGTATGTGTATACACATGCGCGGGCAGCGTTCGCGTATTTCTAGGATCTCCCAGCGAGAAATAAGCCACGCTCGTAACATTTTTACGATCGAGGAGAGAGCTTCTTTATGACGCCGAGGAGTACGTAACGCAGCGACGACTGCTCGGTGCTCGAGCCACCGATGCTGATGCTCCTGTACTACTCTTTTACACCGCATAGCCGAGCACTTTGCTCCCCGGCTCCCGACTGTTAAATAATCATCGCCATCATTTATTGCACTGTTATTTATAGAATATTTCCAGGCGCGCGCCAAACCCCTTAATTGACACTCTCTCGCACTGTGCGAACGTTGCGGAATTTCGCTTCGAAGAAAAAAGAAGCGAAAAGCGCGACGAGAAATTAATCATTCGAAGAAATTCCCCAAAATACGGTAAATCTCAAATTTTTTTTAATTTCATAAATGTAGAATTTGGCTTGACAATTTTTCCCCTGTCATTTCTCATCCCAGCGGAGCTACAGACGAAATCTCGACGCGCGAATGTCGATATTTCTCGGGTGAAACATTCTCTCGGCTAATGCATTTTTACGGGGGTTAAAATCATTTATAAGCTATAAATGAGAGGATCGAGGGTGCCAGGGGCGCGAGAGGGGGTGAATCGAGGAAAAGGGGGATATTATCGAGCCACAAAGTCAGCCATCAGCGCGCGGTCGCGGGCTCCTCTTACGCCCGCGATAAAACCACACTTTGCGCTCAGACTAGACACGACCAGTCACTTTGTATCATCATTCCCTCTCGAGGCTCTCTTTTCTCCTCTCCCCCCCATCCGTCAATGACTTTTGTCCTCTTTTCTCGTTTTTCTCTCCTCTGGAAACTTTGCACACGTACGCCCTCGCAGCCTCCCTTTTATCTCTTATTTACAACTCTTTTATTCGCCGATTCCATCTCAATCAGACACGTGCCCCTTCCGCAAGACTATACGCGTGCGTTACGAGGGTGGTCTCCGTACTCTCGAATCACCCAAGGAGCCATTCGAGGCCTCTGCGGAAATCGTCGAGTCAAAGTGCGGAAGAAATCCGCCATCCTCGCGAGCCACTAAACCGCGACGTCGGTAAAATTGATGGAATGGATTTATAGCCTTTTTCCCCGCAAGTATCGAAAAAAGTGCCGTTCACCTTTCCCACCTGGCGTCGCAATAAAATCGAGCGCGTTATTCTTTTTTTTTCCACACGAGAGTCTCTTGACCCCGCTGCGAGTTTATCTAAAATTGAAACAAACGTTTTTTCCTCCTCCGAATATTTCCAGCGCGATAATTCCGAACACGCTCGTCGTTCACCGTAAGAAGATCATAAAATGCCATGGTCGTAAAGCCTCGAGCCATAAAAATCTAATGGATATTCCATTCGACGAAAAATCGACCGTCGAGTTATTTGTTTATACGCCAAACCTCGATGGCGCACAATCGACGTTAAAAGAACGAGAGATAAGATAAATTAGTCACGTGGTGCGGCTCTTTTTTCTTCTCCTCTCCTCCCCGTCGTTCTTTCGAAATCTTGTACAGTCAGTAACGCGTAGAACCGATCTCACTTTCCTTCGAAATTTGGAGTATTTCTCGTCGCCTCGTCAGCTTTTTTCTCTTCCGCAAAAAAAAATCGCTGTACGTCTTTGTGATTCCGCATGAAAAAGCCCGTGTATCTCGTCTCGTATCGCACACCTTCGCCGGTTATAGATACGACTAATACGTCTTGGAGTCGAATCCCATATAGACGTAACCATTCGTGCATGTACCAAGAATATACCGTGGAAAATGGGTTGCTCGTGTTTCAACGACGCGAGCGTAACTATTAGAGCCCGGAGCGATATTGCTACCGCAATATTCAAATCCATGCAGCGCGAACGGTGCTCGATGGAGTAATGCTCGCGCGTCTCTCTTTTCGCTATAGATTGCTCGCCCCGAGGCATTCGACTCTTCCTCTCGCTGTAATACATACGAGCGTATATAAATATATACATATATATATATTTATATGTATCGCCAGGAGGGGTATAACGGAAGCTGAACAAGAAGCAGCGGGAATCACAATAATTCCGATATTGGCCTCAGTTTCCCCGGCTGATCCATTTCGCTAAGTGCGAGAGACCCGATGTGACGCTCCGGCTGTTTCTCTCGGAACACTGCGCGAGATACGTGCGGGCTTTTCTATCAATAATAATGATGACAATAGCGAGGAGAGATATTGAAAAAAAAAAAAATGTCGCGCTATTTTTTTTCAACGAAAATCGAGATGAATGAACGTCGAATTCGGTAGGAAAAAGCCGAGACCGAGAAAACCCGCCGATAGATTCAGATCGATGAGATCGAAGTTCGTTGGATGCTGCGACGAAGTACCGAAGGACCGGATGCGTGGAAACTTTTGCCCTCGTTTCGCGAGGTGCATCCGAACGGACGAGAATATCCTAGAGAGCGTGGAGAGCGAGATCGAAGGAAGCTGTGTGGGTGTATGGAAAAGAAAAAAAAAAATACGCGTTCGTTCGCGATAAAACTTTTCGATATCCGATACGCGCACAACTGTGTGTGTGTGTGTGTGAGTGCAGCGATGGTCGCTCCGCCGATTTCGCCCGTCCATCTCCCTTAAAAAGGAGCAACGGGACGGAAACCGAGTTTTTAATTTGGCGCGTGTCTCGCGATAGGTTGGCAGGGTTGAGGGGAAGAGGGGGTTGCTGAAAAGGGCTGTGGGGGTGACCGGAACATTGCGTTCCGTCGAGCTGGCAAGAGGCGACGAGTCGAACGAGCGAGAGAGAGCCTCTCGGCTCTCTCTCGCGTTGGAAAAAGACGGAAAATGGGGTTTGCTCGAACGGTGTAGCCATGTATACATATATGCATGTGTTTTCTCGAGGTTTCATCGCCGAGCCCAGGAGAAACGACCGACGAGCGAGCCAGTCGGTATAGCACACCAGCCAGATGAATCTCTCGCATTGTCTGCGTCTGAATGGATATATCCCATCCCACCCCTCGGATGCTGCACCATCGCAGGGTGAAGGTATGCTCCCACGTGTTTATATATGTATGTACAACGCGTGTATATATGTGTATAACGCGAAGGATGCTCCGACAAACCGCAGTGCATCACTCGCCGCCACTCTCAATCTCTCTATTCCTTATTCGCGGTTTTTGAGCGTTATTTTCGGTGACAAATATTATTGTGTCGAACAATGATCGTCCTCAATGCCCCCCGCACACACCCCGAGAATATATGTCGTAACAATCTTTCTCCGCTCCTCATCCAGTTTTTCTTTCTCCCTCCCTCGCCCTCCTTTCATAACATTCTCTTTTCACCATTTTCTCTATCCCCTCTGCTCTTTTTTTTTCCTTTTTTCTTCTTCTTCTTTCCGCTCTTGATCCTCCCGGTGTTTTACGGAGTTTGTCCCGGATCTGGTCCATTATATCTGTGCAACTGATGTGTATATATACGTATGCGCGCACAACTTCAACCAGGACTAGTAATCTTCGACATTGTTTCACGGGAAAGTCGCCTCCGGCCATATTGGAATTGCTAATGCTTCGTCGGGGTTGAACTACTTTATATATATACCCAGCATTATATATGCATGCCGTACGCGAGAAGACCCACAGGATTTTTATCTCGAAGCCCAAGCAACGATCTCTCTTCGACTCTAAAGTTTTTCCGTCGTACGTGCGCTCTCGTTGTCCGTCGCCATTTTTTCGACCGTCGGACTCGAGTGCCATCGGTGGTCATCGCTTTTATCGATTATCGAGGGATTCTGCAGCGGGGGATGCAAAAAACATCGATGGAACGTGGCGAAACGGGTGCAAGATGGACGAAAGGATGAAAGATGACGCGGGATGGAGGGGATTTCACCCTTCGGGCAAATCCGTGACTGCGAGAGGGGGAGAGAGGGCATGTATACACACGCCCCGCGGAAAAAGTACAGGAATGCCCGGGCTCTGATTGTCATTGTTGTCATTTGTGTTACGAGAAAGAGCATTACGAGAGAGGCAAAACGGAGAGAAAGAGCGAGAGGGGGATGAAAATATCGGACCTCCGAGCATTCCGTTTCATTCCCGTGTACATTTTTTCAACCCTCTCTCGATCTCTCGGTTCAATCCGCTCGGGGGCTCGCGAACCGCTTCGAAACTGTCTTGCGTCGTTTCTCGTTGCGTTCAGCTTGCCCTTTCCACCCTGCTCCAACCCCGTCCTACCCTCTTCTTGACATTTCCGCGTTATCGATGGCAAACTTTCAACGATCGTCGCGGTTTAGTGACACATGGCCGCGATTGAGTCGATATTCGATATTTTGTGGAAATTTTCTTCGGAAAAAAAAGCGCAGTTTCCGATCGTACGAAATGTTCATCAGCAAGACGCTGGCGAATTCGTACGAAAGACGTCTTCGAATTGACAAGTTCGCACGGTGAAATGTTCCACGGGGGGAGGGTTTCGAGCGAAGGGGGTGAATTTTGCGGTCCGATTCGGCGGAAACCCCGGTTCCCCTCGGGGCACGTGATATCATAGCAGAGAGAGAGAGAGAGAGAGAGAGAAGGGTAGAGGGTGCGCGTCGGGGGATGAGGAAAAGGACGCGCCATTTCATTCGCAGACTGCCGATATCTCCTGCTTCGGTCTTCTCATACCCAGCCTCGCTATTCCAAAATATCTCATTCCCAAACGCCTCGAGCTCTCGATGGATTACAAACCTATCTATTACTTGCCTGTCCTACACGTCTGCTGCCATATAGAACAGCAGGCGAGAGGCGAAACCTCCGAACTCGTCGGCAGAGAGGAGAGAAGCGAGAGAAACTCCTTCTCTTCGACGAACACCCTGTACCAGTACCTCCTCTTCCCTCGTTCTCAGTTTCATCCCCCAGCATCTGTCCCCGTACACCCTGTTATCCCTCTCCGCAGTCACTTTGTGTTCGGCAGTCGATATACTTGTCCTCCGCGTGTAGTCATCCCATTTACCTTCGATGATGCTCTCCTCTCTCGTCTAGAAAATACCCCGACGTATCTCGGAGGAAGAAGAGGAGGAATTAAATTTTCCACGAAGCTTCCCTCGACTGTTTCTTCGATCTTATCATCCCCCGAAGACACTCTTCATCTCCAGCCTCTTCCACGGGGAATCTCTGTTTGCCAAAAGGCTCAAACTATACACCCGTAGCTCCGTGAGCGTCGTACATCTTTCATCACAGGGTGTGAGTACCCTTAATCGCCGAGACGCATTATAATCGATTCCACCCTTGTGTACAATTGACACTCGAGGATTATTCCAACGAAATCAACGAGGAATCGAGTCACCAATGAATTTTCAATGTTCCTCCGCTTTTTGTTGATGAAAACGCCATCTGGCGGAAGTGCGAGAGAACCTCGAGCATCGCAACGTTATTTTCCATTACACACGGATGTAACATTTTCGTCCATCATCAGACGCGTCCTCCGAGCTGAAGACTCAACCAGAGTGACAAGGGGGTGGTTTTTTTTCTACTTTAGCTTCGTCGATGCGAGAAGAAATCCCCGGATGTCGCTTCAATCCGAGAAACCGTACTCCGAGGCTGTTTCTCCTGGCGAACATCACCCTCCGTCTCCCTTCGATGTTTCTCACCCCTTCGGAGCACGGTGGCGTCGGTCCGACTCACGGATGCTGCGAAGGTGAGATAACTGCATCTCATTTATAAGCACATTTATAAACATCGCGAGGGTCGTGTTGGTGACACAACACTACACTCATGGACCAGCCGACATCGAGAGCTCGGCGAGAGGCAGCAGGCACCTCTTAGTCTAATTGAAAAGTCGGCGGAAATTGAAATCTGCGATCGCAAATTGCGAGCTGCTTTGCGCAAAGGCGCGAGATGTACATCTCGTATCCGCGCGATGAAGAAGAGCGTGAATGACGAAAAATAAGGGAAGGAAAGAGCTCGGTGTCGGCACACACGCTGGAATGAAGATTCAGTGTTTTTGTCCCGCCATCAGTGGATCCCAAGAAACGGGGATGAGACGGGTGCGTCTGGAGGGTGGAGGAAAGAGGGAAGAATTCTTTTTTTCCTCTCGGAGGGTGAGAATATCCGACTCGCCCGGGTATTCTTTTAAACGAGTCGTCGATTGTCGACTTTTGTATGACGTTCTTTCTGAGGGTTGGACGCGACTGTAAACACACCCCCACACACGAAAAGAGACGCGAAAATATGGATGTTGAGGTATGTTCAATGTGGATCGTTTTTCTTGCCATCGTCCGGTTCTCCGTGCGGAGCTTAAGGGGTTGTTATTTATTAAACGCGAGCCCACACACGTCCATTTCCGCACTGCTGTTACACTCACCGTCTGTGCGAAACTCTTTCGCGTTCTTTCTCTCTACTTTCTTCCATCCCCATTGTCGGGCGAATGAGGATTTATGCACGTACACTGCAGCGCCGGCTCTCGAACAAAACTTCATTGCTAAATTCCGCGATGCACACGTGCGTCGTGAATCTACATACAGGGTTGACAATTTCGTCGCGCAAAGGGGTGAGGATGAGGGTGTAAACTCGTAGTCAAGTTTGTACGCTGTACTCGATGGAAAGATGCCTGGCTATTCAGGGTGGATTAATCAAAACAGAGAGGACCAACAGCCTCCGCTTGCACACATACCCTCTCTTTGCACATTCCTACCTCGCGATACCTTTCTTTTCCACCCATTGTCACCACGTGCAATGAGTAAAGCGTCGCGATGGGACGCGTTTCTGTTACCTCGCGATGCATTAATAATTCTCAAGCGATTTCAAACACACCCCTTCTCGTCTCTCATTCTGCTACTTTGATGCTCGCTGATGCAAACATTTTTCGCGCGGGATTGCTCGGCTATTGTTTTTTCTTTTTTTTTCATTCTCTCGGAAGCATCGGAAGAATTTGGCTATCCGTTTTTGACATGAGAAAATGAGTGGTTTTTTTTTTTCGTTCGATCCGGTTTTCTCTCACGATCCTCACGTGGATCCACTTGTGCTCTTCGTGTAATTCATCGCGAATACGAGGATGAAAAATTCCATCATCTCGTCTCGAGTCTTCTTCAAGGTAAAACGCCTCGAGGAACGTACGTTTCGCGCAACAGCGGATACACTCGCTCGACGATAGTCCACTCAATTTCCATCGCTGCAGTTCAGTTTCATCTCGGAGCATACGCGGCAAATTGCACCGGAGAGCAACACTGATAGCCAAAGGAAAATGTGCGCCGGTTGATTATCATTGTGATTACGATATCACGAGCTCGAGAGCCCTGTCATTACGTCAAAGAAGTAATCGTCGTCTTCTCTCTCTCTCTCTCTCTCTGCTTTGCCGCTCGGAGAGAAACGTAAGGTTTCCCAAGCGTGGCTTTCGAACGAAAGTCGTAATTTTCTCCGTCGATCTCACTTTTCTCCATCTTGGCAAAGGAAAAGAAATGGAAACAGAGAGAGAGAGATTCGCGTCAGAGTCAAGGAACAAACGTCGTCCTTGTCCCTCCTTTTCCGCGCCCACGCTCGTTTTTCGTTCGTTCATTTTTAATGCCACAAATCACCATTTTGACGATATAACCGAATGAAAAAAAAAATGAAAAGGCTACCCGTGGCGAAGGCAAAAAGTCAAAGGAGACTCGAGGAGGATACGGGATCTCACGCGAACGAGTTAATTTGCATCGAGAACGGGAGAACGCGAGAACCGAAGCGAGACCGGAATATGGCCTACACGAGCACCGACACATTCTGCACTTTTGCCTCGTGTTTCTACGATTTATTCGCGTATATCCGTGCAGGATCCACGTGATGACGATTGACGTTGTGGAACGATCAACGAAACAATTTCAGATCTTTTCCGTTTTCGTCCGAGAGACTAGAATTTCTTCTTTTTCTCTCAAGTTGGATGCAGCGAGACAAAGATACCCGAATGATGCTCGATGTTTATCGGTTTTCTTGATAATTCCGTTGGAAAAAATGCATTTTTCCTTCGTCAAAGATCGACCTTCGGAAAGAAAGTCCCCATACATCGTGTGTGTGTGTGTGTCCTCCAGCAGCAGCGTCAGCGCAGAGTACACTCTGGTACGCTCTCCTAATTGGAGATTGCCGAAGTTTGTCTCGTCTGACGAATGAATTCCGAGTGCGAGCGCTGTGCTCTTCAATTCTGGCCCAAGGGCGAAATGCATGGAGTCGCAAGCGACGAGGGAGGCGAGGGTCTTTGGTCCCGACGCTCAAACTGCCCCCCGGGTAACGGGTAACGTCGTGACGGAGCAATAATTATATCGGTGTGTCGTGAACGGTAACAGGGTGGACCTGGAGAGCGAGGGTCGCGGAGGTACTCCTGGAAGAGGGTGGATTTGTCGCCGCTGTGGATCCTCTCATCGCGTTCGCTCGATGTATTTCAGCGACCACGGAGGTACAACGATGCTGCGCGCGCGTGAACGAGAGCATGTTTTAATCACAGGAGACCTTTTGCACACACTCCGCAGTCTTGGAGCCCCATTTCCCACTTTTGGTTTCATTATCTTATCGCCCCGGCACGTGTAATCCGGTGTGCCTTCGTGTGATGTACCTTGGAGCGTTCGTCGACTCTCCTGGAATGCGAATTGAGAGATAAAACGGTGTCGAGTCGTAGCGCGGGCTCCTCTCTAATTTTCCGTTTTCGTAGTTCGCAGCAGCGCCACGGCACCTAAACGTTCTCTACGATCAAATGATCGTTCGAGCCTAGGCGTCTTTGCCGTCGTCAATCGTATTTATTTTCCGGACATTAGAGACGAGGCTGGTGCGACGGGCGGGTGTTTTTTGAACTTCTCCTTCGGACGGAGTCGACCCGATATCAAGAGGAACACTAGACGGGAATAAGGACCGGAGGTGGAGAGTAACATCGCGGGAAATCAGACTTGCTCGTTCCGGGTCGTCGCCAACGAGGGCGAAAGGGATGGAGGCAGGGATGCTGTATCCAGGAGCGAGAAACTTGGCCATCATGGCCCGAGTATCATTGCTACACCACCCATACTTGGCCCGCGCACCTTCAACCCTTCGAGATTGCTGAGCTATTCTCCGCGACTGAATGTTTCATTAAGGCCACCCGGTATTGCTCTTAGATAACTCTACGAGGGGTAAATGAAATTTCCGCCATCTCCGATATCCCAAACCCGCGGTTGTACATTGGACGTTACACACACACACAGATGGCGTACGCGGAGCGATCCTAAGACACGAAAGTTCACCACGGACACTTCCGGCAGCATCAACTCGTTCGATCCTGGAGTAGATCCTGTCGCGCCGCAACGACGAGACTCGCAGAGTATGATCAAACGTCGAGGAATATCGACGTTTTCCCGAGAGTCGTCGTGGGTTGCCAATCGGAACCGGCGAAGGAGAGCGCGAACCTCGAGGAGGCTGTGTGCAGATGCAAATTGGTTCTATGGACCAGAAATCAGCGATGCGTTTTTTCACGGCGGATATTCACAGGGGGAGAAAAAACGAAGCGAGAACATCGAGTGACGAGAGCGCAGAAATGACAGGTTGGAGTGGAAGCTTCCAGCCACGCGACGAGGTGGTACACCAAAGACCGAACGAGCCAGGGCGCGGAGGGAAGGAAAGAAAGAGACGGGATCCGCCTCGAGGTGAGTGAAAAGGAGAAGAATGAAAGAGAGTATGGAATCAACATCTCTGTACGTACGACATCGCATCAGCAAGGAGAAACAGAGAAATGCAGGAATTGAAGAGACCAGCCTATCCACCGGCACTCGTAACGATCTCGCATCAGCCGTCAACCGTTAAATTCATCCGAAGAGGATCCCTATGGAAAGAAACCTCGGAGCGTTTCGTTTGGCTGTGGGAAGAATCTCCATACAGTCAGAGCGACGGCAAAATCGGTCCACGAGCAATAGCGTCGACTCGCGACTTGTACATCATCGTATCATCTCCGGCTTCTTCGTTCTACGATACTCCCTCGGCATCCGAAATTCTATGCGAACTAGAGGAGGAAAGGGCTACAGCGGAGGGATCCGCGTGGCCTACATCGAGACGAACTTGAATGCTCGAACGTCAGAAATGGCGAATCCTCATTTGCCGTCTCTTCCGACGTGTTCACGTCTATATATGCCGCATGTAGTACATATGTATGCACGCCGAAGAAAGAGACGGAAATGCGAGAAGACCGCGGTGTATTTGCGGATAGTGTGCGTCTGTCTGGTTGGTTACCGGAGCCTCTGCTGCTCGGGTGCTCTCTGTCTGCCGAGCTCATTCCCGCGATCTTCAATTAATGAAACTCGGGTGCAGTCGCGTCGCATGTCAAATAAATATGTCTCCCACTCTCCTCTTCGCCAGGGTATCCCTACTTCTCGCATATGGATGGGGTACCGTCGTTTCCTCTTGGCTCTTGCTCCTTTTGACTATTCAGCCCCTGGTGGACCCCTCAGCCCCGCGTCCCAGCGCGCACCAGCCTGCTGTCATCACCGTCGTCGTCGTCATCGCCCACCCTTGCGAAATCTTCCTCTTTTGCACGCGTTCCCGCTGCTTGCTCAGACACTCGTGCTCCGCCTCATATCGTAGTCACATACATACCGCAGCTTCCCTCGTTTTCTTCATGTCATTCGCCGTAATTCCACACCGATATCGCACCGTCTGTTTTCTCGAGCGTTTGGCGTTCATCGAAAAACTCTCGTTTATCCGCCGATCCGTTTCGCGTTCCTTCGTTTGGATTTCTCACGTTTCCAGGATTTCCAGGATGGGTCTTGATGCAGCAGCATCACTGGTCCATGAGCCTGTGGTGTCTGTAGCAGGCAGGACACGTAGACGAGAGAATACCAGCAAGGGTAAAAGACGGACGCAGAGCGGATCTGAATATTCTTCAAAGAAGGTACCGTGGGATGCGAGAATATCGCGATGTCGCTGGTGGCTGATACCGGCTGTTATCCCGTATAATATTGCGCCACCTCGGCGTATCGCCCTGTCGCTACGAGTCTTCCCGGCGCCCGATCTCTTTATTCTTATTGGACCAACAGTGCTGGTTTTTGCAAAATTAAAATAGCCCAAGGAGGTATCATTTGCCATAACGAAAGATACAACCTCATCTCCATCTTTCCTCCTGATATTGCCTTTTCCCTTATTTTCTCCCTTTTCATCCTCCCCATCTCCGCTCTCCCAATCTCCTCCTTTCAAGGTTCTTAACATCAGGCCCCGCTACTTTGCTTCTACTTTGCCCGAGATATTGCGAGAGGCATATGACATAGAAGTAGCAAACAATTATCCAACCATCAGCAACGAACGAACCGACCAACTCGACGGATCATCAACCAGCGATGAGAGGAAAGAGAGATGAGACGGAGACGGCTCCTCTGTGATGCTGCTACTCCGGGTAAGTGGTCGGCTCGCTGGTTGCCTCTGGGCACTGTATTGGTCGATGGGTTTTTTTTCGCGGCCTCTTGTTCTTGCTCCTTTCCCTCATCATACACTTTTTTCCCTGCCATCTTCTTACCCGGCATCAAGCTTGCGGTGTTTACATTCTGTTCCACATCGCGTAATTCCACCGCGTTCCTTTTTTTTATCATCGCGATGCCTCCCCAGGCGAGGTGCCGCCTACGACCGTCCTAACCGGGTAAGCACACAGCCATTCATCGCGAGCATTATTAACGGATTTCGGTAATCCGTTAAAGAAGGAAGGAGAGGAGAAAATCCTTAAGGACCTTTTACCGTGCGTCCGGAATTCTCATTGACGAATATTTTCCTTACAACGTGGCACAAGAGCGTCCTTGCAGACTTTGACTTTATATCGTCCTTTGGGTCTCGTTAGGCACGTGTGGTTGTGGCTAGGCAACGAAAACGAGGGGGTATTCCGTATCAAACGATCGGTTGGCCGCGGAATTCGTACCCACCGTTCGGCTCATCAACCTAGCACCTTAATCGCAACCCGGTACATCCCTCATCCGGAAACGAGGAGAAAAGGGTCTTTGGCGAGTGGTTCACTCCGATAGACGGATTGATTCGGCAATTTTGTGGTAACCCGGTCGAATACCTCAATCGGGTTCTAGAGCGTAGGAGGGATTCCCCGCTGTGTATCTTCATCTTCATCACCAGGGGAAACTGTCTATATATCTTTGTACTTGAACGAGGATATAAACGATAGAGTGTACACGCTTTGCGGAGGAAATTCGACACCGTGATACCCGGACGGACTTTGAAAAGGTTACACCGGGAACCCCCAAATACCGAAAACCCACAAGGGCGGACATAATGGAGCGGCGCTTCGAGCGAAAGGCAACCACAGCGGGTTTGCTCCCGTGAATGGTCGGCCCGATAATCCACCAACGAAACTGTGTTCCACGGTAGTAAAAGAAGATTAACAAAGAGAGGATGTACATCAGGGGTAAACATAAATTATCGTACCTCGTGTCACCACCCTTGGAATTCCGCGGACCAGCATCAGTAGGTCGGCAATTCCGCAAGATCCTCGATGATCGGAGCGATCCGCAGGCAAAAATTGGTTGGTCCAGCTGCACCCAGATGGAGGCTGGATGGAAGAAGCTTCGCTGGCACGTTGGACTTTTCATGGAAAATGCCAAGAGCGAGGGAGGCTGTGCAGTTGCCTCTATCATACGCAAATTGATGTCGGTTCCTCCGGTATATTTCATACCGTCCTCTTTCCATCAGGACAAGTCCGCGCAACCCGCAATGATGCTAGTAGTGCTGTTCCATCATATGCAACACTTTATTTCGGTATAATTGTCCGTTCAACACTGAGGCACCCGCGTCTAGCTCGCCGGCGAATCCGCAGTCGTCCCTGAATGCACCGCTGGATTCACCTTGTTCGCGAGCTGCCGTTGCACTTCTAATACGCGGTTCGTACTATCTTTTCAATGCACAGACATGCCAACGGATGCACATCGTACAAACGACGAGAGGCAGCTCCGTCCGGGTATACAACGGGACTCGAAACCGTTCCCATTAACCCGCCAGCTGGGTCTATGATGTCTAGCGTACCCGAGCGTCGCTGTCGCATTTTCCGATTCCCCTTTAGCGCAGCTAGGATTTTCGCGTCCCGGGGTTCCTCGTTCCCGATAAAAACGCACGATTTCAATACAGCCAGCGTATGCAAAGAGAAGCACCTGAACGTTCAACGCTCGTTTCCTTCCAAGTTCATCCTGAAATCACCCCGGGGCAGCCAGTCTGGTGTACACGCGTGTTATCCGTGTGTAAAGAGCAGGCACGTAAGACACACTCGAGTGTTCGTACTTGCCGCTCTCGTTACCGTTAAATTTATTGTAATTAATTTCCCTATCAGAGTTGAGCATCGTTGCTGCGGGTAATGGAGAGGGCAAGAGAGCGACCGGATGAAGGTGCTGCTGTTCGTTGGTCGGTGAAGGCGCTCACGCTTTTTCACATCCGCATAAACGTTGTTCAATCTTCTTTGTAACAGCTATGTAATACAATTTATTATACGCCGTACATCGCACGATGAACAACGACCGAAGATAAATATTCATCGTCGAGTGTCTTATCGCGTTCGAGACCGGCCGGCGGGTCTCGGATTTTGTCCATCCGTTTGTCGTAAGACACTCCGTCCGGATGGACGATGCTCCGGTGATGTTCGATCGAGTCACGAACGGGGAACGGCAACCCGAGCATCGAGGCTCGCGGGCAGTGCGTAATCTGTAATTAGCGATCCCGATTAAGCTCCTTCGAGCATTTCATTTTAATGCCTTCGGACGCAACCATACCGCATTTTGCAAGCAGCGACGACAAGAATTTCGCGATGTATTTATTCGAAATTTCGAAAAAATTGATTTCTTTTCTCGTTTTCAACGGTTGAACCATCACGCCTCATTGTACGAGCGTTTCTTCTTCACGCCAGCCGATTCGCTCAAAAATTCATTCCTCCACTCGATTCTCGATCTCTTATCGCGGATACTTCCTCATTTCGACTCGTTTCGTTCATCCATATTCGAAAAGAGTAACGAGGAAATCTCGAGCCGCCCGCTCTCCTCGAACGATTCAGCATGGCGATAAACCATGTGGAATTTAACGAACGTTGTTCCGCTCCGAGTGCCACAAACGCTTCGAACCTTTTTCGCTTTTTATCCACACACAGACACACAAGCACACACAGGCACGACTTGGAATTCTACAAATCGTAACTTTAGCAACATTTCGCGAGACCGAAAGATGGAAAAAGAGATCCGCCGGGAAATCCTGAATAATACCGATTTTTTTTTTTCAATTCAATTTCCTCCGAACGCTATTCCCGCACTAGCGATGAATAAATACATTTATTTATCTCCTCGCATCTCACAGCTATCCGTATCTTTGTATCAACATGAAAATGCAACGATTTTCCTGTTCACGAAGGTACCGATCCCCGCTGTGTCCGTATATGCTCTCGCTAATCGTTGCTTCGTAAAAGAAAATATAACACAGCTAATGACCTTCTTAGTATGGTTAACTAGCCACTTATAAGAGCGTTAAGGCAATAATTACCGCAGACAGGAATTGTATATTTTTATATCTCGGCTCTCTCGCGGCATAGCATCGAAGAAACGATCTTTGCGTGCCGCGTACGCACCAGAAGCGCGCTCATGCGTCGATTTTCTCAAGAAAAATAGCCCTTTTCCCTCGTCCTCGCGTTGCCCCTCGATTAAGGGGGATGTTTCGAGTGGCTGATCATAACTCGAGTACACGTACGCGCACGACCCTCGCACCGAGCTTTTCCTCCGCGCGAGTCCGTCTCCATCCAGCCAGAGTGGACGTGTTTTATTTATTCACGACTCCTCGAGATGTTTATACGCGTTATTTATAAAATATACATTCCGATCCGTACACGATGATATTAACCATAATTGTTTTGCTCGACGATGGTTAACGGTGCACTATCCTGTGTTTTTCTCCCTCTCGTCCGAGCACATGTATCGGCGCAGAGCATCTTCCGAGTGTGCAACCTCGAGTGTATAATTATTCAATATGGTGAAGGCGGTTGAGAGGAAAACGTTTGTAGAGTTCGCCAAGTGCGCCAGGCGGCTCTCGCACACGCATACGTTCCCCGCGATCGATATCACTGATAATGCGAGCAATTATCATTACCATGTACCTACACGCGCAATGTATTATCGGGCGCGGAGGGATATATTTCTCGTGGGCGGCGAAATGTTGATTTCAACGCGCGAACCATCCGTCAGGATTTTTCGAGTCGAGGAAATTATCGTCCTTTTATTTTCCGCTCTTTTTTTTTCATCTCCCGTCGCGGCACATCGGATCGATCATCCGCAGTGTGAACACGGAAGGGTAGTAAAGTTAGCCAACACGACGCTTTCGCTGTCGGTAGCGTTATGCATAATTAAAAACGTGATGTTCCGAGAGCGGAGGGGTGAACCCTTTCGTTTCTACTTTATTTTATTTCTGGTTTTTTTTTTTCATTTTTCCTCTGTCGCCAACCCCTCTCGTTCGCTTATCGCCTCGACCGGCCCGTCGAAGGTAAACATCGTGAAAAAGCCAAAGAGAGAGAGAAGGCCGAGCGAGGAGGCGTCGAGCTCGTTCGCTTCTCCGTATCCGTTATCAATCTCTCTCTCCCCCGCCGTTGTTGCAACGGCGATAAGGGTTGCGCGGCGAGGGGTGGTGAAAACCGACAGCAACCCTTTTTTCCCCCGCCGCTACCGCTTTTGGCTGCTGTCGCCTACATTACCTTCGCCTCCCTTCCTCTCTCTCTCTCTCTCCTTTTCCCCTGGTGCTGTTCTCCCGCGCGAGGCAAAGGGTTTCGCACGAAAGCCGAGGCTTCTCCCTCTAAGGAAGAGGGGAATGAATATTCATGATTTTCGTTACTGTCGCGAGAGCTCGCCATTGGACGTCAGTGGCAATCAACCATCAGCCACTTGCTGGCTTTCGAATCAGAAATTCAAAGACACGACGAGCCGATTATTATTCCGGAATAAAACGGGTGGGACTTTTATTTTTGTACGCGCATAAAAACGAAGAGATCCTCTGTGTCGAATGTTCTCTGTTCTCTCGACCGCTCTGCCGTCGAAAATTTGCTGAAGAACAAAAAGCTAAACGGTTCGATGTTCGCACGAGGAAGCACGTATAGCGGAGCAAAGACGATGTATCTTAATATACGAAACCGGAAGTGGAATTATACGACGGTGCTGGCACACAGGAGACCTCAAGAATTCTCTTCTCTAATTGTCCGGGCAGATAATACACAACGCCTGCTCTCGCGTCATTTGCATACGTTTCCTCGTCCGTTAATCGCGGTGCGTCAGCCGGGCAATTAGCGATTACTGATTAAGTCAAACGGCTAGACGGTTTTGGTTACGAGGGAGGGCGAGGAACAGCCAGGGCGCGAGTATCCTATACAGGCGGCATCAAACGATAAGACATGTGCTATATAATGTATATAAACAAAGGTATATAAGAGCGGATGATGGTGGATCGCGTCGAGAAGCCAAGCTGGTTACGGTGTACGTAAATGTGCGCCCTGAGGACTTTGACGTTGATCGCGGCGATTGATACAAGCGTGGATGTACGCAGAAGGAGCGATGGCTGCTCTCGGTTCCCGCTGGATTATTCTTCCTCTCTCGTACGTTTTTAGATCCTCGCTGTACAAGCCCTGCTTCCACTTTTCGGTGTACACGGTGTGTGTACGTACACACTCGTTCGTGCAAAATCGCGTATAGCAGTCATCGTTGCCCGCGCATTGTATGCTAATTGCTGATTAATCAGAATTCGCGAGCGGAATCTGACTCACGGGATATCGCGATGCCCGCGCTGGTTAACCGAACGCGGAGGACATACACGGGGTGTCGGAAAAATCAACGTCGAGAACGTTAAGATTTGGATTCACCGAGAAATTTCGAGACGAAATGTATTTTGGCGTTTTTTCGCACGACCGAATACCGACGAGCTATCGCTCGCCGAAGCTCGAGCCAATCGCGCGCGCGCTCTCCCTCCCCCGAGCGCCTCCCATTGGTCCAGCTTTGACGATCGATAACTCGGAGGGGAATCGTCGGATCAAAAAGTGCTCAAAGACTCTTCGGCTTGGAATTTCATCCCCCATGCGGCATTGCGTTGCCAGCGTCGAATTTTTCGGACACTCTGTATGTACGCTTTGCATATACAGCGATACAGTTTTGTAGGCAAGGAATGACGCAAAGATCCGCACGGGCAGTACGAACAAGTCGAGACTCGGATTATCCGAATGATTAATTAAGATCGATTTCACCCTCGATCCCAAACGAGAATCGTTGCTTCGCGGTGTTGAATTGTTCTTACGCGCCAGCGTATCTATCAAAGAGGCCTTTTTCTCACGCTACGTGCTGTTTCTGCCTATTGTTTTACCATTTTCTTGCAGACACGTTTTTTTTTCCTTTTTCACTCACAATTATTAGATTGCACACACATCGCTGTTGTGCCCCTTTTTACTTCGTCGAGTTCACCCGGTCTGAAGAAACACCTCTTTTCTCTCATTCTCCGCCGTTTTTCTTCGCCACTGGTGTCGACAATTTTGTCAAGGGCAAGTATCGATTTTTCCAGTCGCGAGAAAAATGAAAGACGTTTCCTTTGGCGCACGCCGTTCGACACAATTCCATATATTCCTCTCGTTGTAAACCTTTTCGCATTTAATTCTCCTCAGCCTATTAATTCAATTGTTTTGCTACGTTAATTAATTCAGCTCCGCTTCAAAGTATACTAAACTCGTACTGCCTCAGTCGGTGATGTCTAAAGCGTATATCGTAAAGTTTTCATGGAAGCGCGTCGGAGGGAAAGTTTCTTCATCGAGGGGGCATCGGCATCATCATCATCATCGCCCACCAGACGGTTCGATTCTTCGAACGAGAAAACGGTGTGTGTGTGTGTGTGGGTTTTTGTGTACGAGGATGCGTGAAGAAACCGCTAATGGTTTCGCTATAATGCTCCGATGTTATGGCCGAACTCATTCGGGAATCGGTCGGAGAATCATTGCGCTGTATACTTTTGCTATTTTTTTTTTTTATAATTAGACGATGAACAAGCGGTGAATTACAACAATAATGAGAGAGAGAGAGAGACACACACACACACACACACACGCACACAAAAGGGGGAAGTCGAGGGAGTCTCGGAGCGAGTGTCGGCATAACGATTCGAAAACGGATTGCTCGAACGGACTCTCGAGGCTGCAGTGTTCCAGAAAGATAAATAAATTATCACTCGGTATAACTAACGAGTGGTTAGTTGCTCGGCTTATTGCCCGCAAACTTCATGAATATGAATCATTCCAGAACGTCCATGTATCGTTATACGCACAGTGCAGTGTGAGCGGCCTGGATTTTGACGTTCGCCTCTCGTACTCGATACACGTAAACACGACGTACCCTCGATATCGTCGTTGCTCCGATAAATATTGTCCACGATTTCGATATTCTACACACTTTTCTCGATAGTCTCGATGAGGAAAAAATTCTTTGAAAAATCGTGATGAAATCGTGATGAAATCGTGATGAAATCGTTGTTTCATCGGAATGGAAAATCGATGGTTCCTCGCCCACAGTCTTGACGTCGAGCATCGCAATCGTTTCCTGTTTTGCTCGTTATACCGCGAGCCGATTGTTATCTCATGGAACACCCCCATTCTCTCCTCCTCTTGGGCCGACTGTGAAATATTTGAGTCAGTGATTAAGAAAGATTCGGATAGCCGACGCTCGAGCAGGTTCGCGAGCAAAGATCCAGCGCTTCCCGTCATCGCAATTAGTCGTACTCGGAGCCTGTCAGCTCCGCCTGCGATGCACGCTACGCCGGCCTTTCTCAAGATGCCCGTGTTTGCCCATGTGCTCTCCATCCTCCACTCGTACAGGACGATGCACACTGGAGCGAGTGCACGAGCTTCCCACCTTGTCTAATTAGCAGGGAGATTCGAGGCGTTTATGGAAAAGTGCGTTTCCGCTAATCCGCGATTCGCCGTCGGACGATCGCGTTGGGTTGCTCCATCTCTTTCCTCGGGAAACAGAGTGACGCACGTGTTGAATCAGCGATCGCGACTTTTGCAGCGTGAAAAGCGAAATTCTCCGGTAAACTCCGCGGAGATTCACGGGGAGGATCGGTTACCCTGGGGAATCGCAATTGCGCGCCAGTTTTCGGCTGGATTTCGACGAATTTTCGCCATTTTTTGCGACCGATTCCGAGGTTCTCGTTGGATTCAGAGGTCCCTCGGACTCGGAAGGCCTCGTACGCGCGATATCACGTGATTGTATACGCGAATAATGCAGCGCGAGCGACGCGAGATTCCCACATGCCGCGAATGCACCTTGCGATAAACCAAAGTGATAGTAGGTTAAAGTTACGACAATAATAACGACCGACGGGTAATTGTTTCGCGTCGAGTCTCGAAATGACGAAATCAAGCGTCCATATCCAGTCGACTCGACGTGCGAAAAGTTTTACAATCCGCGGATGCCACTACGAGGATAAATCTCGAGATTCTTCTTCCTCCCTCCGTTTGGAACGGATGAATCGATGGCTCGAGCCCGCTGGAGCGATTACGCTCTTCGATGCCTCTTTCACTTTCTCCCCGAGGCAATTTAATTTGTCGCCTCATTGGTCCTCGATGTCACGAACGAGAAAAGGAGAGTAGAAAGGAAGCTGCTGGGCGGCCAGGCAGGGGTCTGGTTAAACGTCTCGGTGGCGTTGCTCCGCCGAAAACAGATTTCCTCCAGAATTCTCAGCAGCTTCCGCGTCTTCTCTCCGCGATGCGAGAGCTCCGAAGAGGTATACACGGGTGTGTATACAGATATGGAAGTTGACTGCGAAAGGAGGATCCGTTTTTAGGGGTTGACTGCCGGGAGAGAGAGAGAGGCTGGAGTGTGCACGAAGATGGCGAGGGGAAAGCCGGAGGGTCGGAGGAGACGCGTCGTTTCCAATAACGGATGGCCGGACGGTCGCGTATAATCAACAGATTAGCCGAGGAATAGATCAGAGACGGGCGAACGAGACTCGGTTAGCTAAAAGCTTTCCCAGTGGCCATTAACGGGGAAGGTTCGGTGCTTTATCCAGCTCTCTCTCTCTCTCGCAGCTTTTCTCTCTTCGATATAGATAGATCGCGATAAGAGTATACATATGTCGTCCTACTCGAGTGTCATAGCACTGTACTCTCACTCGTTTTCTCTCTCTCTTTCCCAGCTCGCATCAGCGACGAGGCCGAGTGGTGAGAAAATGTGATTACAAGTCACGAGGTGTTGGCCATGGAGCAGCTCGCCTGTTTTCTCTTTGCCACCTCACTGTCTCGCGTTCTCTTTGTTGTCGGGATCGATTGGATATTAGGGGAAATGGCAGACGCCACACGAGCGGGCACGACCATCGTTCGGAGATGAAAGACAAAAGAGACGACACTCTCGGTCACCGAGTCCCACTCGGGTATGACAACGAAAATGTCCTGTTTTTCGTCGACGATAATTGCCCAATCGCCAACCGGAAGAGCGAATGAAAAATCAAAATTCCCACGCGATAATCCTCCAAAAACAGCCTCTTCGGCAAACGCTGCTCCGTGGACCGTAAATCGAGGAGATCAGCATCCGACAATTCGGCTTTTCTCTCTAGCGTTCTTCACATTTTCGAGAGCATCATATCCGTTAATCCTTCGGAGGATGGGAACCGGGAGAAATAAGAGAGAGATTTAATTGTGTTTGAGAAAATGGACCAACGAGTCTGGGAATATAAATGGAGCGGGCGTTTTCTCGTTATGAGAACGACGAAGAAAACAGACGAGATGACGGTGGGAGGATGAGAGGAATAACCGATTTCCTCGAGGTACCTATATCACGTATTATTTCAGGGTGCTTTGAAACGCTCTCGTGCGAGCTCGTACGTTTTGTATAATATCTTTCGCATATAGTGTGTATAACATCTCCCTGATACCGTACGAAAGGTTTCAGAATGGCGGAATGAAACAGACTGCTCCAGGGTGCATACGTGTGCGGGTGTGCTACGGAAGGTTGTTCGCGAGTGAAGTGTTTCGGCCGTCAAAGATTACGCCGGGTAAAGGTGAAGGATGACCGTTCCTCTGGTCCACACTCTTTCAACTTTACGGATCTATACGTTGCCATCTTTTTCCACAAATCTCTGTTTCCCCAGCAGCCGGATCGAAACTGCTGATGCTTGCCAACCTCTCCCAAGCCCTCTTCCACATGGCCAAAGCGCCCAGCATCCTCTCCCGCACGACCACTGGTCCGATACATCGCTGGGCACGAAGGAGTCTCGTATGGGTGATGCCCCTCGCGCTTCCAACTTGCACGTACGTATAATGAAAGCACACCGCGAGTGAGCTCGCTCTTTGGAAGATACAGGCGAAGCTTTCGCTGCTTTATACATCTTCCGACATGGCATCTCATTTTCCCAACTCTCCCTCTCCGTCTCCCGGAGCTGTTCTTTTCCTACCGACAAACCGGCTACCGCGGCAAAAGCCCTCACTTCGCCCTTTACGAATCAAAGCCAGGGTGGTAATAAGCACCCGTCCGACCGAGCGGCGATGCGGAGGAAACTCGACTCCACCGGCAAAGGACAGAGAAATTGAGGGATGCGAGTTGTTACATCCAGCAGGAACGTGGATAAATAACCGCGGAAGAAAAGGATTTGGTCCATGTGTGTACCAGCATACTCGGAGATGCAACGGATGCTGGTGGAGGATGATGCATTATTGAGTGGAACTGCCGGATCCGTGTGTTGGTACACATCCTCCCGAAGACCCGCTAATGGACTCTGTGCGTTGGTCCAGCGTGGCACCCCCATCGAATCCTTCTCGCGTTGCTCCTACCCTGGACCCTCTTCGTTCGAGCGATTCCGCAGTGTTGATGCCGGTCGGAACGTCGCGATGTTCTCGCCGCCTCCGTCACCAACACCCCGGAGGATCACTCGACCGCCGGTTATCCCGGATGAGGTAGGACCTGGTTTCGCCTCCTCGCAACCGGATATTCACCGGGTTCGTACTTGTCCACGTGTGTATATATATGAATACACTCCAAGGTCGCCTCCGCTCTCGCCGTTGGCTGTACCAGCCCTTAGTCGCAGAGTTACGTGCGCCAGAAAATCCTTGCCGCTCCCGGTAATGTATAGCCCGATGTATGTCTTTGTACCTTCGTGTATTACACCGGGATGAGTGTGCACGTGCGTTTGTGTGTTCGCATTTGGCTGCACGTTCTCGCGGACACCAGAGACGCGTTATTATTGGATTACATTTTTAATTCACCCTCTCTACACCCTCGAACACAAGCGGCCCTAGTGGCATCACCGACATCGCAGCACGTATATCACACACGACAAACCCAACTTGAGCTTTTCTCCCGTCTCTCCGCAACTTCACCTCCTCATACCTCCTAGGACGCCCAACCTTCGTACGCCATGTACCATGTGCAAAGGACTCGACTCTCGAGCAAAACCTAACCACCGTCTCCCGCCTCTGTACACACACGTACATCCACCGAAAAGCTCACGTCGCGTTCTCCACTTTCGTATTCCGGATGAAATTACTATGCAGGAGATTTTATTTGTTGTACGCTGCTCGCGAGGCCCTCTCTCCGGCTCGTACGTACGGCGAAGCGCCGCGGACTCTACAAACGAGCACATTCTCGCTTAGGGTAATCGAGTTACCCGCGCGGAGCTTCACACACACACACGCGCGCGGGGACATTGACTTGCGTTATAATTATTCGGACTCTATGCACAGTCACACGTCGAATTCGACGTACGTCAGTCGGGAGAGTACGTATTATGGGAGGAAAAAAAGAAAACGGACGCTTCCCGCCATTGTTTCCGCCACTTTTCTTCTCGTTTTCAATCCGCCATCATGAGTGTCGCAAAGTTTTTCGACCAGCGGGGCAGAGGTCTCGAAAATGAGTTCTAATCGCGGGGTGACGATGAGGATTTTTTTGTTTTCCCTTTGTGGGGAAATCCGGAATATCCTTGCGATATCACGTCTTTGACAGTGACGAGTGTAAAATTCAACGATTATAGAGGGAAGATTGCGGGAGAGTTTTGTCCTGGGGGGATGCAAAAGCGACTCGTCACGCGTCTCCAAAGTCTCGGAGGTGAAAATCGTCATCGTCATCTTCCAAAGCGACCAAGGGGATCATAAGTCACGCGTTTGCCGTCCCCGCATCCTCGCTGGACCAGACTACCAGACTTGCGTTTTTACCCTCCGAGATTGAATGATCTCGGCGTCGGTTGTGGGGAAAATTTGTTGAATTTCTTCGGGACTTTCGAGTTTAATGTCCAGGAGAGCACGTTTGAAAAAGGTTGAATTTCAGCTTCGCGCGAGAGCAAAGTTTCCACCCTGTCGATGCCATGTGTACGTGTTCAGCGGTAATTATTGCATCAACGAGAGCAGCAGCGTTTTGCAAATCCAAATGGTTGCGGCTGCAAATCATTTGACGGTGTATTGAGTCACGTCGCGAGAGTTCATTGAGTTCATTCATTAGGCGCGAATTCAGAGAGAGAGAGGGAGAGAGAGCCGCCCTCGTTAATGCCGTAATTACCGCGGAGGCCGTTAAAACGCAAAGTCAAACGAAACGAGACGCCAACGCCACTAAATATACGAAATTTGCCGCGTTAAATATACGAGGCCCCATTATATTTGCTACGAATCGCTCACGCCTCGGAAGAAACGCCAAGAAGGACAAAGGAGTTGCCCGGATTGAACGTACGCACCGAATGTAACGCACGTTAGAAAACGACGGTTTTATTTTCAGCGGTTTTAATAACACCCGCTGCGAAATTACCGCGGGAATATCAAAGAGAGGCTGAACAACGGAAAAATTGGAACTTTGGTGATCTATTTTTTTAATTCGATGCGAAATTCATTGATAGAAACAGTTGAGGAGTCGGATAGAAACAGTTGAGGATTTTTGGAACTGGAATTTTTGGGAAAGTATAAATTTCGTTTTTTCCAGTTTTTTCATTGAAATTTTGAGTTTTCGGGGAAAAGTCGGTGTGATTCGTAATCAGCGGGAAATTTCCGATGGGCTAAAGCTCTGAAATATTGAAAATTGGAAGAAAAAAATTTTGACCCATTTTTCGCCACTTTTCCAGAAACGTAGAAAAGTCGATATTTCAAATGGTCATAACTTTCTTCCTAGTGAACCTACATAGATTTTTTGGGGGTGTTTTGAAAAGCCCTCGAGTAGACTTGAAAAATGGCGCAAGTTGCATCCAGATAGCTAGATTCCTTCACCCTCAAAATCGATGTTGAAAATTGGCGAAAAAAACGCAAAGGGGTATGTATGGGAAAATTGGCGAAAATCGATCGTCCTACTTGAAAAATCTGCCAAAAATCGAAAAATCAAGATATCTACATGAACCAAACGGCATTTAGAAGCCTCAACAATTGGCAAGAGAATAAGCACAAGTCAGAGTCTCTATCTCTAACGAAAAAAAAATGGCAAACATTTTAGTGAACCAACTCAATCCGGCAAAAAATGGCGAAAAATGTTGGATCTCAAAAATGACTTTAAATGGTCCATATCGATGTATTTTTTCCCGCTGATTACGAAACACACCGGTATTCCATCGTAAACTCAATAAATCAGTGTGAAAACTCGAAAAAACTGACCTTCAGCCTTGCGCTTACGTTTTTAAACATTCCAATCGACCGAGATGAATAAAAAATGGCAAACAATTGAAATTGCGGACTCTTCAGCGTGCTGACGTTGAATCCACCACGACAACGTTCAACGCGCACGACATTTTGTTCAGAGGTCCTCTGGAAAATTGCTTTACAAGTAGCTTAATGCGCGAACGGTCAGGGGGCAGCCTCGGTACATACCCGAGCCATAGAGAAATAGCTATTGCGGACAGGATATGACCTCCCAGAGGCAGAGAAAGGGTCCCTTTTCTCGGATGCGTTGTCGTGACACACACGCTGCCACTGTGTATTCCTCTCTCGTGTGCCAAAATGAGCCCACTTTGACTGTTCAACCACTATTGCAAGTAGGGGTTCTCGTGCCCGTTCGCTCATCTCGGAAATTACTTCCGTTGTGCGAAGCGCAACGTTATATGTAGCATTAACGCGCGGGCCAACCGAGAAACTGGCTAGCCGGAGGTTAGCCAGCACCTCTGACGCGGTTGCAGGAAAATCCCTACAGAAATCCGCGTCTTCCGGATGTTCAAAGAAAGCAATGAAAAAAAACCATTGAAAAAAATAAAAGCCTCAGGCCTCTCGTTCCTTTCGATGACGAGTCACCGTAAAGACGTTATTTTTCGCAAAATCATATTTTCCATGCAAAATTAGAGGCGAAGAGGGCCGTGAAAACAGGACCGTCGAAATAAGCCCCGGTACGTGTTCACCTTGTGTGCCCAACGCGTCGTAAACGCCCGGTCCTTTTGTACCAAAATTGCCGCACTTGGAAATTACTTCCTCTCTGGGTTCTGGCATCGCAGAAGCCATCACCAGGGTGGGTGGCCAGTGTGGACTTTTCCAGATTGCACTTTTCGCCTTTCGAATGTGACATCCTCTCGGGAGGTACCATGTGCGAGAGGCCTTGGAATTGCGGGAGAACAAAACGGTTTCGTATGTTTTATTGTCGTGGATGGCGAAGAAAAAAAAATGGACGCGATTCCATTCTCCGTATGGAAGATGCACCATAAAGATTAGGAACGTGCGGTTGTCGGTGGGAAAGAGCCAAGATAAAGTAGGATACACGGAGCAAAAGGACGAAAGTGATTAGTGAACTTTGAGTTCACTTGGCGCATATCGGCCTCGCGAAAGTCATTCTCACGACTAGACTCCAGCAGGTAGGTTCCAGCACGGATGATTGGGATTAAATGCAAACAGACCCAGCGCATTTTGCGTACAGGTTAAACGAGGCTGGTTCCGGTTCTCGCCGAGTTGCCGGCTGGCAAACAAATAGCTCCGGAGCGTTAACGACGGGCCAATCAATAACCGAGGATAACGACGGGGCTCGTGAAAAGTTTCGACTCTGCGAGAGAATCGAGAGGCTCGTTGAGCCCGCGTACAACTCCGCCCTCGCTGGCCTCTCTCGCAACTTTGTTTCGACGTTCCGCTAGGAATCTTGTTAGGCGCCTAAAGTCCGGGTTACCGGGTGCCTAGACATACCCGTCTAGTGCCGGACTAACGAGTCCGCACCAGACTATCGCACTTTCGCGATTCTCGCGAAGGACTTTTCAAACAGCCTTAGGAAGGAGCTACCGGAAGTGGGCGTTGATGGCCGAAGCCACTAGGAAGGTCACTTTGGAGTTCAATCAGCTGATGATGCTGATGATCGGTCGCGCGAAAGGAGGAAACGAATTATGGAAACGAACGTTGAAGGCAAGGATGGATTCGCAGGGGGCAACGGGCATGACTGGAACAACAATGCACCGGGTGTCACGTGTATCTTGCCGAAGAGCGAGCGAACCTCGCACAGGATCCGTCAATCCGCGTATACGTCATCCACGATGACTAGTTTCCTCCTTCTTATCTTCCCTCTGCGTGGACTCGCGTCCCGTATATACCCGGAGAAAAAGGCATCCGGACACGCACCGCGGACTTGTCTCACAGGCTCGCAGGGTATTCCGGGAGCTTCGAACAACCGCATACGGACGTCAACGTGTGCAACGAAAATTCCCCTTTATCCACCTGCAGCCACCTTTCGCCCTGGCTATCCTCCGTTTCGCTCTCTTCGACATGGTCCGGCTACCTTCCTGCTCGAGCATGATTTAATATAAAATAAATGATTGCTGCACATCCGGTCTCACAGCGCACACAGTCCGACGGCGTGGATTTCTTTGGCTACCTCCACCGTATATATTGTTTACCATTTGTTTGTCGGTTTTTTTTGTACTTTTACATCTCCTCACCCTGCGGGTATTCCCCGCACGATGAGTCGCTCATTTTTCCGTTCTCCTCTTCCATTTTTGTTCGCGATCGCTCCACGTAAATTGTCGGTCAAGCCATCACGGTTAGTTTAATGTGATTACACGGTCATTGTCCACGCGAATTGTCCGTGTACGGTAACTGCGGAGATATTACAGGAGCTAGAACAAAGTCCACATTAGCTACAAACGGCGTATAACCTTCCGAGCGAGGCAGACAGGTGGAATGGCGAATCAAGGTTATACCGAATTGAATTACGTTCGTTTAATTATTTTCCAATCGTTAATAAACGACACGAACGTGTCCGGTCGGGCTTTGTTCGACGTGCGTGCGTGTCATTTGGCTTTTTTCCCTTTTTTTTTCATTTCATACGAGAGGAAGTCCGATTGAACGCGTTTCACCTCGTTTCGTTCGACCGACCGGCGTAATCGACGCAGCAGGAAGTCCCTTTTCCGTCATTATGACACTCTGGTTTCGCGCAACGATCGACAAAGCGTCGCTGAAAATGTAGGCTTCTTTTTTTCTTCATCCTCCGTCAACGACGAGAGCATCGAGGGAAGACAAAATGGCGGCGTGATTGGAAAACGTTGCAAAGTTTGGCTGGCTCGTGTCTAGACGCGAGAAAGAGAGAGAGAGAGAGAGAGAGAGTGGACGAGAGGAGACGGCGAGAAAACTTTGGAAACGCGAGTACCGCAAAACCTCCCCCCAGCACGGTTGTTAAGGGACGAAGGGGGCGAGAGAGTGGTTAGATTCTGGTCCCGAAGGAGCTCGTCTCTACCCTCGACCTCAAAACCGAATGCAAGGAGGAAGAGGGGCAGGGGTGACCTGGATCCTCGCTCGCGCACGAACCCTTAAAGAAAACGGATTTACAACCTGTTGCTGAGGATGAGGGAACACGAAGAATAAGACGGAGGTATATACGGCGGTGCGGTTGAAAGTCACTTAAAGATTCCCCTCGATATTGAAAGAATATCCGAAAAAAAAGAACGAGGGCGACATTTTTCTCCCTCGTCCGCGATCTTCCCAACCCTAAAAACCCTCCCTAACCCAAAGTCTCGATCCCTCGATGCCTTTTGAATACTCTATAAAGCTCCGGATATCAAGTGGGTAGAGCGAGACGTTTGACGAGAGTTTCTCACCAAACCGTGTGTGTGGAAATTAATTCGCCAGCCAGCGGCCTTGAATCGCGAACCAATTTTCATCGGTGGAAGAGATTATCGATATGATGCTCTCGGTGGTGAGTCCGGTGAATCCCGGTGTTCGCACGGGATAATGCCCGGCCGTCAGAACGCGGAGATTGGCAAACAAAAAGCACGCGGTAAATCGAGAGTGTAGCGCGTTCAACGCGTCTGTTGAACCTCCTACGCCGCTCGCGTGTTTCCCTGTGTGTGGATATGTGATTAACGCTCGGAAAGCTCCGCGTAATACCGCGGCATACAGTTCCCATCTTTTTCCAATCTGTCTTCTCGCTCTTCCGACATACGCGTTAAACGAGAAGCACCCTCTCTTCCACCACCCTCATGCTCCCTGTATTCACCCCCGTGTTTCGCATTCCCAACGCGTATACACATCCGCGGGCGGAGGAATTTCCGTCGACGCACCGGTGGATCGCGATCCCCGAGCGTTCGAGTAATAAAGGTCATCGATTCGACGGATCCACCGGAGGAATCCTTCCTATCCGGGCCAGCGATGGAGTCGAACCTTCGGCGAACTCGATTTGAACGCCATAGCCGACCAATTTGACCGTTTGTACCGTTTTTTTCATCTCGAAAAACTCGAAGGAACCGTCGATCCTCCAGATAACACGGAATTTGCCTGGTTTTCGTATCGCAAACCGTTCGTTTTTTGACTCTCTCTCTCTCTCTTTCTACCTCGGAAAAGCTCGCGGATCACATCGTCGGTTCGTAGCCATCGTTCCCAAGGTCCCGCGAGCGATGTACGCGCGGGACTCTGGCGGATGCTGGAAGCTATCGGCTCGCTTATCGAGAGGAGGGTGAAAACCGTTCAGGGCTGTTCGGTCGGTAGATCGAGAGGGTGTGAGAGAGGGCATGCAACAAGTAGTTCGGTTTTCAAAGCCCATTGAAATTGATGGCTTTCCCATACCATGACGGAGTCTCCCTCGGAACGCGCGTTTCGGCTTCGAACTGTTGATACGGGCGTCGTTGGTGTCGGTGTGCGGTGTTGGCGTTGTGCTCCACGGTGTCTGGTAAATATATACGGGCGACCGGTGTGTGGTCGCGTTGGTGCGATGTGCGGGGATCCTGGTGCGAGAGCTTTGCAACACACAACCGAGCTTTTATCGATATCGCGGAATGGGAATAGGAGGGAAAGAGTGCGGATTATCGGCAGGATGAGGATGGAGGCGAAAGAGGAACGCCGGGTATAAATATACCCCGGTACGTAGACGTACCCTCTGGTGGAACGAGGAACCGATGCCTCGAGCGGGTTGGAATGAAATTCCGGTACGGGATATAGGGAGAAAGAGAGAGAGAGAGTGAGAGAGAGAGAGATTGCAGCAGCAGCAGCTTTTATTACTGCATTTTCACCTTGTCCCAGCTTCGCGGTACTCTTTACACTCTATCGAACGTCAAGCCATCCCGGCTGGTGTCCCGTCACGTTTCATCGTACCCTGATGTATGTGCTCATGTATTTATGTATATCCCGCGTGCACACGAGATGGGGTTGGATGCTGGATCTCGATTGTGTGTACGCACACGTCACTCGGCGCTTCGCGGGGAAAACACTGCGAGAGGAAGTCGCTAATTCCCCGATGAATTTTCACAGCTAAGCTCTCTCGCGCGGTACGAGCTCCCGCTCTCCGGTAATCGCTATCGATGGCTTCGAGCACCAGGGGGACCAATTAGAAACGCACACTCCTCGTTTCCCTCTTCTCACGCTGCTACTACACTCGAGTACGCACGTACGCGAGTACCTCCATGTGTGCACGAGGTGAAAAAAAAGGTACCGCGGGAGAAGAGCCACTGCGACGAGTGCTTTTTGTCCCCCGGAAGCCGCGTTTGTCCCGATCGCTCTATCGATTTTCCTCCTTTTTTCTTTCATTGTTTTTCCACTTGGACGAGAGTGTTTGTCATCGACCCATCGATGGGCAATCGCGAGAATCGGGGACATTTTTTAACGAAGCTTTTCAGCGAGAATTCGAGTGTGTTGAGAAAAATTATTCCATTTTGTTTTTTTTTTCGACGATTTCGGCAGTCTCTGCCGAATGAATTGCAAAAAAAAGGGGGGGGAGAGCCGAGAGTATACGTCAGGGGGAAGTTCGGAGCGGGTCGGGGCTCGCAAACGAGAGAAGAGAAATGATGATCTCGCCTGTGCTCCGGGGTGCGTAATAACCGGCGGTTGAAACTGCGAAGGACGGAGAATCCACGATTATTGATTAGTTCGGATGAGGCTCGATCGGTCCCGGCAATCCATCAAGACCCATGACTCAACGTCCGCGTGTCCATATACTCGTACGGTACATTATCGCGAATGCCCCCTCTGCCAGCAGCGTTTCTCGCACGAGCACTTTTGTTTCGGAGAAAACACCCAGTGTGCACCGCCCCTCTGGTCATCTCGCGCCTCCAACGCCACCAAAAGTTTCCCCCTTCTGCTGTACAAAAATCTATGTATGTATCTCCGTGTTCCTCCGGTGTAGCCTCGTCGGAGGATGCTCAGACGCACCGGACCACTCTATATCAGAACCGCGAGCGAGGACGGTCTTTAAAAACGCATTACAGAACTGAAAATAATATCGCTCCGAGACTTTTTTACAACACCGAGCTCTGCTGCGGAAGAAAAAAAAAGGGACCGCGGACCGATATGTAAGGCCGATTCGGGTCGATCGGCGTCATCGTCCGCGTCCTTCCGTCTCCTTTTTTTCGCTCCTTCCTCCAGCCTCCCCCTTTTGCTCTTTGTCTCACCGAACCGTTCAATTATTTTGCAATCAACGACGGAAAAGACGGAAGGAGTGCGAGAGAGAGGGATCACTCCGCGGATCACTCCGATCGCTCGCCGCTGATTCCAGGCTCTTGATTCTCTCTCACGGCTGATGTACGGTTG
>OY390726.1:642945-737064 GCA_959613375.1 Heteropelma amictum | reverse complement strand
GAAGAACGATGCTGCGTGTACTACCGCAGACTCGAAAATTATAAGATTCGCGCGAGAAAAATGACGTCCGAAACGATCCGCATTTTCCTAATGTTACAGAACGAGGAGGAAAAAAAAGACCCGCGAAATCTACCCTCGCGTTCGCAGAAATGATAATTTCGTCAAATCGCCTCTCGCAAACTCCCCTGCCTGACTCGAGTATCGTCTCGATGATGGCGGACGTTCCGTCGGGTCAATTAAATGTATCACGACCATTACCGTGTATGCAGCTTGCCCGCATTAAGGACGCGAACGCTATGGGGCACGGAGCCCTTCGCCGCTCTCTCATTCCCGGCGGCCTTTGCCCGCTCTCAAAGGCGCGTTCCGCAAGATCGCTGAGATAATTATCGAACGAAACGATCGAAAGGATCGTGTCTTTTGTTTCGACGAGATTCGAGAGACGCGATGAATAAAAGCGATCGGCAATGAGAAAAAGTAGCAAAAAAAAGATAAGAACGAGCAAATCCGCGAAACTATACAATTTTACAACGACCCGGACGATTTTTCTCGCACGATATATTTTCATTAGCATTTGTATACGCGAGAAATATATTATGCGGTGGAACGAGCTCGCGGCTCGACGATTAATTGTGTAATCGATAATTAAGGTGGTCGCGAGGACTCTTTCGCCCTTTGCGCTTAATATATTCCGTGTTATATGATATATATACCGCGTATATGTATCAAATACGAAGCTTCGTCGCAGTGGATATCGCGATACGCTTTAAAGCGTGAGTCACTCGCGTGCAAGCCCGAGTAATCGCTCTTTCTCTCTCTCTCTCTCTCTCTGCTAAATTGTGTACGTGTTTTTTTGTATGTGTACATGCATATCGGTCTTGTGGGTACGCAGCAACGTCGTACAGTCGTCGCTCGATGCTGATAATCAAGTTCGTCGAGGGATGACGAATCGGCCAATTAAAGTTCGATATAACGGCGAGATAAGGGTGGAAATGGCAGCATGAACGGGCGACCGGGCGATGAACCCGCCCGGGTATTCGGGGATTGGCTCTGACGATTATTACATCCAACGTTCTTTGTACAAGGTTCATTGAACAAAAAAAATTGGGATATTTAAAAAATAAAAATTTTTCGGAGACAAGATTCATAGAGTCTGCGTAGTTTTGACAGACTTTTTAAACGTTAAATTTGTATCGATGACGAATTGTTTTATAGAATCATTAAAAATCCTGGTGATTGATGGAGCAACTCGTACCTTAAGCTCGCTGCGGGAAACTCGCTGCTCGACAAGTGGCGCCCTCGCTCCGCCGCGTACGGACTCGCTCGAAACTACTCGTGCACATACGAGTATAGACGATGCAGTTTCTGCAGTGGCAAGGTGGACTGGTGCTCAGCTGTTTGGTCAAAAGTTTTCCAACGTCGAATTTTTTACTCCATTTATCGACCTCGACTTTTGGAGCGGAAATTCCCGACATTTGTGAATTCGTTTCCTATGTACGAACGAAATAATCTTCGGGTAGTTAAAAGTTGTGGACGCTGTTGGTTGAGAAATTATCAATTTTGAAAATCTGTGGTATATCGAAAACGTGAATATTTACGAAGGTAATTCGTGGATAAGATGATTTTGATTGTTGTTTCGTCGATGGGAGAAAAATGCGAAATAACGACTTTGGTGCACCGAGAATCGATGAAACGTGCTTCGCGAGAGACAATCGTTTATCGGCGAGAGATGCTACTGAATTTATATCGCGAGGTGGAAAAGAGAGAGGCATTCACGCGGAACGCGTTGCCGAGGAGATATTATGTTTTGCGGCAACAGGTGAGGCAGGTGTTCGACCTAAATGTGCCATGTGTATACACACACACACACACACATTTATATGTTTTTTTTCTCTTTTTTTTTTTGAAAAGTGTATGGGCTGCTAGTGGTACAAAACGTCTATTAAGGTGCATCTATGGATCAGGTGTTTGTACCGATTCGTTTTTACGATAATTGCCACTTTCGCGACTCGTCGTGTGCGCCCGATCACTGCAAGTGCAAAGAGTATACAAAAAATTCGGAGATCCTCTCGGGATTTGAAAAAAATTGGTTTTTTTGGAATTTCGCCTTGAATCATTGAGTTTTCGATGAAATATCGGTGATTTTCGTAATCAGGGGGACAAAATACATCGATTTAGACTGTTTAATGGGATTTTGATGACCCAGAGATTTTTGCCATTTTTTGCCAGATTGGTTGGAATCACTAAGATGCTCGCCATTTTTTTCCTGATTGAGGTAAACAATCCTACATGTGCTCATTCTCTTGGCAATTGTAGAGGCTTCAAAATGCCGTTTGTTTCATGAGGATATCTTGATTTTTCAATTTTTGGCAGATTTTTAAAGTCGGATGATCGATTTTCGCCAATTTTCCCATACATACCCCTTTGCGTTTTTTTCGCCGATTTTCAACGTCGATTTTGAGGGTGAAGGAATCTAGCTATCCGGATGCAACTTGCGCCATTTTTCAAGTCTACTCGAGGGCTCTTCAAAACACCCCCAACAAAGCTACGTAGCTCAATTAGAACCAAAGTTACAGCCTTTCGAAATTTCGACTTTTCGCCGATTCTGGAAAAGTGGCGAAAAATTGAGTAAAAATTTTTTTTTCCAATTTCCGGTATTTCAAGAGCCTATCCGATGGGAAATTTCCCGCTGATTACGAAACTCGCCGACGTTTGCGCGAAAACTCGAAATTTCAGTAAGAAAACGCAAAAAAACACTTTTTATTTAAACCAGAATACTAATAAACGTAATTATTCGGAATAAACTCGCGAGAGTCTCTTGTCGAGACTGTTTCGATCGAACGACGAGTCATCAGCCGATCTTTTACAGTCAATTTCCGGGAAGTCTGCGTACATTTACCCGGAGTAAAAATGGTTTTGGTGTCTGGGGACCGACGGCGACATCGAATCATCTACAGGGAGAACTGTGATATAGCTCTCTCTCTTTCTCTCTCTCTCTCTCGAGAGAGAGAGAAAACGAGCGAGCTACACGATAGCCTTCTCCTCGCTTCGAGTAATCAAGAGTCTATAATTTAGCCTGATCGAAACGTACGAGGCTAACGAACAAGAACGATCGTGATTTTTCGTGTTGAAAATCATGATCGCCGCGCGTATAGCGACTTGCCTACTCGGCAACTCCTTCCTTCCTCCATTCATTGACCGACTAAAACCCGTGTATATATATGCCGATCGTGTGCATTTCATAAAAATACAAAAACCAAAGAGCAGACGCTTATAGACGAGTCTCAGGGTCTTGATTCTTTCGTTGTATTAACGATTCCGTAGAAAAACGATTTATAAAGCATAAACTTTCTCAATCATTAGTCTTTCTTCGTATCCTAATTATACTATAAAATAGGGAATCTCTCGAGTGTGTATATACATTCGCAAACTGTACAGAGCGTCTCAAAACTGGATGCTGACGATTTAACGCGAGACAGGGGATGAAATTCCAAGTCGAAAAGTCCTCGAGCACTTTTCGATCCGACCAATCCCCTTGGAGTAATTAATTCATACAGTCGAGGAGGGAGAACGCTCGTTGGGCCGACTCGAACTTTGACGTCTTTTATCTCGTCTTTGAAAATAGCATTTCCACTCAAAATTCCACTCTGAATCTAGTTTTAAATACTCAAAATCGACTTTTGAGACACCCTGTATACGAACATTGCTCGTGAAAGCCGCAGTGTCAAAAGGGCGTATATGGCACAACAATAACGATATTCCCGTGCATCGCAGAGAGCACCATCATCATTATTATCACCATAATCAGCATGGACTCTTTCCAAATCTGCGACTATACACGCGCATTAGCCAAGATCTTGGATGGACCAATTTCGACCTCTCCCCATCCTAGTGCCGAACCAGGACTAATTTTACCTCTCATTATGACGTATAAGAGAGAAAGATCTTTACGCACTTTGCCACAAAAGATGTTTCGAAAATCGAGATATAACAATGAGAAATTTTTTTTGAATTTCGTATTTTCGATAAAAAAAATTAATTTTCTTCCTCCCTGTTTGACGAATCGTTCGACCGAGAACGAGAGTTGCAGCAACGAGCCACAGAGAGCCTGTACGATACGTGTATATGTATTATGCAACCCTTGGTTCGCGCGATGCTGTAAAGAGAAAAGACAGAAACACACGTAGGTGTATACACGGAAACGGAGAGGTCGGGGGTCGAGAGCAACCCCGTTGGGAGCCTCTGGAGTTTTCCCAGCAGAGCTCATCTCGCGCTTTGACGTCCCGACACTCAAAAGTCGAAGACCATCTCGTGAAATCAACGAGAGAAACAAAAAAAGGATGCTGGGGACTCGAGAGATGCAAGTTTCATGAAAAACTCGCGTTAAACGATACACGGACATATTTATTCATCTCGTGTTAATTATTGGTTAAAATTTCGATTCACATTTGAGTTATTTTAAAATTTCTCTGAAACAGCCCTCGTCTCACCCCCTTAATCCTGCCTCTCGCTGTATCACTTTGAATTTCGCGATATTTCGCGAGTATCCTCGTGTGTGAAGCAAAGTACACGTAACCCCATATGGCAGCGATATTTTCTTCTCGCACGTGTATATGTCTGCATGCACACGCGTGCATTTAAATTTGCGGTGAAATTCACGTGGGATGAATGCGAGCACACAGTGTGTGTGTACAAATGCGATCGCGAGAGAAAGATCCACCGGTGGATGGTACGTGTGTGTGTGTATGTGTGTGTGTGTGCGTAAAATGGCGAAGGAGAGGTGCACACCGAGCCCTGCTGGGTAATGGGGGTGGAGGAGAGCTTCGTATCAACGCTGAATTTATCCTCCCTTGTATATTACACACAGGCATACGCGGTACACCCCCACACACGCAAAACTATCCGTCTATCTTACTTTATTTCTGGGACGCGATGCGGCGTATGACAGCCGAGCTAGCTGATCTATCGTATAAAACATAAAGTAGGATATTCCATTTCCAAGGCTGCGATATATCCCTTCAACCCCCCGGCAACCCCCTCAACCAAATCGCACTGCCGTACACACACACACAGGCACGAGAAAACATACATTTCCCTCGCATTTCCCTCGAAATACAGCGCAAAGCGAGCCACGGGGATATACGCGAATCTCCAGCCTCTACGTCGCTATACAGGGTGTCCAAAAAGTCGCGGATAACGATTCAACCCCAGATCGCAGAACGAGATTCCAAGTCGATATGGACTTGAGAATTTTTTTCGTACGATCGAAATCTCGCGAGTTATCGATCGTCAAAGTCGCAGCATCCGGCTGTATCGATCGATAACCGGGCATTCGTAGGATGAAGAAGTGGTTGAATATTTTTTTCTTCGATTCTGTTTCACCCCCCCGTGAGACGTCGAGGGTTTTCTCGTCTGCATTCGCGAAATCAAAAGATGCAGAGAGAAAACAAGCTCCAAAGAAGAGGACATTTTTTATCTTTCCCCATTTGCTTCTCGAAAAATTCATGCGATTGTTTATGTGCATAAAAAAACGGTGGAGGGGAGGGTTGTTTGTCGACGAACGAGATTACGACCTGTGCTCGATCCAGCGTACGTACCGGGTCAGCGCGCATCACTTGGGAAATCCCCGAATTTTCGCAGTTTTATATTTTCTCATCTCCCTGTGCGAAAACAGCATGGCGCCTTTCGTCACAAAATCATTTTGCCAGACGCGTGCGATATGGTCGTACGCCGAGGAAAAAGATGATACAACGAAATCACTCCGCTCTTACGGGGCGTGTCTATTGAAAAATTCTATGCATCCGTGAGTGAGCGAGCGAGGATGGTATACATGTTTTCCGTCCGGGTTTGAACGTACAATGAAACGAGAATCGTACATGACGTTACAAGCCGGAGGTCTGATACATTTCCCACGTGTGTTACGGCCCATCAGAAGCAGACATGCCGATGTTACTTTTGACCGCGATGAAGAAGGATCCTCACCGGTCGGAAATGTATTATACACATCCTCGGAGGTCCTCGGAGGTTTTCTCCTCCTCAAGCCCCCCCGGTAAGTGCTTGGGAATTAATCATCGCAACGATTCGACGAGAAGGAGGAGATGAAAAATTGGGAAATTGCAGTACGAAACTGGAGCGATTGTCGGGAAAATGCACGGGATTGCGCGGATGTGCGGGATTGAAGAGAAAATCGTGTGTGTGTGTGTGTAACGCGAAGCTGATGCCGCGATGCTGCGGAGGAAAAAAAAAGAGGTATACGGAAGGAAGCGGGAAAAAGTGGGAAAAGAATGATGAAGAACGAGGGGTGGGAATATTGCTGAGGAGCCTGTAAGAGATGCTCTCTCGGTGTAGGCACTCCGAATGCAATCCACGTACCGACTGCTTTCAAATATTAATGTCACGTGACTTATTATATCCGAGGCGTGTGCGGTGGAGTGAGTACTCTGTGCGCGGTTTGTACCACACACCGGAGCACACAGGGAAGACGTACTCTATAAAGGTAGATGTATATTCTTCGCTCTGGAGTAGGCAAGATATTGTAGGTAGTTCGCACAGCAGCCTCCCTGCCAACACAAAGTGGCATCTTCACCATCGGTACCATTACTGTATTTTTCCAATGTATATAGACACGTACAGGTATCGTATGGATAGATATACACTGTACATATACAGGGTGTCAAAAAAGTCGCTGCTGAAAATTCGAGGGTACATCGGGGATGACATTTCGAGTCGAAAAGTCATTAAGCACTTTTCGATCCGACCGAACCCCGTCGAGTTAAGGGGAGAAACGCGTTTCGAGCCGGAATTTCATTCTCGATCGCTGCTTCGGAAAATGAGCGTCGATTTTTTCGCACACCCTGTATGTGCACGCAACCGTGTACCACCGGTATTATCAGCGTTATTACGACATTCCACCCATTGCTCGCAGAAAGATAGAAAATAAGACGAGATTCAAAGAGTGTGCGAATGAAGCTGGGACGAGTGCTGACGAAGGAGGAAGAAACGAGAATGGGATAAAGGATGAGAGGGTTCGCACGTATATATCGTATTCCACTTCTGCACACCTCGAAGTAGCAACATTACACCTAGAAGTACGGAATACATGACTTGAATGCAGAAGGAGAGCTTTGCCTCGCGTTGCATTGGCGTGTGCTTGATTGTAAAACGTTTTTTCCCTTTTTTTTTCTCTCTCTTCATTCAACAGTAGCCCATTTTTATCGTCTCCCGCGAGCGCGTGAGAAAAATGAAGGCTGCTTTGGGCGGTGCAATTGTCGAAGTTTTCAGAAGAATTTTCGTCAAACGCGAGACTCCCCATATACATAAAAGCTGATGTATACACCGCGCACGACGAGGAGTAAGACTCGCAAGGGTGCGAGGAATTACATGGAAAATATAACGCGAGTGGCGACGCGAGTGAAGAAAGAATTAAAAGTTGTGAAAAGCAAAAAATGAATGTTAAACAAAAACGAAAAATCACTCGTACTCTGCCGCGCGAGAAGAAGCGCGAGAGAAATTGCGGGGGCGGGAGGGGGATGAAAATCTCCGGACGGAGACACACGTGGTGCTTTTTCCCTCGCACCACTCATCGCGTATTACGCGAAATTTTTTCTCTCGTCGTCTCGTACGCCCCCAGCATCCCTTTCTCATTTAGACACGTGTTTTCTCATGCGTTATCGCGAGAAAAAAGAAAACAAAGCCCAACGCGGAGAATCGAGGAAGAGAGAAAGCACCGAGAGGAATTTACGCACGTACGCGCAACGAGCTTTTCCAAAGAGAAAAAAAAAAAGCCGAAGAAAAGAGGTCTCCACCGCGACGTCATAAACGGCCACTTCAAACCTCTCGGCAGTCTTCATGGACCAGTCGGTAAATCCTCGTCACGCGGGGAAAGAAAAAAAACGTCGCCAAAGCTCGAGCGGTGTGTTTTTATTTTGAGAGAAATTTGAAAAATTAATGCACGAGAAATCACGATTTTCCGAAAACGAGCGAGAGAAACGGCAAATTGAACTTTCCCATTTGCGTCGATAGCTCCATCATCCGACGACCCAGTATCGTAACCCCTGCAATGGAAGCGGGTACCGAGCTGTATTAGCATAATAACGATTAATACACCGCGACCAATCAAACGGAGCAATTTAAAAGCAGGTACAGCATGTCGCTTCGCGTGTAGTTTCGACTTGGATTTACATACGCGCTCGCGACCCGTTCGCCTTCCTTTTCCCTTCGTATCTAATACGAGCTACGTACAACACACGTTTTCATTATATACAACACACCGGGTGTTGCAAAACTGAACGCTGATATTTCAACACTGCATCGGCCATCAAAATCCAGATCGAAAAGTCTCAAAGCACTTTTCGATCCGACGAGCCCTCGCCGAGTTATCGATCGACGCGGTTGGACCAATAAGCGGCGCGCGAGGGAGGGAGAGCGCGCGTCCGATTGGCTCGATCTTTGACGCTTGATAACTCGCCGAGTTTCGGTCGTACGAAAAAATACTAAAAATACTTTTCGACTCGAAATTCGATACCGAATCTGAATTCAGTCGCTAAACATCGAATTTCGCGCAACACCCTCTATATGAACCTGCACGATAAAGAATATTTTGCCGTACGTTTCGCCGGCTAGACGCTCATGGTGTGTATCATGACGTCACATATGTGCACACGGCACGAGGATCGCGTGCACGCACTCGTCAAAGGGTTGCAACACGGTTCGGGTGGTGCACGTTGACGTTCGATACACAAGCCCCTCTCTACATACATATCCAGCTACATCGAGCGCGATGTGCCCTGATTCAACGTCCCGCACGTTTTACCTATTACGTGCAGCAGCAGCAGCACGTATACGAGCCACAGTCGGTTGTTAAATTATTGCTAAACAAATCGAGGACGCATTTGCGAACTTTATATCGCCGCTCGCGTATCGCCTTTCTCGATCGACGGAAAATCATCCCTCCACCTTTTTTATCGTCCGTTTTCACCGCGTTTAAATCGTTCTTCCAATGAATCGTTGCCTCGACAACGAATCGCGCGTACAAAACGTGATTCGTCATCGAAACATGGGCCTTTCGGTCGAATATTCATTCTCTCCAATGTTTTATTCATTTAATCGTACGAGTAACGAATTAACGTCAATCGCGAGATCGACCAGGATTTTTCAAGGCGACGCCCAACGCTTGTTTTCCCCTCCTTTTCTTCTCACATCGAAATAAAATTCTCCTCTCCTTTCTCGACACGCGCGAGTGTACTTAAAATTCACAATCGATCGTCGCGAGAGTTTATCAGTAATGGATGTTGCGCGCCGCTGAAACACAACGGTGTCACGTACGCTCGTTGTAAATTATACTGACAATGTGACAAAGTATACCCGGTGAAAAAAAAAAAAAAGACGAAAATAGATCGAAGATACACGCCGGTCGACAGCAGGTGAGAATAACCGCTGCGGGGCAAAAGTCACCGGGAACGAATTTACAGCCTCGAGGTTGCCACCGATAAAAAAGGGGAGGATATATCCTGATAACGATCTTAAATTATCGATCCGATTTATACGCCGACGCAACTCCCCTTAATACGGAAAACGTACGGAAACTCGATGGAACAACGGAATTTTCAACCGCGATTCCAACCACGAAAATCTTCGTTTTATAACATTCATCGAGAGCCTGAAAAATACAGTAATTATCCCCAAAGATTTATAACAAAAGCGTCGAGATTTTGCGTTCGCGATTTTATGGCAAAGGTAATGTTTGTCGAGAGAGCACCAATCGGAATCTCCTTGCCGCGTTATCGATTTCACTTCCACAGGTTTTCCAGATTACAGAGTGAAATGAAATTGCACCCTGCACCCCGCTTTCTTCGCACCGAATAAGCACACATGTGAGAAGCGTGTAGGAGGAGAAACGTGCATCGTAATTGCGTATAAAATCGAGTCCTCGAGACCTTGACATTTTCTCCTCGTGCCTCCGTATATAAACGCGAGCGAAGCGATTGCATTTACATGCAGTTTAACGATTAACGCCTTCTTTCCTTGAGAAATTAAGTGCCCACTTTCGTCGATGATAAAATCGACCGAAAATCCACCCTCGAAAATCCAGCAACGAGATTTCAGCTAAATACGGAATTTTCAGCGCGTCCGAACGTCGAATGACGTACCCCGATGGTACTCGAAAGATCGAGGAGCAAAGTTTTTCCTATACGCGTATATATTTATTTATTTATATCGCGATTCAGAGAGATATGGAGCGTGACTTTAATTACCGAGAAAAAGTACGCGTTACGGAAGAAGCTCCAAGTGCTTGATAAATAAGCGTTCTGCGCGCATTGATTGAGCTGGATTTTAATTCAACGCTTAAATTACACATATACGTATGTATATATATATATATTTATAATTTAACCTTGATATATATATATATATATATACACTATGGTGTGATATATAAATGTATATATTAATGTTGCACAGCTGCACCGGTTGGTACCGTCGCAAATAAAATTTAACAAATGGGAGAGCGGAAAAGAGACGCTGAAAAAAATAGAAAGAGAAAAACAGAGGCCCAACGATAATTAATTAGAAGACGGCCGTTGCGCGCCGTAAAGGGGAGCCTCGGCGATATATATATAAATATAAATGCACAAACATATATCTGTTCCGCCATTCGATTACCCAGCGGGACTGTGCTGGTTCCTCGAAGTTGCAAATGAAGATTGACACCGCAATCGTCATAATGCAGTCATTAACGGATCTTTCGCCGAGGCTGTATCGCAATAAAGAGCAAAAAAAGATGGAAAGAAAAAAAGAAACGAAAATCCAAAGGGACAAAAGATATATGGGGCGACGAGGAGAAGGAAGGAGGTTCGAACCCCCAAGGGGGTAAGACGCTCGATGAGGGCCGATGCGGGATCGAAATTGTGGAACAATTTTTGTTTTTTTGAATTTTTTTCGTCTCTCTTTTTTTTTATCTTTCCTCGTTTCGTTGCCGTTTTAATTTTTCGACTCAGCGCCGCGCCTCGGTGTTCGGATCGGTCCTTCGGGATCATCGCGATTTCGGGCGGGAGGTCCATTCTTCCAGCAGGACTCTAATTATGATTTCTCCTCTTTTTCCGTGTGACTTTTTTTTCCGTATGATTCTACGCCTGTGCGTATACTCAAAGACACCTTTATCACATGCCGAACGTCGCGCACAGAGTACGTTTTCCAGCCTCCAATTGCATCCTCGTATTTGCGATGGACAAAGAAATTCGATTCATCTCCGCGCTTACGATTGACGGCTCGAAAAATTTCCAAAGTCAATCTCGTCCGTCGTCCATTGTTCGATCGATGATCGGAGCTCCGTACCGATTCATCAAAGTCTCTGAGAAATTATTCATCATCGTCCGAAGCATCGTCGACGCAAGGAGAGGCTAAAAAAACGAGCTCGATAATCGAGAGTGGCTTTGCGATGTTTTTATTATCGAGAAAAAAAACGTAGCCTCTCGAGTTTCGATGGAAAAGACGAAAAAACTGACATGGCCGACGCTAATGCGACTTCCGGTCATTTCGGCACCGATATACGCGTGTAAAAACGTAAGAATGTTGCCCCGAGTGAATTTCAACGTCACGATCCGCGTTGGGGGGGAGAAAAAAAATTCTCGAAGGAATCGGACCGATCAGGTATCAATTAGAAACGCGTTACCGCGCCGGAGAGATCGATGCTCAGATTACGAGCGTTTTGAGCGGTCCCGAGATGCGCTAATGCAGATCTAACGATTTAATGATGGACATCCGGTGGTCTCTTGTGCCAACACACGGATACGTTATACAAATATACACGAGGAATACCCGAGAGGCGATGAGCGAGCTCGCGTCTCGGAAAAAAAGCCTGCTCGCTCTTCCCCGCGACGTGACTGGCGTTTTATTCTATTTTTTTACCCTCCGCTCACGTCGGTCGCGTCGAATTTTTAAAAATCCAAACTGCTGACGCATACGAGGATTCGTGAGAATACGCCGTTCGGAAATGCACCTGAATTACACTCGTAAAACGAATCTCGCGCTGTATAATTACAGTGACAAAATAATAACGAGGATGTGCGTACTTTGATCGCTTCTTCTTTTCGGTCTACGTTTTAGTTTCCGCTTACGTTGAAGTATCCATCGTTATTTCGAGTTTTGACGTTCCCGCGACGCCTTTTGGTGGACAAAAAAAATCAGCCAGCCGTCCGAGCCAGGTTGCTCGATAAAAAATAATTTAAAAAACCGAAATCAATCGATATCGCTTCGTGTAAACGCCGTACTAGCTCGGCAACTCTCCCGCGGGGTAAAACGACGAAATTTACTTATTGACGATTCAATCGAAGTCCAATTTTCGTGTCCATCATTAGCCTCGAAGGTTTCGAGCCGCCATAACATTCCGAAATAAACGTACCGAGCGCGCTGTTCGTGCACACAAAACGCACATGTGTATCCCGCCGTATCGCCTAATGCGATGCATGTGCACATGCACGGAGCGGATATGCACGGGGGTGCACGTTTAAATTGGGAATTTAACCTGGCTCAGGCTAAATCGATCGGCGCTGGGTGGGTAAGGGCCGGTCGGGGGAGGGGAAGGGTTAAGGGTGAATTCCCCGCAACGTATTGAGTAGTTTATTGCTTTCATGCATTTGCATGCTAAGCAGCTCGCGTGCTCTCGAGTAATATCATCGTCTCTGATACTGTATACACGGTGCTGAGCTCGTGAGCCCTCCGAGCTCGTTTTGTACGTGTGCACACAGTGTCTTATACGCACTCGCGATACTCGTGTACCTGCCGGGGTGAGCGAGCGAGCGAGAGCGGAAAGAAGCGAGTCCCACTCGCGGGTCCTGCTCGAGACACCGCGAGGATAAGAATGGCTTCGCGGACTTTGATATTGCGACCGTGGGACACTTATAAATTGAGATTTTATCACACAGACGAGAAGGCCAGGTACGTTCGTGTGTGTGTGTGTGCTGAGGCTCGAGCTCGACTTCCAACACCCCCACGGACGAAATAGACGGCTGGATCCACCGAGAAACAGCCACGATTATAAATCTCATCGGGTCTAATCGTTTTCTCAACTTTACCGGGGAAAATCGCTTTGATATCAACGCCAAAGCTCTCGCGAGCTTTGAAGAAGATTTGAGAAGCCAAAGGAGCCTGTGAAGACAGTCGACGGAATTTTTAACGCCAAATTCGAGGGAAAATCGCGCCGAATAGACGCGGGAATTCTTCATCGGGAGAGTACAAGCACCGACGTCGTTGCTGCAAAAAGCGTTCGGTAAAATATTGCGCGAAAATAACGGGGAGTCTCTCGACGCGAGATTTTTAAAAGCGATAAATTCGCGAACGGCGTTAAAACCCGTGTGTATGCAAACCGACGGAAAGACCGCGAGGAGCAAGAAGAAGACGAAAAAAATCGGCTGAAACACAGATGGTTATCCGAACGTGAGTTATAGGATAATTGCGCAACGAAAAAAAAGTGCGCCGGAACTCTCGTCGGGCTCGACTCCCCCCTGAATATTAAAACGGTAAAAAGGAAACGGACGAGCGTCGTAAAAGGACGCGTGTAATTCGGCTCTGAAATTGCGGCGTTTGCCTATCGCGTTTTGCGGAAAAACACGTCAAAGATTTAACTGGTCCAGGAGAGGATGACACCACGGAGCAGCATCCCTTCGTCGGAGGAGATAACGCTTCCGCCGAAATTCTCCGGAGCTTTCACGTTGGCCGTTCCCTTATAAATCGAATTCCAATCTCGCGATTAGTCCCTAAATGGGTACACAACCCGCTGATGAAGTCCACACACGTGTATATTCTCGTTACTTGTGTGCATTTACACAGAACGTATGTGTTGCGAACGAAGAAGCTCAAAGGAGAGGATCCAATAAAGATACGGTCGTCGTCGTGTCGCGTACCCTCGGAAAACTATCGGGAGCGAAAAGCCCGAGAACATTTTAGATGCCTGGTCTCGTAAAACGCGGGTATTAAGAGGTATATAGACGACGGAGATTCCTCTCGCGCACGTTCCAGCGTACAAGACGAAAATGAACCCTCAAAGACTCTCCCTCCGGTCCCTAAACAAGCATTTGAAACTAAAACGAAGGTGAGAGATTGAAATAACGAGAGGCTCAATTTATCGAGTCTCCGCTGGAGGAAATTCGCCGCCGCTTCTCCGCAAAACGATGATTGACTCGCGAGGCTGCTGGCCGCTGGGTTCTGATTCGAAAAGATGCTGCGAGAGATAACCAAAGTTCCAATTACCGGAATCCCAGCAGCGAGAAAAGATCGCGACCTTGTCTGTTTGCGCCTTGGATCGATATAATTCCATGGCTCTTTTATCAATAGGGGATCGTAACGAGTTTCGAGATAACGCCTCTTATCCGTCGGTCTTCCTTGCGAAACAATGATGGATCGCCTTCGGTAGCATTTCCGTGCTTTTTTTTTCGCTCAACGGCGTATTCGGCTTTATCTTCGAGTACTCGGGGATGAGTCAAGAATAAATGATTTTTAATAATTTTAATCAAAAACGATATTCGCGATGTCAAAAAATAATAATATTCGAGCTTGGACGGCTGAATTATTTATAACCCGGCGAACCCAGTTGGGATTCCCGTGAGTTTGCTGGACAGAGGCGATGTATCGCAGAGGTAAATGAATTTCGGCAAATTTCCAAACGATCCATGCTCTAGAATTACCACCCTGATGGATTTTCCGCCGGGAGCTCCGCACACGATGAGAAACCATACTGAAAACCGAGTGTGTTCAATCTGCCAACCGCCCCTGCACCTCTTGTTCCAGCGCACCCTCTCGTGCTACACGAAGCTGATTGTTTTTTCGGCGTCGAGCTGAGAAACTCAGCACGCGAGCCCCTTTATTTTCCACCTCCGCCGTAAACGTTTTCATATTCCTACCTCAACGAGCATATCCGACTCTGCGGTCGTTTTCAATCTTCATCATTCATCCATTTTATCCCACACCAATAAGGTTGGTTATCGACAAATCCCTGCAAAGATTCGGGAAAAAATGCTGTTTAAAAAACACAAAGCCGAGCGAGGAGATGAAACGTCAAAGATGCGTTTGAAAATTCGTCGAAAATTCGGGAAAAAAAAGTGGGATAAGGCTGATACGCGGTTTGAACGTTGAGGAGGAAGACTGATGTAAAATATCCGAGTATACGTGTGTTGTACGCCTGTACGTGCGTGTGTAATATCGAGGGAACGAGGAACGAACGATTCCAGTCGGGCATACGGGAGAGGCGAACGATTTATTTTATTGAATGTTAAATTTCATGTACGGAGGAGTAAGCTTTAGAGCTCGGCGAGAATTTATCCTTCGGCATTTAATTAGTTCGTGGGGCACGATAAATTTTCAGTAATGTATTTGATTAAAGGATAATGCCTCCGGTATTCGTGTACCATCTTTCTCTCTCTTCATCTCTCATTCTCGTTTCTGATATGGTCTTTTCCATCCTCCATGGATGTCGTTTCCTCGCTTTGCCCCTTTTCGTCCGTCGACCTCCGCGAGAAGAGGGTATCCTCTTCTCGCGTCTGCCATCGAACATTCCTCCACACACACACACACACAAGTGTATGTAGGACCCACACTGTACGTCGATACCCACACTGCTCTTATTCCCCCCGTTTTTAAACAAATCAAAAAAAAAAAACACCGTCCTATCGATTTTCACAACGAAAAACGATTATTCAGCGACGAGAATCTCACGCCGGAAGCCCGAGGACCTCTCTCCATCCCCCTGTGTACAATATCGGTAATGCGAAAGCCACGAGTTTGGCCGTCTGAATTCGCCTCGATGGACAAAACGAGAGGAAAAAATGGGACCCTGCCGCTGAGCGAAGAGCGAAGAAGAGGCTAATATTTAACAGGGAAAAACATTTATAAATATATACCCCGTGTGTATATAATATATGCCGATATCAGATCGACTCTCTACGTGCCCGTAATGTGTGTGGGATGCTGCGATATATCCGCGCACTTATATCTGTATTTACATCCGTACATAAATGTACATGCTGTATGTATGAAATATCCTCTCTTCGGTGCGGACTTGGTCTAGACCGCATTAAGCGCATTCGTGCATACCGGTGGAACGAGAGAGCGAGTGTACGTAATATTTGCCTTAGCTCAATCCACACTGGCTCCTAATTACTTACAGACTCGGGGCTTTCACTTACACGACGACGATGCTCCATCGCGCTCCGCTATGATATTCGCGTATATAACACAATCGCACCCTCGCATTTTACCTGCTCCATTCGTACTTCATCGTTATTCCTATACATATACATGGCTGCTACTTGCCGTTCATTCACATATAGACATATACGCATAAATATATGCATCAGACGTACTTACGTTACGTACGCGTGCTCATTCGCACGTGGATATTCCGCGAGGATGTGTATAAACGTGTTTAAAGACTCGCCGTACACGCATACATGTTTATTTACGTACCGAGAGCACCGAGAGACGTTTTCAAGTGCAAATGCGCAGCAGGCAAAGTGACCATATTCTCGTTAATCAAAAGGTACGAGTAAGAGTCGCGAGAGTATAAGGGGTGTCTCCGATTCGGTGGTTTATCATTGAAAATTCGATTCGGGATGGAATTTCCGAGGCTTCCGAATTCCCCGAGCGTCCTACTGGTCCAGCTTCATCGATAGACTGCTCGGAGGGGTTTCGCGGGGTCGAAAAGTGCTCAGAGACTTTTCGACGAGGAATTTCATCAATTTTGCAACACCCTGTATATGCTCGTATGTGTTTTACAGACAGGCGTACGTTTCCTTCTCGGTACGGTGCCTGTACGTCTCTTTCATGCCTCTCCAGGTGCAGCAAAAGTGCAAGACTCTCTTCCTCGTCTTTCTCTCGCGATTTTTTTACTCCGAAAATTCATCAACTATTCAATTCTAATTTCCTTTCCACCGGAGAAAGCCAGATACGCCGTCCTTCTCTCGTTCGCTCGCATGCGTTTCTCAACCTTCCGCAGCATCCCCCGCGCATACGCTCTCTCCTCCCTCGTTTGTTCGACAAACCGTAAATTTCATCCTCGCACGCATTTCGCAAAAATCTCCCTTGTTCTGGCGATATATATAGCTGCTGCTTGGAGAAGCAAGATTTTATCGTAAACTTTGTAATTACAATTTTCATTTATTTCCAGGCGAGAGAGAAACGCGAGGCTTCTTGATTATTGGGTGTAAAGTATCGTTGATAAAATATACGACGGGAGTAAAAGATCGAAGCGATTTTGCAAAAAGCTTGTTCGGTGCTGTCCCGTTTATTCGCGGCCTCTGCGATTTTTACCGTCTCGATTTTTATTGCCCCCGCGAGGCTGCTAATTGGAGCCCGTTCGGAGGACGAAAATTTTCTTGCGACTGTCGTTTTTTTTTTGTTTCAATTATTTTTGTTTTTTAATATTAATTCCTCGAGCGAAAAACTCGCCCGAAGCCATCCGATATCGCCGCTGTTTCGCACGAGAGGATCTCGTGTTTCGGTGGCGCGTACACGCAGCCGGTATGATTTTTAATTATCCGCAAACGCGAGTCATGCGTACACTTTCGCGATGGAAAATTCGAGACTCGTAAATACACTCGTGTCCTTTTGAGAGACAGCCTCGAATAACGCATCCTCTCGCTCGGCGCGAATACCTCGGTAATGAATTTTCCTCAACGACGATAATGGAGAATGATCAAACGACCGCGACGACGATTTTTCGTGTCTATTTTTATCCAAAAAAAAAAATAAAAATCCGTGGCCGATGAAGGAGCTGAAACAGCTGAAATTCAATGAAAGCGGCGGTTTGAGCTTTTTTCTTAACATCGTCGCTCGTAGCACAGAGAGTAATGATTGTATGCTCGCGTGTGTGCGTGAAAAAAGAGTTTGTTTGAACCGCCGATACGCGAGTGCGCCCGCGAGGAGGTTTATGGCTCTGCTGGCTATTAATACTCGCAGTGTCGTTTGGTATTTGGTTTGACCGCGGTTGAAAACGCGTGCTCGAGTCTCTCGCCCTGCTCCGCAGACGAGCAGGGCATAAACTTTCATCGAGATTAGCGCGAAAGGTATACACGCGACTCGACAAGGGATGAAGGGGGTGAGAAGGTGCGAGATACAGTCAGCGATCGATTCGACCGATCACCCAAGGAGGAACGATAAATGCTGGAAGATCGTGACAAAACAGTAACTTTGAAAAAAAAAAAAAACAACCCCGACGAAAAGTTATCGAGATATTTTGCTTGAAAAATTTGTTTAAAAAATGTTTTTCTCGGTATTTCCGGTGGAGAGATCGATCAGGGATCAGAAGGGGATTGAGGGTTGAGGGTTGAAGAGGGATGCTCGACTTTCGGACCGTTCGGTCACTCGCTTATCGCGCTGCCTTCTCGCGTTACTCTTAATTGCAAGCTCGAACGTTGCACGAGCTGAATTTAGTGGTTGAGGAAGTAAAAGCGTTCGAGTTTATGCCCTTGAGGGTATTCCCGAGGGTGCAAAGACCGTTTGTGTGATCCGTCGAAGGTCGGATCGAAAAAACCAGGAGATTCCCGACTTCCGGAGTGAAAAAAAAGCTCGAGAAGGGAAACGAATCCATCTTTTTTTTTCCTCGAATACACGATGTTTATGAGGAAAATATCGCGAGCTTCGCTGATATTGTGTCCGCCATTAGCATACATCGGAGGAGCCACCGCGGATATACGACCTTTGAATTTAAATCCACCCTCTTCCAACCCCTGCCCCCTCCTGATATCGCGCTAAAGGTGAGAAAACACCCTTCGATATTAAAAGTCGCGTGGCTCGGAGATATTACAGGCTTCCCCCGGTTTGATAACTGTATGAAAAAAGGTAGAGGGCAGCCGTGCTGCTTTGAGGCAGATAAACAGAGAGAGAGCGCCCGATACACGCGTAGAAATTTTTATTTTTTTCTCTAGCCGTCAATCTCAACTTCCTCCGCCATCATTTTCATCGTTCAACTTTTCTCCGACGTCGGAGATCTCTTCTTTCCTCTCTCTCTCTCTCTCTCTCTCGATCTTGCTTTCTCACCCCTTTGGATAATTCACACGTATATCCGTAATACACTCTGTACATTTTTCTCGCACTCTTTTTTCACATTGACAGGAAATTTTATTCACTCTATATATTCTCGAACGCGGCTGTAACTTTGTCAGTTTGCGTACGATTCGCGTCGTAGCTCTCGTATACGACTTTTGCCCATTTTACGTGCACAAAAGTGCTCGGGGGAAGTGGAAAAACTTCGAGAGAGGGTGGGGAGGAAAAGGCACGAGGCTATTGCTCGGATTTGTCGCCAACGTGCCGACATGGCCGATACATATATACCGAGAGCGCGGAATTGTTAAATAACACACGTTTACACGCGCACGTAAATACTTTTATATCGCGAGGTACATGCGAAATATAGTCCTTTTGTATCCGAGATGCATATTTGATATTTGTATATACAGAAATGTGGTTGACGGTCTGTCGCATATGCCTATGCGGCTTACGCTCTTTAAATACTCGTGTATACATATATTCATGTATTTCATCGATCGATAACGTGTACATGCGTTTGTGTATCGAGGCTAACAATATGAAAGGCAATAAAACCTCGTGCGACCGACAGTCGACGAGGGATAATCACGCGGAAGCTTTCTCTACAGTCTACAGTATGGATAATTGAGTGCCGGGGGTTCAACGATGTAATAAGCATTGTAACACGTAATATCGGAAGGTAAAAGTCACGAGGAAAACCTCTATCGATTTTACGTAAAATGTTGCGTCGTCGAGCGACGTTTTTCGACATTTTCGCACTGAAATATTGGGTTTTCGATGAAATACCGGCGTGTTTCGTGATCAGCGGGGAAAAAGACGTCGATATGAGGTATCAAAATTCATTTCTGAATTTGAAAATTTCTTTCATTTTTTGCGAAAATGAATTTGTCTACTAAAATGCTTGCCGTTTTTTTACAAGTTGAGGTAGACGCTCCGACTTGTGCTTGTTCTCTTTGGGATTGATTCCGCTTCGAAATGCCGTTTGGTTCATGTGGATATCTTGATTTTTCGATTTTTTACGGATTTTTAAAGTGGAAGCATCGATTTTCGCCAATTTTCCCATACATACCCCTTTGCGTTTTTTTCGCCAATTTTCAACCTCGATTTTGAGGGTGAAGGAATCTAGCTATCTGGATGAAACTTGCGCCATTTTTCAAGTCTACTCGAGGGCTCTTCAAAACACCCCCAAAAAACCTACGTAGCTCAATTAGAAACGTAGTTACAGCCATCTGAAATTTCGACTTTTCGAGGATTCTGTAAAAGTGGCGAAAAATGGGACAAAGTGTTTTTCCTCTGATTTTCAATATTGCAAGGGCCTACGCGTTTGAATATTCTACTCTCAAACTCTCCCATCTCACTCGGGAGATGCTTTTACGATAGAAAAGCCAGCAGTAAAGTTTATACCGATGTTTCGCATCGCGGATACAGAGCGAACATAAATCAATAACTAATACGAGGAGTATTAAAATTTAATTCCCATCTTACGTCAGTAGACGAGACGGTATCGTCTTATATACTTTACATATATATATATATATATAAAATAATATTTATATAAGCGATTTTGTAGAACGGTATTCGAGAGAGGGAGGCTAAAATTAGTATGCACATCGATTGAAATACAGGCGCATTCTCACGTCGGCGAATATATAAATACAACACAGCGTATACATATATAAACAAGTACCTGCGCCTCGGTCGCTTGATTAATCGAAACTTAATTGAATTCCCGGTGGAAATATATACATTATTCGAAAAGCTATTGAGATTCAAGGGACTCTCGAAGCGATAAAACGTAGCTGCACCGTAACAACATTAGCAATTATTGAAACAACAATAACAACGATCTAAATACATTTCCGACAGCCGGTGATGCGAATTTCGGATAATCAAAGTGAATCTCGTTGCGACGAAAAGAGGAAAATCAATTTTCTTCTCCACAGCCATGAGAATAATTACCATAGCGTCGATCATTTATACAAGAACGAATATATAAATATTACGCGAAGAGTAAATCGAGTGCAGGTACTCCGAGGCTCCGAAACAATCTCCTCTCGTAAAATTTCACGGCTAAGAACGTCAAAGGTTGCCTCGTAAAATCGCAGATTTCACCAAAGTCACACCGTAATACGCAAATGCGTGCGCGAGTATCCGCGTGTACATCGTAACGAGGTTTATGAACTTTGGTGTGCCTGTGTGTGTGTGTGTGTGTGCCTATGACACTTGTACCCAGATGTGTGTGAATTACGAATAGCTTGTTAACAGACTATGTGTGTATCCAAGAGAATCCACAGTGTGTGCTCTTTCACAGCGAGAGACAAAGAGGAAAAGTCAAAAAGAGAGAGAGAGAGAAAGTTGTACAGCGCGAAAGGTGTGAGGTGTCGAACCCCCGCGGCGCAACGCGCCACCATCCAGCACGGGCTGTTCCATCGGAGATGGCCGTCAGATCGAGCCTCGATTAAAAACCCCAGCCTCCGATGTACGAACCACCAAACTTTATCCTCATCTTTCCTTCTGCATACAGAAATATACGAAAATATAGAGGGTGTCTAAAAAAAGACGATGCTGACGATTTGAGGTTGGATTCAGCGTGAAATTTCGAGAAGAAATGTGTTTTGGTATTTTTTCGTACGACCAGAATCTCGCGAGATATCGAGCGTCAAAGTTTGAGCCGCTCGCGCGCCCTCTGTCGGTCCAACTTTGTCGATCGATAACTCGGCGGGGAATCGTCGGATCGAAAAGTGCCCGGGGACTTTTCGACTTGGAATTTCGTCCCCGATGCGGCTGTAAATTATCAGCATCCGGTTTTGGAACACACCCTGTGTATGTACAAAAGCTCTTTTCCTCCTCGTCCACCGTCTTTCCTGCTCCACCGTGTGTATTCCAGCATCGTATCTCGCATCTTTTCCTCGCGGAATATATACGCGTTTCGTATCGACGCGGCCATAAATACCCCCAGCATGTATACATGTATATACATGTCGCGAACCCTCCATACGAACGTTGCGCTCCTCTCGCGCTACGCACGCACCTGGGATACAGTGGATCTCAAAAAATCATTCAACAAGGCGTTTTCAGTAGAATTACTCCCCTTAAAGTATCTTCAACAAAACTCTTCAACATCGGCGAGCACTTGTCCGCGACAAAGTCAATTCCTTCGGGCTTTTGAACGTCCCTGTGTTGGTCATTCTTTCTTCGCCGATCTTTCGACGGATCGAGGCGAAAATTTGAGAACTACTGCCTGGTGCATGGCAGAAATACGTCGCGAGCGATTGGAAAAATGCAACGGGGCTTTCCTACGGTGGGACGTTGCGGGTGTAAGGTAGGTTCAATTAGGCGCGAGTCAAAGATTTATTTATTGGCTGTTAAACGTCCGAGCTAGACCCCCTGCGAGACTCGTACTTGATTCGCTCTCTTATTTTATTTTTAACCCCCCGACAACTTGAGATATCGGCGCGTTGCGTGTATCGTACATGGGAGGCCATATCCCCCTGATGTACAGTTCAGCCGGGGGTCCTCCCGTTCCACACGCCAGGACCGCACCGGAGAAAACGTGCCAAGCGATTTTTAATCGGTATCGATAATAATTATTGCTCTCGCACGAGCGACCCTCGATTCACCATGAAATTAATGGAACAGGTAGAACTAATTTCCATATTATACTTCGTAAACTAATATATCACAAGAGCATATACATAAAAAGTACATACATACGCACGTGATTGATCGCGCAGAATAAATTCAGCGCTTCAAAATAAACTCCCCCATTTCGATCTCAAGAAAAATGATTGAAAAAAAACTACCCCCGTTTTTCGGCTCACTCGCGATAAAATTTCCGTCTATTTTCTCTCGACAAGTGAATCTCTGTATCATCGTCAGCGATTCTCCGCCAATTAAACAAATCCGTGAAAAAAAAACTCGCGATAAATCGTATTAAAAAAATTGGTCAAACAAGCGCGTAGAGTCTGAATAACGCTCGAGCGAAAAATGACGATACGATTCTTCTCGTACGGTTTGTTTCGCGTAAAAATGGAATACCCAGCAGCACGTTTCGTCATTGACTGAACGTTAACGCGATGAGCTTGCCGCATCGCTTCGAGATTTTCTCCAGCCAACAAAAGTAGACCGGCGAGCAAACATTGTAATTCGTATATTGTTCTTCTTCTTCTTCCACCCTCATCACGCTCTCTTTATTTTTTCGACGCAATTGAATATAACGAAATGCAAACACACCGATGGAAATGTATACGCGAAGCCCGCGGAGGGTTGCGGCCGTAAACTCGTGAGATGGAGCAAGAGAAAAAAAAACGAATATCTGTATAGATGCCGGAGAGGAGGCGCAACTTATGCTCCACAGAGAATTCCGGTAAGGTAATCGTGTACTTTAAATGCCTCGATGCTTTTTCACGAAATATTATACCATCTCGCTGCGTATATCTGCGTTTTTTTCCAATCTCTCGCCGCAACCGCGAGGGCAAGCTCGTATTTCCGGCAAGGTTGGGGAAAAAAAAAAAAACATACGCGTATAACGAAGCAAGCCACATATTCAGCAAAAGCGAATGATAAATTCTCGAGGGGTAAAAGAAATAAATAAAAAAATCATTTTTTTTACGAGATATCGATTCGGGTGTCTTCGTGCGCGGGGCAATTTGACGAATCGGCTGAAAAATCCATCCGGGAGTCTCGAGTTTCAAGGAATTTCCGGTTCTTCGAGGAGGGACAATTTCGCGAGTCGACTTTGGCGAAACGACCGAGACGTTTCAATTTAATCGAGGAGGACCGTTCGCGAGGAAATATTCTCGCGTCTCGCTCGAGTTTTTCGCGAGAAACAGGCATCGTGCGTGCTTAACGCATTATATAAATCTTTAAAACGCACTGCCGGATGAGGCCGCGCGAGACACGCCGGGATAGAAATACTCGCGCGACTATTCAATAATCTCCGCCGGGCGTATTCGCTCAAAACGTCATGATCTTCGAACTTGGTAGGAAGACATTTAATTTCCGAGCCAAAATGTTCTCTCGCGCTAATTCGCCGAGGCTTTTCCACTCTCTTTACAGCGCGTGCAAATGACCGCGTGTCTGCGTAATCCGCACGAGAGCGAGCGTACTAAAATGAGACGAGTGTATAAAGAGCACGCGGAGAGATGGAGTACACACTAAATATATACACGTACAGGGTGGCGAGAATCTCGACGCTGAGGCTTCGGAGCGAGATTCTGGATGAAATTCCGAGTCGAAATGTATTTTGGTATTTTTCTGTGCGGTCAAACGCGGCCGAGTTATCGAGCGTCAAAGTTCGAGCCAATCGGACGGGCGCTCTCCCCTCTGCGGGCGAGAGCGCGCGGGCCCTATTGGTCCGACTTTATCGATCGATAACTCGACGGGGATTCGTCGGAGACGAAAAGTGCTCGGAGACTTTTCGTCTTGAAATTTCATCCCCGATGCAGTGTCGAATTAACAGCATCCCCCTTTAGGACACCCTGTACACATGTGTATAAACGTATATGCATCTAAATGCGCGTGTATACGAGACGAGAGAGCGACGAGTAGGTGAGACACGTCGTTTAACACTCGACGGGGAATTCGCACGGACGGTTTAAGTTTCACCGATCCCCGTTCACGTACGTGTCCACGCACACACGGGGATGCATCTCTGACGTTTACGGACGTTGCACGATCGATCGAGGCACGTGTGCGTAGCATTTACCGTCGAGATCGCGATTCGGGTCATCAGCGAGACGAATCTCGGATATTCAACGCTCTTCAGAGCCGTTTGCGGTGCTCCGATCGGAGCTCCATCCTAAATACGAGCTTCGAGAGAAACCCGCACCGTATCATCGAACGAAAAATCATTCCAACGACGATTTTTTCATCACGAGTGTCTCATCCGTAGGAGAAAATTAAATTTTCTTCCACGACGTTCCGTACATCGATCGCGAGGTCTCTTCGCGACACCGCGATGCTCCCCGCTGACGGGCGAAGGGAGGAGGGAAAAAAAGACGATCAAAGGATGAAAAGCATCGAGAGGAGAGCAGAGGAGGAGGAGACGAGAGGGGTTACGGTCGGCGCGTATATCGAAGAAGCCACAAGGACGCGGAGAGCGATGCTGCGCGAGGTCCAGAGAGTACAAAGTCCATGGGAGCATCGCGGTGGATAATTCAGCGCGTATCTCGGTAGCTCTCTGTTGTACCTTGTACTTATATATTCCAGCTCGTGCAACCAACAGCGGCAGAAGCAGCAAAACAGCACACACGTTGCGTCGGCCATCACAAAAGCGACCTCCGCCTTCATCCCCCCAGACGCTATCTCGGGTCCGCACCGACGCGGCGCGAGCTGGACCATCGTGTGAGAAAACAAGGGCGTAACTCTCGCGATTCGCCGCTTGAGGTCGCGCGCTTTTGTCCGCCGCGGCTGATTTTGCAGCGGTACACCGCACCGGGAAAGCGATGAGGACACACGAGCGAAAGATTGGGAATATTCTCGGGACGAGAGTGCAAAAGAAAGAGATTCCAGCAATGAGATGGATGTACGCGTGGGAGAAACGGAGACGATGGCGGATGGAAGAGGCTGGAGAAACGTTGAGATAAAGGATGCAGAGAGAGAGTGAGAGAGAGGGGGACAGCGAGAAGAACCAAACAACGAGACGGGAGATTGCTGATGGGCTACGAGAGGTTGGCGCCATCGCGTGATTACCAATTTGGAATTACTTCGTCCCTTCGTTCCTCGCTCGTCTCCTCACTCTCTCTCTCTCTCTCGCCGCTCGCAGCATCCTTCTCTCGATATGCTCCATGCGCGGAGAATCGAAGGGGATGAGATTCGCGTGGATTTTCGCTGCCTCTCGCGACGCTGCTGGAATTTTTGAAACGAGAGAGAAGAGTCTCGAGATGAAGAACGCGAGATCGAAAAAAGTTTGTTTTTTTTTTCAATTTTGTCGATAAATATTATCGAAATTGCGCTGTACCCCGTTTGAGAAACTCGAAAACACCGAAGAGAGACTGATGAAATCGAAGTAATATCAGAAACGGTGAATAATGATCGTTGAGAATTCGAATGATGCTGCAGCACGGTTGCACTCGCTCGTCAGTGTGAGATTCCCTCTCGCAGCTCGACACACGCGTGCACGAATCAGATAGCGCGCAGTCATGCCAGGTGATTATATCGCATTATACGAGAGAATAAGTCCGCTACCGTGTGTATACCAAAGCTCTTTTTCATACGCTCTCCGTGCCAGCAGAGACCCTCTTCGTCTCTGTTTTTCTCTCGTGCGCAATTTCGTATTCCCTTTTTTTTTCCATCCGCAAACCATACTCGCTAATCGATGAATAAATTTTCAAGCGATCGTTCTTAAACAACACTCGACGCAAATATACGAAAGAGGAGAAAGATTCGTCCGTTGAAATCGAGGATGAACATCGCGAGGACGAAAAAAATCAATCGTCCGGAGATGAGAATCAATGCGCGCTTGAACGTTGATGAATTCGTTTTGTTTTCTCATCGCACGTTAATATCTAACGTGTCGAAGAAATATATCAGCTGCTTAAATATGTGCGTAGGCCGCGCGGGATGGATGCTGCGCGGGGAGAGCGCGGTCGCGGGAGTCGCGTGGATGCTGCGATTCGCGATAGAGCGTATATACGTGGTGTATATTAAATATGAGCTTGAATGTATGTGTGTACATGCATACTCGTTGGCGTATCGGCGTCAATAAGATTCCAAGTGGACGCTGCGAGTGTGTACGGCGGGGCCTCTTCCCGGGTGGTCCAGAAGTCCGGAGGCTGCAGACGCACCGATACTACACAGGGAGGCGTTCTCATAGCCGAGTGAGAAAGGGACGGCACTCGCGGGGAGAGAGCGCGAGAGACGATAGTTCAACAGCAGCAACAAACATCGAGTGTTCCTTTATCTCCGCATGACGCGAGAGACAATGTGCCTGCCCCTCGGCATCTGATTGATACGCGATACTATCCGCCACCTATCTCCTACATCGCTGCCGTGTCGAATAATATACACGGTGTAACGATATTATTAGACCGAACTACGAGATACTCCCTTCGGGATGCTGCGCGGATGCTGCGCGGATGCTGCGAGAAAAAAAATCGATAAATACTATGAAAATATCCAAAAATCCGCAAATTTCACCAGAGATCGATGTTCTCCGGATGATTTCGACGGATTTCATCATTTTTTTTCTCTCCAACGACTCGGAGAGTATCGAGATGGTATTCCTTCCGGGAGTGTGTCGATCATCTCGAATATCGATGCGTGAATCGGTCCGGATGTTTACGAAACACCGGGTATGCGAGGCGCGATTCAGTCGCGGCCGTCAACCGGTTCAATGATATCTCGGACGTCTCGGAGCGATGATTTATTCGTTCGTAAGATGGCCGACTTGGGTTACCCGTGTGCAAAGGGAGAGAAGACCCTCACCCTTTTTTATCATTTTGTTTTTTCCTTCTTTTATTCTCCTCCTCGCGCTTCTCCCCTCGTCCGGAGCATAAGTACTCTAAACAGAAGCTATTGTGAACGTCCAGCAGCAGCAGCAGCAGCAGCAGCAGCATCAGCGAGAGACGAACGTGCCCCACGCACGCTGCCTCAGCGAGAGGAAAATCTGCGCCTCCGATGTGATTGTATTTATGCTCTCTCCCTCTCTCTCTCTCTTGGACCATCTCTCTGGCCGCCCGTTCAAGAGTTTAACTGAAGGATGTGCTACAAGGATTTCTTGACGCCTGAGATATATTGTCGAAACCTCTGCCGGCCGAACGATAAGATTGCGAATATTGTTGTTATGTTTTATACCGCACGTATACAAACGCAATAAATATACGTGTCTGCACGGATTCACCAACGATATTAATTATCGAGCTGGAAAATCCGTGATTTTCGAGCGACCTCTGTTTTTCGAAAAAACCGAGATTTACTCAAAATCAAAAAGCGATTTCGCATGTGCACCGATGAACCTGCTTAGTTACCCTTCCTTCCGGCCTGGGAACGAAATATGCGGAGGAAAAGGGCAAAAAGACGGTCCGCAAGCAGGGCCCGGAAGCAGTGCTGCGGTCGTACGCACACGCGAGAGCCATCGTCGATTTTTCAGATTTCAGAGTAGAAAAAAAGCCCACAGACACGCTTGTGAATTCAAAAGCTAAATTTTCACAGACTTTACATACCGGGTGTGCCAAAACCCCACGTCCTCAATTTATAATTGACTTCAGCACGAAATTAGTGGTCCCGAATTTTCAAAATTCAATTTTTAAACACCCTGTATATGCAAGTACATACAAACCCGGCTAGTTCGATCGAGAGAGGCGAGAACGTCGAACCCGAAAAGGTCGAAGAATTCCTCGGGCGTGCGTGGCTCGCCCGATATTCTTCCGGAGCCCGGAGGTTAAGGGAGAGATTCAATATAAAATAATTATCCATCCGGCGGTAGAAAGGGGCATTTTGTACGCTCCGCGATGTCTCGGAGTTTGTTGAGCCGGGACACATGTGCCTTCCATCCACACACACACACACACAGACATTTAAATACACACATACGTGTACACAACGCATCTGCACAATATTGGAACGATGAAATCTACGGTACGAACGTGTACCCACATACGAATTGTAATAATGATATGTGTATATTTCCCATGCCAGGCTCCTCCGTCTTGTCCCTCTCTCGTCTCTCGCACCGTGATTACAAGGTATCGGTATCTCACACACAATGCCAAGAGAAAGAGGCTGAGATACACCCGAATCTCATGCCGGCCGCACCTCGCCTCTCTTCCTACCCTCGATCGAATCGGCACCCACGCCGTCCGCACACAAACCCACCGGATCCTCGATTCTTCCCATCGGAATTATACTTCATTGTAGCGCAATTCCGATGGAAAACGTACACACGGAGGGCAAATAAACCGCACGAAAAATTGAAACAAACAATGCTGGGTGCATCTTCACTTTTTTGCGGAAATCTTTGGTAGCTTCCACCGGACTGGAGTCGAGAGAGAGAGAGGAGAACCTCCGCCCTCAAGGGTGTTTCTCAAGACGCGTGTGCGTACGTGTGCGGATGAATGAATGGTCGGCTATCTTATTGAGCTATCAATGGCCCTGACACAACCCTTTTTGCCATCGGCCAACAAACACAGGCGCGATTTACCGCGGCGCAAACACGCACACACGGACAATACGCGATTTCTTCTTTGATCTTCACCGACCGCGCCTGCTGCTGCTGCGGCGGCTCATCGCGTAACTATATGTTGCACCGCATTATATGACTCTGGTTGCACTTATTATTGCTCTCTTGAACTTGAAGTCCGCGCCACACACCAGTCTTACTCGATCGGCAGTGGCTCTCAGCGATCGATAATCGATCGGCAAACACATCTACGTAGCGCCCCCTTTTTACCCTCCCCCGCACATCGGGAGTGTCCCTGACCTGCCCTGAAGATGACGAAAGAGTCGCTCCTGCGTCATCCATTTTTTTTCTCCTTCGAAATCGCTCTTCCGTCTCGGGAGGAAAAAAATCTCCGACTTTGGGGCGTTTTTTCTTGTTTCAAAATGAAACAAAGTTTCGCTCTCCGGGGTGGAACATAACTCCGGGCAAAAGGGAGAAGAGAGAAACGCCGGCGCGTCAGGTCCAGCGCGTGCAACAAAACGAGTCATAAACAGAGCCGATAAAATGTTATGTATACATTTACAGCGTACGTACATGCACGCGTTTGAGCACGGGGTGCGTAGTCGCCTTCAGCGAGTCTGGAAGCCCGCCGTCGTAACGAAAGTTTTCACCGAGGAGTATGCAGCATCCCTGAGAAATATATACAGTCATTGGCCGCATCCGCGCTTAGGACGAAAAAAAAAAGCAGACGAGAGGTATGACGATGACCGTGCCGCGCCGCGATGCCGAAGAACGAAACAGAGTTGGCGCAAAAGTTCGCCAAAGACGCGGAATATACCCGCAACGCCGCGTGGTGAACGTCTCTCGTGCGGGCATCATCACCCCGGGACAACCCTCCCGCCCCTCGCCGCTGGGTAATAACAGCCGCAACGCATAATTGCCAGAACGATTGAATTTCTATATTACCGCGAAGCTCGAGCGTTAAGACTTATGGCCTTTGCGATGTGGAGAAGAAAAAGACTTTGAGAGATGAAAACAGGAGAGGAAAAGGGATGCTGGGAGGGGAAAGGGCTCTTGGGCGCTATCATTTGTTGCCTCCGACTCTCGTATTGTTCCTTACGTCCGTTACACAAATACGTATGCATCAGGCATTCCGCTCAAAATCGACACTCGTACTGGCAATCTTGCGATAAATTTTCGGTTGAATAATGAGGCTCATTTTTTTTTTTTTTTTTTTTTGACGATGAAATCGGTACGAAGCTTCGATGATTTTCGCGTTTTCGAGAGGATTCCGGTCTTCCGATCTGAGGTGGATCGCAGCCAAGAGCGAACTCGCAAGGAGGATTGGGGAAAAAAATGGGATATGAGCTTTGGCGAACCATGGCGAGGACTATGAGTTACCGGGCGTGGACTATAACGCATACGGTGATGTACGACTGCGTTTATATATTATATACATCTCGGTACCATTTGGCAGACGTAGATATATTGCGCGCGCATTCCTCGCTGCGACGTTAATTTATTTATTCTATAATTATCGCGTACATCGGATTTACAATCGGTAATGTGCGTAAGCTTGCACTTTATTCGTACGTACAATGTATACATGTGTTTATATTCACATTTATCCGCATGCCAGCAATCATATTTTCCTTAGACTTTAGAACGCGCGACGGGCATTATTTCAGACGCGATAAACAAATGGAGGGATCATTTTCCTGTACTTGAAGATTGATGAAAAAAATGCTGTTGATGCATCATTATTTTTCATTGAATTTTTCGTCGCTACACTTTTATTTTTCTCTGAGAAAAAGCGTAAGATGATACACGCATTTGCACCGATCTGCTGTATATCGGAGGGCCCCCGAGGCTGTGAGAGAACGAGTGCAGAATCCGCAGTGTGGTATACTCGAGGATTTCTCTTCCTCGATAGGGTGTGTGCTCGCCGATGTGGAGAACGAGGGTTACGGAAGGCCGAGGAACTCCGAGACGAAGAACGAGATGGGGGGAGAGAGAGAGAAGGAACTTTAAAGGAGTAATGGCCACGGGGGGGTATGACCAATCAATTACTAATAGTACAGCGGCCCCACACACAGCACCAATATTACCGGAACCATTACCTTTTGCCCGATATATATACCACTATTCTCGGCCACATATGCCCGCACGATGGGCAAATTTTACCACCGACGGGATTCTTCAACTTTATTACATACACATTTACATATATAAATATATACGCGTGTGTATACAGAGTGTCTCAAAAATGGATGTTATTGACACAAATTCACGTTCGGAATGAAATTCCGAGTCGAAATGTATTTGGGTATTTTTCCGTCCGACCAAAACTCGAGGAGTTATCGATCGTCAAAGCTCGAGCCAATCGGACGCGCGCTCTCCCTCCTCCGAGCGCGCCCCATTGGCCCCACCTTTGTCGATTGATATCTCGACGGGGCTTCGTCGGATCGAAGAGCGCCCAAAGACTTTTCGACTTGGAATTTCATCCCCGATTGCATTGAATTATCAGCATCGAGTTCCGAGTCACTCTGATACACCGTCATCAGGAAAATCAAAGATCAATCATAAATTTACAGGATACGCTTGGAATTCGCGACTCTGGATTCTTTTTCTGAATAAATTGCAGGTTAAGGTTGTTTCGGCGTTAAACTCGATATTTCCGTACGGTGGTCAATGTTTTTCGTACAAGAGATGCACTCCGGAGCGGTGGAAGAGATCACCAACGTCGTTTTTCGCCCGCGGCACGTCCGATATGCACGTCCAAGGCGCGAGTAAGTTGAACCAAAGCTATCGAACTTAACAACCACGAACACCGTGAGCAGCAATGATTTTATCGTTTTCTCTCTCTCTCTCTTTCTCTCGTCCCTTTTTTCCCCCAAGGATTTATCTCAGCAAGTCGAACGTATACATCTTAATTATTGTTCGCACGATCTTTGTATGTTTTTTCAGGGCTCTGTAATAAAATTAATCGTCCCTCCCCTGAACCTCTCCTCCGGCCTGTGTTTTGCACGAGTTTTCTACAATCATTGAACACATAAAATTGAAAATTGTTCAAATATTACGCTCCATTTCCGCATCAATGATCGCGCATTCAAAGATCGAATTACGCACACAGCTTCCTCGTCGCAATTTATTTCTTACATTCTTTATTTAACGTACGAGTTTATCTCCAACGTTTTTTGCTCAAAGCGGAAGCGATCGGCGGGCAAAAAATAAATATCGAAGCAAACGTGTGTTTGTGCGATTCGAAGAGAAACAATTAGCCAACTTTTCTCTCATTCCCGCTTCTGCTCTCGCGTTTTTACACCGCAATTGTAATTTTCATCGCGAATCTAAATTGCACAAAGTCACGCTCGAACTTTTAATCGCAAATCCGACTCCCAGCATCGATCGTCGCGTCTTTTTCGCGCCGAACGCAAGCTAGCTTGACACTTTTTTCCACCGTGATTCCCACGTGGTTTTCCGTACCGCAAAAGTGACATCCGCGTTTAAACCGTCATTGGATAATCGCGACCGACGCCGACACGGTAATGAAAGTTTTGAAAAAATGGTAAATAAATAAATGACGCAATGAAATTTCACACACGAGAGGCGCAGGAATTAACGATCCGCCTTGAGGGATGCGAATGGGCGTTTGACCGCAGACGAATCGTAAATCTTTCTTTCAAACTTTTCTCTTCCATAATTCTCCTTTTCTCCTCGAGCCTCTGCCTCGCTGAGAGACTCGGTCGCAATTCTCATTCGCGAATTATGTGGAGCAACCGAACGAGTCGTTTGTATAAGCTCCGAGAGGCTGCGACGCAAGCGGCGATTCCGCTCGGAGTCAAAAGTCACTTTCGGGCAATCGCACGCGAAACGCGCGCGGATTTATATAACAACGAAAAGCCTTTTGGTACACACGACAAGCGGACCAGGCGCTTAATCTATTTCCGTCATTTTTCATTGCTCCTTTGCAATAGCGCCGATAAATCAATTTAAACACGAAGCTCGTACGCGCTCTCGTACGCTCAAAATTCACGCACAAAAGTTTCGAGCGTGTGAGTGGGTCCTGGTGCACCGGTGAGAGACTCTTAAATCATTAGCAGGCACAAAACGCATTGGGAGGATCAAAGAGACCTCAAGATCGCTGTACCACGGATGCTGCGGATCTTTGCGATTTTATTTACGCTCATTTTCCTCCGCATCGGGCGACTCTGTCTCGCGAGTGCAATCACGCGAGATTCTTGACGTCAATCGTCCGACTCTCGATGATTTACTCTCGATACGACGCTCCTCGTTCGTCTCACCGTTACCAGGCAATTTTACCGTCGGATTCTACGGTAATTTCGTCGTGTACAAAGTACACCGTATCGCATAAATCTCCGTGAATGGACCACCCGGATGTATCGCGGCAGAGGGGCGCGGGGGGTGCGAAGATTCGCCGTCTCGAGCATCGAGAGTCGCGATACGATGGCATTTCCTCGCGAGAGACGAGCCCGCCGCGAGTGCGCTGTTTTACAGGCGGAAAAGTTTTGCCGCGTATAAACGATGAGAGAAAGAGAAAGGCCCGACACCGCGCGACGGTCTCCACCTACTCTCGGACGGATTCCTCCGGTCGCGACTGCGAGCGAGAAGAAAACGACCAAGAGGAGGAGGAAAGGAGCGTTCTCCACGGTTCTCCAGGGTACGTCGCGCTTAAATAAGCCATAGCCGGTGCATGGGAAATCGCGGGACGTCTCGGGTCGTGACATCGAGGCGCGGGTGTCGCGATACCCGACGATTCTCCGTCGACACACCCGCGTACGTCTCATACGCGATACGTACATAAATATACATACGAATCCACGGGAAAAACACGCGAAATACACGGCGTACATGCGATAAATCCGTATACGCGTAAAATAATATATACGTATTTATATACGTACGAAGAAGACCGCAGCGAGTCGCGAGAGGAAAGAGAGAAGATGGACCGACGTTTCGCTGATTTATAGGGCACGTACCACCCGAGAGAGCAGAAGAGAGAGCGAGAAAAACGAGACGAGAGGAAAAGACTCGAGAATAAACGCACCCTCATGGTCCTCCCCTAAAGGGAAAACGCGGTGAAAAAAAGGCTCGAGAAGATTCGATAAACTTGCGAAAATCTCGATATCCGCGACGGGAATTCACGAAAATTCAGTTATTTGCTCAACGCGTTGGATCTCTCATCCACCGAGTGTGCGGTCCGCACCGGGAGGTTCTCCCTGTGTCTGTTTTCTCGTCGCGATGATCGACGGTCACGCGGGGGTGTTATAAGGAACTTGGAACGTCGTCCGACACACGCGGCCGGGTAAAAACGAGGAAAATAGAATCGAGAAGAAAACGTCCCGCGGACGTTCTCGCCGTTGTACAAAAGCCGGAGGCTGCGTGTGTGTGTGCGTCCGTACTCTTATATTCTCACACAATTCCGCGCGGATCTCGCGTTTGTACGCGAGCCGCCGAGCAAAAAGAGCACACGACCGCACCTGCTTCTCGGTCCATCATGCGCCGCGTGTCACCCACGCTACTTTACTGCACCGCCAAGCGTGTTATGTATATCCACGTGTGCGCGGACAAGACGCAACAGAGAGAGAGACGCGAGAAGGGAATAAACCGCGAAAATCATTCGAGCTATGCAATCGGGAGATAGGCGCTCTTCCAACAATAACGTCCGCGATGCTCCTCTCCTTCTCGACCGCCGCTCCAGCATCCCGCGAGTAACAATCGCGTCCAGGATTTTTCCGGCGAACGAAAACATTTTTCCCTCTCGTCTGCATACACCGTGAACGTGTTTTGCCAATGTGTCGCGCACAAAGTCATCATTTGACGGAGGTGCCACTCGGCGGAGCGCAAATTTGGCAAACGTGGCGCGAGATGATCGACGATGAGTCTTTTCTCACGGCTCGGATTCGACGCGGTCTGTACATTCGACGTGCCTCAAAATCCGCCCAAAATCCTCGAAAAACGCGCGAGTACCGGTGCGCCAGAGTGTCCTCACTGAATTTTCGCGAGTACATCGTATATTTTATATCACCGCGGGAAAAAAGAGCGCGCGAGACGCGGAGCTGGACCGCGCGGTGTACGCCTACTTACCGCCGCATAAATCAGAATTATTACGAAGCTATTAGCGTTCCGGAGTAACACCGGTACGTGTCCTTCGTATGTGCTTTCCTAGGTGTACATATATATAAATATATACAGTATATATACTATATATTAATATACAGTGTATATGGTCCATGTATATACCGGCCAGACCGGCGAGCAGAGTTCCGACTCTGTGGCTTCGGGCCATAGACAATAATTAATCATTTTGCGTCAGACACCCACGCACCTCGTGTATATATTTATCAATACAGACGCAAATATATACGCGACGAGAGCGCATGCGGCTGTAATATACGTACGAGAGCTTGCGAGCTTTTTACGAACACGAGTGTGAACGTCTGGAATCGAATTATTTCGCGTTTTGTCAAATGGTACAGCGCAGCCTCTCGTTATCGGAGAGGGAGGAGAAAATGGCACATGACGCTGTAATAACCCTTTTCTTCCGTTGTTCTCCGCTTGAATCCGACTTGGGGAAATATGCTTTATCGGGATATATGTGTATATATATTTGTGTATCTCGTATATACTGACGGATGAGTTGATCCAGGTTTTAAGGCCTCTCTCGTGCTTATACGACAGTCTATGCTGACATATATGGGTATTCCTTCGCGTCTCAACGTTCCTGGTCCAGCTCAGCCACGTCAATGTCATCTCCCGGAGCTCAAGCCCTTTCAGACTTATCGGACGATGCACACACGTATAATCGTACACCGAACGCCAGAAATCTCCACTTTCTCTCGTCATATTGCGTATTGCATCTTTGTTTTCGTCTCGTCTGCTCTCTTAACGTTTGTTCACTCGTATCTAAATATTACTCGCGGATTTTCGCGCGTCACGAATATGGCGCAAAAAATAATGCCACCGAGTCTGGTCGATTTGGAGGTTTTTCGCGATTTTCACGGGCAATTTTCGAGTTTTCGATTAAATACCGGTGTGTTTTGTAATCAGGAGGAAAAAATACGTCGATATGGACCATTGGAAATCATTTTTGCGATCCAACATTTTTCGTCATTTTTTGGAGACATGAGTTTGTTCACTAAAATACTTGCCATTTTTTACCTGTTGGAGATAGACACTCCAGCTTGTGCTTGTTCTCTTGGCAATTGTTGAGTCTTCAAAATGCCGTTTGATTCGTGTAGATATCTTGATTTTTCGTTTTTCGGCAGATTTTTTAAGTGGGAGCATCGATTTTCGCCAATTTTTCCATACATACCCCTTTGCGTTTTTTTTGCCGATTTTCAACATCGATTTTGAGGGTGAAGGAATCTAGCTATCTGGATGCAACTTGCGCCATTTTTCAAGTCTACTCGAGGGCTTTTCAAAACACCCCCAAAAAACCTACGTAGCTTCATTAGAAACGTAGTTACAGCCGTTTGAAATTTCGGGTTTTCGAGAATTCCGGAAAAGTGGCGAAAAATGACGAGAAATTTTTTTTTCCCTTTTTTCAATATTTCAAAACTCTATCAGATCGGAATTTTTCCGCTGATTACGAAACCCACCGACTTTTTCCCAAAAACACAAGATTTCACTCGGTAATCGCAAAAAATGTTTGTTGCTGCGCTCGTGAGTATTATTAAAACTGTCGTTTGAGCTCGTGTTACACCGGACATCGCAGAGACGATGCACGGAGCTCGGCAGTAATTGTCACGCGTAGACATGTAAATTACGCGTGGAGATATAAATGTCAATATGATAGTCGGCAGGAATGGCCGTGCGCGAGAGTATCTCTGTCCGTCGAAGCGCCTGAAACATCGGACAGCGAAGGTATGAATTAAGAACGAAGAAAAGAAAGCAAAAAAACACAAAATTGACGCTCGAAGGGCTTGAACGACGAGCCACGAGGCTGTTACACCGGTGGCCTCTTCTTCGTACACTCTGGCACGTATCACACACGTGCACACACACGCAGAAAAGACGCGGTCAGCCAAAGTGAAATCATTAGTTTGCTTAAATCAATGCGCGCGTAAACGTCCGAGTTATTTATGTCCCGTCATTACAGAGACGTCTCCTCCTCACCTCGGCTTTTCTTCCACCTTTTTCTCGTCTCGCGGATGCTGCGAGATGGCCTCCAACGAATTCCCATTCTCTCTCTCTCTCGCCGCTCTGCTCTGCTCTTCATTGTCTCCTTTCCTCTCCCTCGCCAGCAACCTCGTCATCGGTAACCCCGAAAGCGATATCGCGCAAACCCCAACCGAGATTGAAAGACGCATCGCCCTCGGGTCAAAAGAGGTTACCGCCTCGACTGCACCTCGGAGAGGATGTTCCAGAGATTAAACTCGCACGCTCTCGCAGAGGAATTTGCCTCGCGATTCTTTGGCGGACTCTGATCAACGAACCAGCAGGGACAATTGAAACTTTAATTCGGAGCGTGTCGTCGTAAAACGTTGGACCTGTTTCACAGCCGGGACAGCTGATCGGTATCGATGTTTATCCGAATCCATTGTTTTTCACCGCAAAGATTGATGCTGATGAGTCCGCGGGCGCGCGCCCGCGAGCGTGGTTTTGTCGTGTCCAACGAGGCGTTTGCCAAACTGGAAATAAGGGGACGTAGGAGCAAAGTTCCCGAAGCGACATCTAGAAGCTAAGGGAAAGTGACGGGTGCTGGACGCGGGCTGCTACTCCCTCCGTTTCTCGCACCCGTCTCGCTGCACAAACCATCAAGAGAGCGACAATCCCGTCCGATCGACCGATCGAAAATCCACGTGTAGATGGACACGACTGGTAATAGGATTGATACTCGGACTAGACGGAGAAGGAGAGCAGCACCACGCGGACTACAAGGGAGGAAGAAGGTGAAACTATCCGGAATCCCCGCTGGGATTTGTACGGAATCCTCCAAATACCCCGCCACTCGAAGACCCGCTTCGCGACAGGCGGCGTGATATAGGTCCGGGTTGTCGTCCCGATACCGACGTCTCCGCGAATCTCCCGTCTGGATATCGAAAACGATCATTGGCCCGTGCGTGATAATCCCCCAATTCGCAATGACTTTTGGCCGGGTCTAACGAAATTCGGAATTCGACCGGTCGGGGTATCCAAGCTCCCAAAGTGGGTCCTGACCAAAGAGTTCCAGGGACCAGCGTCCGACTGCTCCTCTGAATCACTCGGGCCTGACCGCCACTCGGACACCTCGCTGCACTCGATCATCCTAACGGTGAAGATCGGTGAAACAACCTTCTTCAATTTCGCGATTGACCTTGAGCGTAAGTCGGTCGTTGTCGCGTTGCTCCAAGTTCCAGGTGGACCCTGACGAAGCATCATCAGCAAGCAACACCGTTGAGAACGCGAAAGAAGAGACGATAATCAGAGGACGTATAGGAATGGCAGGACACGCCAGGATACACCTAGCGAGTTTCAGTCACCTACGTAACAAATGATTGCTCGCCAGGACTGTGTCTTGGTTGGCGTTTGCTCAAGAGAGCATCTTAGCACTCTTGTGTACCTTAGACTCGTATAAAACTCTAGTGGTATGTGCCCCGCGTGTGTGTCCGTGACAGCAGCAGCAGGGTGTAGAGGCGGCGCACCACGAGGATGGGTAAATCTCCTGGTGGTCCGGAGCTTCGTTCTCAGCATCGTTTGTCAAGTCGTCGATACGCCGATCTCGCGGCGCGATTACCATACTTTAACGCCAGCGTTATTGGCTCGGCACCCGGCTACCGGAATCTTCTTAAAAGCACCACGACGCGGCACCACCATACCCTCCGCTCGTATACACAGCGGATATCTACAGATATTCAAAGCCCGAGGCACACACACACACACACTTGCGACTTTCGCAGTTTATATCACGGGGGCGCTTCTCGCGGGACTGGTAGATGTTGCTGCGATGCAACGTCTCGTTAACGGACAGCCGACTGCTTATAATATCGAAGGCTCCGATACGCACCAAAGTCGTTATTAATAAGGCCATATCCTATCGTTCGCAACGATCGCGGATGAGCCGTAGGGCAGAACGAGCCACAGCCTTATTCTTTCGCCTCGTGTCTTCTCGGTAAAGCCTCGACGATCGATCGATCTCTATAAATTACGCACACATGTGTGTTTCTCTCTCTCTCTCTGCACACTCGGAGTACACTGTAGAGAGTAAGAGGACGGGGAACGTCCGGTCGTATAACGCAACTCGCTATAAATCGATCGAACAAGTTCCACGTATCCGCGTGTTGAAACATTTCAAATTATACGATCGAAATGTCGGGTCAAGAACTCGCTTGTACTCCGACCTCACACGACGTTCGTATTTTCCCACAGATTCCCAGGATCTTTTATCATTTTCGCGAAAGCTTTTCTCCGCCGCCGACCTCGTCGGTCAAGCGGCTTTCCATCGGGAAATCGTGGATCTGGTAGAGAAAAAAAGCGTCCAGAATCCGTCCGGGAGCCTCGTGGAGCGGGTAGTCGATTTTCTTTCAGAAACACCGGGCGACGTTCGACGCTGAACCCAGAACCATTTATAACCGGATGCCTAATAGATCTCGCCCGATGCCTACGGAGGAGATGAGGCGCTGGACCGTTTTACGGGTTTTCCGTCAACATTGGAACACGCGTGCATGCACGACAGTGCAGGGTGATGATGTAACGTTCAGTCAGGCGTCGGGACTAATGGTCGATCCAACACCGACCTTCTCCACCTCCGTTTTTAACCTCGCGGCTAGGCAGGTCGTTGAAACTTTCCTCGGAGCACACTCACCGACCACTTTTCTCGTCCCCGAGACCCCCAGGGTACCCTCTACGCGCCTCGCCTAATGCCTCAATTCGGCAATCGTCACGTTTGACAAATTGACAGGAAAATAATTTGTCAAAGTCTCATCGCCGAAGGACGGCTCGTTGAGCTCGCTCGACGTTCGTTCTCCATCGCCGAAAGTGGATCGAAGAATCATCGAGAACCCGAAGAATTTCACCGTGACTCTCTCTTTTCAATCGTCGCATCGGATTAATCTTTTAAAGACAAGAAGTCGGAGGACCACGTGTCCAGCGCTTGTATTTTTTACCGCGGAGCACGAACGAGCGGTGGATCGCAATAATAAGGAAGAATAAAAGCAAGATTCAACCGCGAGAAATGCAAGCGTGGTAGCTGAAGATGATAATTTGGTTAGAATACCTCGTCCGCGATCAACGAGTGGGCTCAGCCTGGAATGGAAAAGAGGAGGCAAAGCAAATATTTTAATACCATCTCGGAGAGATGCTGTGCGTGGATTTTTTCTCGAGAGCCTTGGCACATCGTGAGACGTCGATACTCGAGACGCGGATGAAGATCGGGTATAGTCGAAGATGAATCTTCAAATCTCGCCCATGTGCGAGTACACAGCGATCTTCCGGATCGGTCGTTGAAGTGCCTGACGCAAAGTGAGTGAGAAAGATGCGGATACACATGCGCTTGGACGATGAAAAATAATCAAAAAATTTATAACAGAGACTTCCCTTCAACGATAATCGTATCGTCTCTCTCTCTCTCTGGCTATCGATGCGGTGGTCACCTTTGGTGGTCCGAAAATTCTTTCCACTCGAAATTGCTTCCACTGGTTGGTATTAAGTGGAAATCGACCGGGGACCATTCGGTCCTTTCGTCGGCAATCAAAAATTCTCCTCCCCCCGCGTCTCTCCGACTCTCTCGATAATCGCACGATCGATGTATCAATAAAGCGGTCGCAGACCGTAGAGGGTTTATCGCAAAACTTCGTTGGCCTCGCTGTCGAAGAACGATTTCGAAGCACCGAATTTTACGTCCAATTTCGAAAATCCCGTACGTATAAAAGTCGCGATTTACCATCAATTAGCGAGGCGAACGGTAGTCGGCGTCAAGCTCGAACGGATCCGAGAAAGAGCAGAGTCGTTGAGCGCGAAAGCGCCATCTCGTTTCAAAGCTGCTGGACGGCCGCGCGAATTGACAGATTCATCTCGCGTGTTTTTGTTTTTACCTTGCGGAATTCAACATTCTTGCCGAGCGATATCACGAGTGGGACATGGCTGCTTCATCCAGCATCAATTACGAAACATTATCCGTCATTATAATCCATCATTACGATAATTACCGGACAGGCTACCGGTGGTTTCCTGCTTCCCGGCTCGCAAATCTTTCCACTCGTTCATTTTTTTCCCCCAGTTCCACGTTACCTGCTGCGATGCTCACACGTATCCGCACACACCGGTTTGCCGAAACTAATCGGCTTTCGCGTGCGGCAAAAAAGCCACATCGGGGAGAATCAAAGCGACCTTATAATCATTATGTATCTACAATCGAACCGTAATCATCGATAATGAGCGCAGCGCTTATTTAAGCTGCTGCTGCTGCTGCTCCTGCCGCGTTTCTCAGATCCAATCTTCGCCGAGCGCCGTCGTCAGGCGACACACACTCTGATCGTCGTCGATGAAACTCCGGCGGACTTTTCTATCCTCCTCGCTGCATCGTCACTCCTCTTTTCCAATCCTTGCAGTCTTTTCTTCTCTCCCTGACGGGTTTCCATTCATGGACCATTCCGCGGATGCTGCGTCACTGTTTTGTTTATTCCCTGTCACGCAGCTCACCCGTACGACGTACCCACATCGGGCTTCTTCGCGCGCTCCGTGTCCATACCCTCGATCGCGATCGACCGGTTCGGAATAATACGTGGGTGTTTTGAAGAACTTGCAACATTCGACTCCCGACGATCTCGTTCCTCGCGTCTTTCATCTCGCCTGATCAAACATCTCTCCCGATAATTGAACGTCGGTGCAATGAAAATCTCCAGCTTCCATTTTTCATCCGAAGGTGATTTTTCAAACGGTGGGTAAAAAAGTTGGGTTTAACGAAACGTCGAGCGTTCGATAGCCGATTCCCGCGAGTTTTTGCGGCGACGGAGCGACCCTTTCGACCGGAGATGTTAGAGGACATCTATTTACGGACCTTCCCGATGATTACGGTGCCTATAGCGTACCCGTAAATTTCACGAGACAATATGTTATAAATATTGATAGTCGCGGGTATGATTCTGTCTCGCGAGGCGTGCCCCGTCGCCCTTAAGCCCCATCCCCCTTTTTCATCTGACAGACTCGAAATTGCCTTCTCGCACAAGGGACCCGGGATGAGTCCCGAGTTCTTTTTTCTTCTCTCGTTATACGGAATGAAAGGAGCCACACGGTGGTGACTGTGCTGGCGTCGCGGGAATACGTATACGCGCGTCGGGCGATCGTGTGCGAGCGCCTGGAGAAGTTCACGGCGGCGAGTATTAGAGAGGACCGGGTCGCCCACGACGACGGTGTTCGTGTTTCTGTCGTGTAGGCATCATTAGTAGAGGATACGAGGTACACCGAAATCAAACGCCTGTGGACGGGAGAGAAAAGAGCGAGGACACGCGCGTGCAAGAGTATCGCACGGGCGAACCGATGATTGCGACGGTGTGGGCGAGAGAAAGGGCGCATAGAGCGAGGACGGATGTCTCGGCGAATAAAAATGCGACTGGAGGACTCTCCGGTGCGGGCGAACGCAGTCAAGAGCGGACACAATCAAAAGCGTCGAATTTCCGCGAGTCTCTTCGAGGCTATAGCCGACTTCCGGTGCGCCTCTTTATACCCCTGGATATCCGGACTGGGTGTGACCGCGGACGACGACGTTGTCGCGGGGCAGACTCGAGAGACACGACGTTGTTTCTTTTTATTCAATCTTTTCGTACCGCGACCATCAACGAGAGCCTGAAGGGCTCTCGCTCGGGAGTCCAACCGTCCCGAGGGTGATACACCGGCGGAAGTCGACGAAGAACTCAATCCCCGCTGGACGCGGACTCGTTATCGAGAGAAAGGTGCAATTTCTCGAGATTGAATGCAATATGCTCTCGCGAGCACGTGCGTACGGTCATGAAGGATCGTTCGCGGGAACGACCGCGGAGCTTTTCGTTGATTCGCCAATTTCGCCGTATATAGCTGCGCCCGCGTATACTCTCGTCGTTTCGCAGCTCCGAGCGGTGCAATCGCTCTGCCGACAACCGGTGCATAACCGCGTGATCGCGCGAGTGAGGACGAAGAGTCCGGAGAGAGAGCGAGGTATATGCCTTGGCTAAATTTATGCCGGGCGATTTGATTACCGCGATATAAACTTGATGCGGAGACACGCGGAGGGACTCGGAGACAAGACGGGAACATACATCATGAGACTCGTTCGGTGCTTCGCTGCTGGACGACGATACGTATATATTTGCGCGCACGGGGTCCTCCCCTTAAGCTTTTGCCGTACACGGCTTCGTTCACCTTTCCTTCCGTCTTTCTTTCTTTCCACGCGAAATTCGCGTCTCTTTCTCCCTTTCCCCCGAGTCCCAGTTTGCATCCAGCATCCTGGTCGCATCGCGAGGAACGCGCGCGCAAAGTCCATCTTCCCGCGCGGGCTCCTCTTTTCGCCGCCCTGCAGTTTGACCGTACCTCGCCTCCTCCTCGTCTCGCGTTTGGACGTTTGCAGAAAAACTGCATATGCGCTTTCGCGGACCAGCCACACACGGCCGTAAATGAGATAACGAGATCAAATTTATGGTGCCAGATCTCCAACGAAAATATGATAATCGCGGCTAATGCCGAACCGGCTGTGGCCCGGGCGTGAAGAACGAAAACAGGAGAAAAAACGAACCGGGAGTCACCGTGTATAACTTTGTCCCCGGGGCCGGCTCTCTCTCTCACTCTCTCTCTCGCTCTCTCCGCGTCGAATAAACACCGGGAACACGCCACCGTTGCCTCTCGATGTTTTTTCGTTTTCTTCCCGCGATATATCGTTTATTTCTTCAATCTTTGAATCTCAAAGCGCCTTGTTATTTCTGTGATATCTTGCTTCGCGAGATTCTCGTATGAAAATTAATTTTTAACGACGCCGAACGAGTACGCGGAAAGCTTGCGAATGAAATGACGAATTCGCGGCGAGCTCGTCTTCTTCGCGTCTCCGTTTTTTTTTTTTTTCTCATTTATTCCCTATGAATCGAGCGTGATTCGAGATTACCGGGTTCAAACGATTCCGGGAAGATGGCGATGGCATCGGTTACCGAGAGATCACGTTTACGAAAAAAACGATCATGTGCTCTTGACGGACGATTCCGCGACGAGAGAGACGAGATTGTGGACGAACGACGGGCGAAGGAGCGAGACGATAAACGCTCAACTTTTGAAAGCAACATTTCGTGCTACGCTGATGATGAACGTGTAAAGATCGTACGTATATGCACGTGTGTATTATAGGTTGGAGTATCAGCATCAGCGGTAGGCTGGTAGCGCTGGTAGCGCTGGTAGCGCTGGTAGCGCGACGGGAAACTGAACGTAAAAGGTTAGCGGAGCGCGCGATGTATATGCTCACGCGCTTACTCGTTTTATCCTCTGGATTTTATTATTCTGGTTCCTACGGATTCACGATGGTGAAATCTTTATTTGGAATCATTCCAAGAACAATAACGTGTGCTTCTCTCTCGCTCTCTCTCGCTCACTCTCGGCCCGAATAAAAAGTAAAGGTAACCCAGTTATTTTCCGTTTTCTACGAGTTTAAGCCGCGCGCCCGTTGATTCGCCGCGCTCGGCCGCTCGGTCGTTTCGTGTAACGTTCGTTCGTTCGTTCGTCTCTTCGCTCCGCGCTTGCCCGATTAAACGAAAAGATATGATGCGCTCGTTGGTAGTGCCGGCACGCGTGCATCATCGCGCATATAAATCAGTCTCTCTTCGTGGATCAGATAGGATTTCAAAAATATAAAATACGCGCGTACGTCATTTTGTGTACGTACGGGTACGAGGGGAGAATCGAGGGAAAGAAACGAAACGGAGGCGAGTATGAGGTTATAGGGGGACAGAGGCGGCTGGAGTACGAACGTACGGAGCGATGTGCGCGAGAGAGGCCCGAGAGTCACGGGGCAGCTCGCGAATACCCCGAGATGAGTGGTGGGGGCAAAGCGATGGAGGGGATAGAAACACACAGAGGAGCCGACTCGTTTCCGAAACGTGATCTCGCGATGATTGGTGTTGCGACTCTCCGACGGTGAAACATGGTATATGCGTGGTACGAAACGGCACCGAAATTTCGGCGAAATCGCGGGAAATAAAAGATAATCATAATGGCGGAGGAATAAAAGGAAGACTCGGCGGCGAGTGCCGAGTGTGCGAAAGTTCAGGCTGACCTCGGCGTAAACTCGCTCCCATCGTGGATTCCGCAGCTGCACACGCGTGCGTGCGTCACCGTTTTTTTTTCGTCCATTCGACCGGCCCTTATCGCTTTGGTATCGGCGATTCTCCTGGAAACGGGATGACCGACATGACCGTGTGTAACAGGTTAGAAGATCGGCTGGGTTTTCAGCGTGGAATTATTTCCTCGTTCGTCACGGTTGCTCCCCACCGTTTTCAACAACGATAACGTCACGTGACTAGAGTCCGCCGGTTAAAGGGTGAAACTTTGCGGTCGTGACCGCGAGTGTAAAAGTGAGACGATCAAAAAAGGACAATGTATAGTGTAACAGAGGGGGTTGTTTTTTTTCTTTTTTTTTTTCTTAAAACGGCAATGTTGCGCTTGGGAAAGAAAGACTCTATGCAGGGGCTCGGTCGCTGGGGAAGATTGCGAAAGAATGAGAAAAGAAGGGCAGAACGCGAGGGTGGCGGGTGGATGATGGTGGTCGCGAGGAGCACTCAATTCATCAAGGAGTCGACGGCACGTAATTTAAGACTGCTTTTAACTCTTGGGTGTCGCAATTTATGTGAGCTTCTTACGAAAGAATAGCCTGCTCGGGCTTGGTCCCCTCTCTCTCTCTCTCTCTCTCTCTCTCTCTCCTGCCAGTGTACACGAGAAACAAACTGGTAACCGCACGGTCCATGGAGCGCATCAACCCCCCGCCATCTCCGCTCATCCCCTTTGCTGTTCTTGCAGCGTCTACTTCTTCCACTTTACCAAAAGCCCCGCACCCCCTCGCCGGGGGATGTTCTCCGGTGTTTGTCCGTGTAGCCTTCGTCCCGAGAGCACGGAGACCCTCACACCCTCTTGGTTACCCCGGAGAGGTTGATCCCTCGTGTTTTTCTCATCCCTTGGACTCTCCTTGCACCTCGTGGCACTCGATGAACGCTGCAATCGACTTTTTTTTTTCTCCTTGACGTTTGACCTCCCTCGTCGGGCCTTGATAATTCCTCGCTTCATCCTTGGATGAAGCCTGAATTCCGCGGTAACTTCTCCAGCTCTAATCGAAAATATCTGTTCTCCCGGCCAAGGTTACCGACAGCGTTTTTAAAGGCCCGCAAAGGCGTATGGCGATATTGTAAAATGGTGGATGCCAGAGAGAGAGAGAGAGGCAACGAACGGTAATATCCGCTAGAAGCGATGCAAGATACGAGTATTCGCGGTTTGGGGGTATCTACAGAGGTGGACATTAGCGAAAATTAATTGGCTGTAATTCTTGCGAGTCGTACGGGTAATTAACGAGCGGATATTCCACCGGGATATCGCCCGGCGCGCAAACGTACACGGGGAACCTCTTTCCGTGCGCACCAACATTGGTACCGTCTCTGCGAAGCTTTAACGCGAAACTACGGATGGGAAAAAGGTGGCGAATAAGCCGGCAAAGGATTCCGAATATACACGCGAAAATCATCGTGTCCGCGTCATGACCTTCCTCGCCCTTGACGTTGTCAGATCGTCGTTTATCCGCGCGCTGATCCTCGAATTAATGATTAAGGCACACACACCGGCATTGCCGTTATGACGTTGGGGCGCGCGTGATGCGACGGATCTCAAAGTTCGCCCAAAGTAGCCGGATCAATGCAGAGCCCGATCGGGATGCCGCGCTTGTGGCCAGCATCGGCAGGGAAACCACCAAGGAGGGTTCGATGATGACGTATACAGGGTGGACCGTTTTTTCGCTGCGTCCCTTGGAACTTTCCGTAATTCTGCGACTAAAGACCCGAGAAAAACAGATTTCTTCATCCCCCTGGATAGTTTTCCAATGAAAAACGGAAGTAATACGTTTTTAATTCCGGTGGACATGGTGGACACGGCGAAAACGGGGCTGTTTTGAAAAGCTCTCGAGTAGACTTGAAAAACGGTGAAAGTTGAATGTCGATAGCTTGTGGGAATTCGTCGAGATTCTAAGGACGAGGGAGAGAGGCAAAGCCACCCGGTACATATCCTTCAAACTTTGGTACCGCGAAGAAGCGTCCACAGTGGCCGGAATATATCCCCTTAATTATCCCGTGTGTGCATTCTGAGTGTGAACTAACCATTAATCACCGTGGAAGAGAGGAGCATCGCGACGAGGATGGAGATCGGTGTGTGCGTGTAGATGGCACTCGTCGTACCCCCTCAAGGTGTAATGTCCGCTGTCTCGTGTTATACTCGTATATCTGATCGTGAGAGCAAGAGCGAGAGAGGAGGGCAATTTTAATTCAGAACGGACCTCTGTACTCCTGTTGCTCCATATGTATACATTACGCGGATGCACGAGTGTGTGTGATGATTTCCCCCCCTCGTTCCAACCCTTCGAACCCTCGGCCATAAGATCATTAGTAATCTTGGGTGGACACGACGGTGAATCGTTCTTCATTCCCGCTGATGCCTCTCGCCTGTTGGAGGAATCATATTCGTATGTCTTCCCTCGGCAGTCGTTGATCCAAAGGGCTATCAGGCCACGATAGAACCGGAAGAATCGTACTCGGATCAATGGAGAGATTAGCTTCTTCTCCTCCTCCTTCACCTCCTCCTCCTCTCTCGATCGTCTTTCCCTTCTGGTCCATTGTAAAAAGGATGCTGCTGGGCTGTCGTACCCATGATCATCTCGAACCTTCTTCGAGAATGCCAAGGATGAAAGATCGACTCGAGGGCATGAATGAACGTGCCCTGGCTACCGCGTGTCCTTCGGTGAATAACGATCTTTTCATTCGATGAGAAAACTATTTCGACTTTTTTAGATTCAAGGTCCAAAGGCTCCAAAGGTTTCTCGAGATCCAAGAAAAAATGGGTCGAATCCCAGGCGGGGCGACAGGTGGTGATGAATTATTAAATGCCATCATCAAAGATTTCATTAAAATCGATGTTGTTTCATTCGGCAGTGGCTGTAAAATCCAGCTGTGATAATTATCCTCGGCAACCTTGACCAGCAGGAAATTAATTGCTCGCCCCATAATTGACGCTCCCAGCAAGTTTGTCGCCAGCCGATACTGAAACGCCACTAACGAACGGCTGATTCGCCGTTGATTATGCCGAAGATGTGCGATAAACCCGCAAAGGAGAAGTCGGACAAGGGGTGTTTGAGGACAAAAGGTCACTGGTGTAAAATCAGGCGTCACAAATAAGCTCCGTCAAGCGACATTCGTCAAATGGTCCGTCGTGGCGATTCGTGACTTTTTTGAAATGTTGCAATTACGTCACAGAGTCGGAGGAGAACGAGAGAGGAAGCTGGAGGGTGGAGAAGCAAAAAAAAAGCAACGGCATCGACAAACCGGACAACGCGGCCCGCTCATTAGCACACCAGACCCGTTCTAACCTCATTGTTTAACTCCCGCGACTCTCGGTGATGGAAAATAAAAGAATTCGTGAGCGCGAGACCCAGCGTCGCGCTGCTCGCCGTGGAACCCCTTAAGAAAACCTTCTCGGGTGTGATATCCGCCTGGGTACGTATTCGCGCGGGTCGCAATGGGAGGAGGAGGATTCGCACGAGCGGCAAGATCAAAAAACACATTTGGCTCCGTTCTCTCTCCCTTTCGCGCATTTTTCAGGGGCGAGACTTTGACGCCTCGAAGAACACCGTTCCTGGAACACCGCGAGCACAGCAGACTTCTCCGCTACGTTTTTTCATTCATATTTCATTCCCCTCGAGTATCGAAATGTTCTCCAGTTCGCGAAAGAAACGACCAAACATTCGCAGTGAAAAAAGCATCGGGAAACGTGTACACGACCTTGCTCGAAAATTCTCCGCGCAGTTTCAAAGTTACAAATCTTCTTCTTTGATCATTCAAAGCTGATCCGTCAAGGACGCAGGAATGCACCGCCATGTCGGAGCCATTCACGGAATCTTCAGCAGGGAACGGTGTCATCGAGGTTGAACAACCGGACGAGAGAAAAGCAAGCTCGGAAGCGAGAATTAACGTACAATATCGAAGAAAAATTCAAAACGCGTCTTTCATCGCCCCTTCAAAAGCCTTTCTGTCCAAGACCCTTTGGTACCGAGAGGTCGCTCATCGCGTTCCTCCGCTCTCTCGAGCCTGTCTCGTCTCTTTCAATGACGCATGATCGATCGGTCAACCGACGGGAACAAAGTCGTTGCATCCCAGCGTTCAATGACGCTCCGCGAAGCTCATCGACTGTCCTTGAAAAGAAAATCGAGGAGCGTGTAATTTTTATTGCCCAAAATTAATGAAAAACATCGCGTCTCCCTCTCTCTCTCTCGTGAATCCTACGATCGAACGACGCCGCAGCTTCCGAGCAGGGTGAAGATCAGCCGAGTATCTGTAATAATCGATTCTGATTGCATTGAAGCCCGGTAGTAGTCGCGTTGATTGGCGCATTCATAAATATCCATTAGCGGACAATGTCGGTAATGATCGAGAGAGAAAAGAGGGAGAGTCGAGTGTACACGGGCTACGCCCTGGACCACACGACCATGCTCCTTTGGTATGCCTCTCGCGGTGAAAGGATCTTGGCTCCGCTACCGCGCGAGGAGACGAGATCCTTTTCCTCATCCTCTTCTGCTCCGAGAGCAGATCCTCGGTAGCCTCGACGATGATGAGAAACAAGAAACTGTTTGGTGTTTGGTCCACACGTGAGCTGCACCAGTCTCATTTTCTGTCTATATGCAGCGCGTATGTTTATTATTATTCTTATCATTATTAACATCCTTTACACTCATACACGGATGCTGGGTAGTATTAATCCTCTCGTTTCGCTCGTCCGTTCTCGGCTGTCCGTGCGTCAACGCGAGAAATCTCCCTTCGTCTCGTTTCTCGTCATCTCCATCCTTTTTTCGATCTCCTCACTTCAAAGTTGTTCCTTCGTTTCTTTTTTTTCCATTCCTATTCCCTCCTTCGATCTGCCATCCTCTCAGCCTCCATCTCTCCTCCCTCTTGCTTTGATTTTTCGTCCCGTCCCGAGGTACCCGAGTCCGATTTTGGGTCTGCTCCGGTCTATCGAAATCAACGACGATTGACGTCTCGAGATTCGGACGGTCGACGCGGAATACAGACAACTCGCGTTTTTAGAATGGAAATTAAGCGTATTCGATCCAAGACCCTCGAGGAGATCCTCTTTGTGAGATTTTAAATCGCGCGTGGGTGGAACATAACAACGTCGATCGTGAGAAAATATTCCGATGGATTCGCGTCGATCGAAGGAATTTTTCGTATCAATCGTCTTTGAGTTTATTCAAATTTTATCAATTTTTTTTATCCCCGATCGGAACGAACGGGACGATTTTTTCAAACGCACACGCACGTGGGATAATGCACGTGAAAACGCATAGCTCACGTGCACAAGGCAGAAAAGAGGGGAAAAAAATGCAAGGGAGAGAAAACAAAAATGGTGGGAGGAAGCTCGAGGCCCGGCTTACGGTTCCTTTGACAATGGGTCCGAGAGTTACCTGTTGAGTACACATACAGGTGACGCGATCTATAGGGGTATTTTATGAGACCCGTCTCCCCCCTCCCTCCCTATCGCCTTTCATTATACATCACATTTTATACAAATCTACAAAGATCCATTGCGTCGTATTTTATCGTTCGGAAATTTTGATTTCTCGCTTGTGTACAATACGCGAGCGCGTGTGTGTGTGTGTTGGTACGCTCGTTGCGTTACGTCAACGATGTGCCGACAATAATAGGAAAAAAAGAAGGAAAAAAATCGAAGCTCGCTCCCACGCCGATCAGCAGTCACGTGAGGGCGGATTACTTTAATAAATTTTCCATGGCGTGTTTTCGTGAGAGGTTGCCTCGTCCGTGTGCGTGTACGAGTACATGCGGTCATGTTCATTCACCGATCCCCAGTCTCGACGATCGACCTTTCTACCCTTACGATTATACGAGCGTTTTTTAACCCTCGATGAAATCGTTCGGGAAAGTGTTTTCGACGCTCGAGTCGAAAATAAGTGGGACAACGTCCTCGAATTTCGTCGCGCAGCGATTTCTTCGTCGCCTCCGGTCTATTTCCGCTTTGATATTGTTATTTTCATTGTTTTTCAAATTCAACGATGTAAACATGATTTTCTGCCGCGCGATCAACCTCGATTAATCGTTCCTGCGCATTTTCGTGATTTCGGCGTACGTTTTTGACTCCATTATTTTTTTTGTTTCAATTTTTGACGGGCGTGTAAATCATCACCGCGGCTCCCGAGAGAGAACGAGTGGCGCGTATAAATTAGAATCGATCAACCGACTTTTCCAAAACTTTCTCCGGATTAGCATCACGTCCGGCAGGTTATAATTTGTGGGCGACCCCCGCTGTGCCAATGGGCTGACGTTTCATGGCTCGTTCGTGTACACATACGTATATACACGTTTAAAAATTCGTAAAAGGTTCGCCTGCATCGAGGTTGAAGTGCACCCTCGTCAATATCGATGCACCCACAAAGGTTGGCCCTCATCTTCGACTCTCGGGACACTCCCGCCAGACCGTGCTCTTAAACCCCATGAGCAGCCTTCTCCCGCAAAAACCGACAGTTCATACACACACACACACACAGAGAGAGAGAGAGAGAGAGAGAGAGAGAGAGAGGAAGATCTTCCGCCTCTTATATTTCTCTCGTTCGAACGAATCTCCCGGCAAGACTTGATTCCAGCCAAGAGCGAAAAAGAGAGGGATCATCCCATGCGAACCAAATTAAACCCTGTCGGATAAATAACACGCATGTTACAATCGTCTTCTCTTTGTTCGCGATTTGACGTTTCTGATTATTATAGAGGCTGTAGTCTCTCTCTCGGCCCGATTTCATCCCGAAGCACGTACGAGAAACGAAGATGCGGGAGTCCGCAGTTTCCTCCCAGTCGCGATGAGAATTTTTCTTGGTTTTTTTTTCGTTTAAGAAGGATGTGTTTGATTTTTCGAGTTATAACCGCATTCCCGAATTGCGTCCGCTAGGAAAATGAGGGAAAATTTCGCGTCGAAGATGAACGAACTCGAGAAAAGTGCCTCGAGGCCTGCCGAGGTCCCGACACGTGACGCACAGACGTTCAAGAGTGTGTACAGTGTAATTGAGGATGAATATACGTATAATAATACCAAAAAAGGAGAAACGTTGCGAGATACATCAGGCCTGCTCAATCTCTCATCTCTCTCTCTCGAGAGAGAGAGAGGCTGACTCGAGAAATATCCGAAACATGCCCTTAAGGGACGTACGTACACTTTGTCTATAAGCAAACGTCTTCGGGATTTTCCATCTCCTCGTTAAATCGAAGAGAAGGAGGGAAAGCTAGAGGGAGATAAAATCTCGCGAGTTTCTCGAAAATCAGGCTGAAGCGTCAAACGCATATCGCGCGGCTGCTTTTCTCGTTATCGCGCGGCGAAAATTTTGTCCTCTCGCTGCTCGCGAGACGAGCAACTTTCTTAAACCCTTGAATCTTACGGTCGGAAGATTGCCTACGGTCGGTCGGAATAAAAAGATGGAAAAATCGAAATTCAGGCGCTTAAAATTCTCAGAGTCGATCGGAAAAAAAGGATCGTTTCTCGCGCACGATCGCAATCGATTTATGCGAAAAATTGTACGATTTCTCTGATTCGAAAGAACTAATCTCGAGGGCCGATACTTGTTCCGCTCGTTTATACACATCTACACACGCGTTTTAATCCCGAGGAAGCAACTTTTGAACAAGAACTCAACTAATTTTCAGATAGTTCGGTATCTCTTCTATATACTTTCATATATATACATATATATACATACACATAAGTATATAAATATCAGAGCCTCGTCCCGTCTGACAATGAAATGGCGAACGAGTCGAGTTTGAACGGCTGACACGCGGATACACGTCGTTCCTTGATTTTCGTCGGTGAGAATCGAGAAGAGGAAGATGAAAGATGGGAGGAAGATGAGAAGACGCGGATGCTGGGGGATACGGATGAATAGGATACTTTTGTTCTCGCGGGAAAAAGTTCCCAGGAGTTGTACGTGTCCCGTACGATCTTTGAGTTTTTTCGATCCATCGACGGTTTCCGTGATAAACAAAATGTTTGGTAAAACACGATAGAGACGTTTCAATGTGTCTTTTATGGGTTTTACACACATGGCCAATGGACCGTCCATCTTATCTCGTGTATATTATACATGTTTGTACATGGTGGAATACAGATGATGTCTCGCAACCGTGTGTGGCCGCGAGAGCACATGTATAAATACACGAGAAGATAGCCGCCTGTATAACAAGTTATGGCAGATAAATTTATAGCATCTCCACTGAAACGCCATTACTTTAAACGCACCCCCTCTCCTCTCCCTCGCGGTCGTCCTTTTTTTCTCTCTTTTCCCACCTCCTTCCTCTCTCTCGAGGGTTATCCTCTCGTCTCTCTCTCTTCAAACACACTGACTTTTCCGTCTCTCCGTGCAGCATCCGGGCGTGTATCCTCGCTCTTGGACGGGCTATTGGCTTTTACGATTTTTAAATAGCCCCCGCGTACTTTTATGCTCCATCCCGCGCCCTTCCCAGCGTGCTGTGCGGTGTACAAACACTCGCGGAGTACCCGTTCGTTTTCTCCTCCGCTCTCATTCTTCTTCTCATCTTTCATCTCTCTCCCCCCGGCTTTTTCGCTTCTTGATACTATTCTCGAACTGAGATCGCCGCAATTTTCAAAAAGACCCCGCGCACCGTGTACGCCTATTAAAAACGCTCGTTTTCAGAGTCTTCCGCGTTATTCAATATCCACATATGCCGCTTTATTCGAAAAATGAGTGAAAATTCAATTTCCCGCATTTCCCGTTGACCGAAAAATGAATTTCTAGATGCCGAAGCCGATTAAGGGTGGAAAAAAAACAATGACGATGTACGAACACGAGGACGAGCGGGTTTCCCCGATGGCCCGAGAACTCCGAGTTCTGGTGTACCTCCACGAGCATTCGTGGCCACAGAACACACTGTGGCTCTCTCGCCCTATAAGAAGTGATCGTTACTGCACGCCGCCCTATAATCTACACGGGCTAATGACGTCCATTACGTTACCGGACCGTCCGCTGAAGCTCGGTCCCGGTGAGACGTTCAAGCTCTTCAACAACGCGCTCTTCCGATACGAGACTTTTGCTCCCTTTCTCTCTCTCTCTCTCGCTTCTTCTCTTGGCCTTTTCCAACCTCTTTGCTTTTTCACCACGAGCATTACCGACCTTCCTCTATATCAATACCGATACTCGGGCACCACACACGTATACGCGAGGCGTTTCGCGTCGAATCGGACGGTCCTCCAGCTTTCGATCGTCGCAGCGATCGAGAGCGATTTTTCCCCAATTTTTCAACCCTCCCGTCGTCCTCGAGACACCGATCTTTCCTTGAAACTCGATCGAAAAAGGGACCGACATTTTTTCGATCGTGTCTGTTTTTTTCAAGTAATACAGATTTTACGTGGAACGCCCCATGGATGGTTTTGACCGTAAAGGATAACACACACGGTAGGTAAATGGCGCGCTGACGTTGGAGCCCGCTGAAGGGCCAGAAGAACGAAGCCTTTTTTCCTTCTCTCATCCCCGAGATGACTCTCAAAGCCCCGCAGCTGCGAAACTCTTGATTATTTTAATGGAATGTTTTCAATAATGATGTTCACACAAATGTCGCGCGATTCGAAACCGAGAAACGCGCGATATCTCGTCGATATTCCTCGCATTTACGTGGGCATAACCGAGGAACGACGGTCGCGATATGGACGTCCAAGAGCGCTCTGCCTCGTCGAATGATTTTTCATACCTTCTTTTTCGTCCTCAGACCCATCGAGCTGCCGCGAGCCTCCTCGTCTCTCTTCGTTCTCCGCTCCGGAATCTCTTTGCTGCACACCGGAGCATTTATTAATAGCCACCCTTGATTGCCCGCGACTAATTTAATGACAGAAGCGAGATCGAGATGCTCCTTCTTCGACGATTTAAAAAAAAAAACGTCTCGATGCGCACGACCGATTTTATCGGAGGTGCAAGATCCATCTCGGAACTTGGCATCCGGGACGTGATTTTTTCGTGATCCCGTTTGTTTCTTTTTTTTTCTGAAAAAAAATATTAAAATAAAAATAAAAAGAGTGCGTTTCGTCACGGGTTTTTTGCGCCGAAACGATAATAAATAAATAGAGAAAAGGAGGAAAAACATGTCAGAGACGATTCACGGCTCGTTTGGCTGATATTTTTCTCAGGCAATTGTGATTCCGGGAAGCATAAACGAGACGGCATCTTTTTCTCAACGAATGTACGTGCATGGCGAGATGCGAGCGTCGCGACGTTAATTAGCACATCGATTGTACGACGATGGTGGTACAGGGAAGAAAAATCCCTCGTTAAAAATGTTTCAAGAAAAATCTCTGGTTTATTATCCGGAACGCTCGAGTGTTTTACGCCGAGCGAGCGGAGATGAGAGCGAGCGAGATGAGGCGAGATTTTTTACGAGATTCCGCGCTGCTGTTTGAGCGGAGAACTGGAAAACCCCGCGCTCCTCTCGAGATGGCAGCATGCGTTTCGATGTGGCTTTGAGCCAAAGCTTTCTTTGCTCTCCAGCATCGGGGGATTAATGTGTATTTATGTATATTTTCCGAGCGCCTCTAAATTGACCCGCATCAGTCGCGGGCTTTCCGACTCTGGAAAAAAAGTCCGTGGAAGCTGAAGCGCACACACCGCACGCGTTTTTCATTTTTCACAAGAAACTGAACGCCGCATCGGCGTCGGGAAATCCAGCAAAAGTGATATTTCGTTTTTCGGAGTTTTGTCACTGAAATTTCGAGTTTTCGGGAAAAAGCCGGTGCTTTTCGTAATCGGCGGAAAATTTCCGATGGAATAGACTCTCGAAATATCGGAAATTAAAAGAAAAAAATTTTGACCCATTTTTGGCCACTTTTCCAGAAACGTCAAAAAGTCGAAATTTCAAATGATCATAACTCCGCTCCAAATTATGCTACGTAGATCTACAGGGGGTGTTTTGGAAAGCGCTCGAGTAGACTTGAAGAATGGCGCAAGTCGCATCCCGATAGCTAGATTCCTTCACTCTCAAAATCGATGTTGAAAATCGGCGAAAAAAACGCAAAGGGGTATGTATGGGAAAATTGGCGAAAATCGATGGTCCGACTTAAAAAATCCGCCAAAAATCGAAAAATGAAGATATCTGCATGAACCAAACGGCATTTTGAAGCGTAATCAATTACAAAGAGAACAAGGGCAAGTAGGATTGTCTACCTCAACTTGAAAAAAAATGGCAAGCATTTTAGTAAACAAACTCATTTTCGCAAAAAATGACAAAAAATTTCCGATTCTAAAAGTGATATTTTCCAGTCTATATTTCGTCGAAAACTCGATGAAACATCGAGTTTCGACAGCGAACGCTCGCAACCGCCATCCGTCATGAATTAAATATCAACCCTCTTTCACCCCCTGGCGGTCTCTCTCGTGGTACAGAGTGCATCTCTCTCTCTCTCTCTCTCTCTCTCGCTTTATGGCTGCACCGGTGAATTTCCGCGAGTGCAAAGGACCACGGAAGAGAGAAGAAGCTCAGAGCGAGAGGGCCACTGCAACCGTGATCAATGGCAAAAGTCGTATTTTGCGCCCAGCGCGATTAATCAAGTCGACGATGCGTCGTGTAATTATAACGAGAGCGAGAGCTCGCGAGCGCCCCGTTGCACACACCCGCGTTATTATTAAATATATATATACACCGACGCTCTGGACGTTTCGCAGCCCCTGCACACTTCGCCTCGGAGACCGGAAAAGAGACGCGGGTGGATAGCTCGAAATTGCCACGACACACAAAGTTGTCTCCTCTTTGCTTTCCGCGGTGCTTTCCTCCGCGAGAGGAATATGGAAAAAGACGAAGAGAAAGAGGAATAGTTTGCTCTCGCCCGGTATACAACGTTGGACTCCATTTCGAATCTGAATAATTATTTTCTGTACTAACTTTAGATTTTAGATACTAATACGAGTGTGTCGCTCGTTGGCGTAGGTAAAATGTAGGCAAAGTCTCTCTCCTGTCACAATCGCCAAATTTATGTACGATACGAGCAGATATACGAGTCTAAGTTCACCAGCACGCCGCATTATTTATCGGTGAACGTAATTGATCGCCCTGTCGCTCAGCGTATGACTCTCAGCCGCATATTCGCCCGGGAAGATATTTATTCCCACCAGCGAGAATGCATTCGAGCGATCCTTTTTTACGAACAAAATTAACGTGAAAATGACAGTCACGAAAAAAAATTAGGGGTAGTTTTTTGAATCGGCGATCTTCGAAGGCACTGTCTGTGCGGGGACGCGCAACGTCGCGGAGGGTTGATTTCCCATCGCCCCATTTTCGGCCAATTACCCTCGATGGTTTCCTCGATGTTTGACGATGGGATGATCGACTTTTCAAAGTGCCGGGGCGCAGACTCGATCCGAGAGAAAATACTTGCTGTGTTTTGTTCGGTTATCGCGCGGAAATACATACGCACACAAACCGAGAGATTATCCGGAGAAGGATGACGATGGAGGGAATCTTTGAAGGCTGAGGGAAAAAAGGGCGTATTTCAAATTATCTCGAGTATTAATTTTTAACGAATCAAGGCCTTGCGAAATTTCTAGCGGGATTACACGCGGGAACATTCTTAGACGCCCGACTCTCGGTTCCCGAGCAGCTCGCGTCTCTTCGAGAGTGATCGTGATTGCCGCGTGGTTCGCGTGTTTGTGCTGTTCCTGTGCGAAAACGAGAGATGAGACGATGACAGGCGAGCGAAGAAAACGATGAGAACGGAGGCTGTGTGTGTTTGCGCGTATAGGATACTTTGCGCCTCGTGCCGATAAAGTCGATGCGAGATTAGAGGGTGGCATTGTGCTTTGAGGGTTACCTTCAGTCTCAGCGACCCTTGTGACTCCTTTCCCATACCTTATATGTATTCCAAGGAGCGTTGTAGCAACAGCATATTAGACGAGAGGCAATAATTACAAGCGTTGCTCGCGCGAGGGATGAGAAAACGACACGAGAGAGGATGACGAAGAAAGACGGCGCGTTAAACGCAAGGGAGTTACAACACAACCCACGGCGGAGCTCTTACGCTGGTGTGCAGAAGCTCTCTTTGACTTTATCGATTGCTCGGGAATTAATAATTGCACGTCAAGCTGTTACAGGCACGGAACGTAAATACATGAATTTACATATGCCTCTACATTGTATATACATAAATGCACAGGGTGTCGCGAAACTCGATGTTTACGCATCGATGCCACATTCGGAACGAAATTCCGAGGCGAAAAGTCCTTTGGTACTTTTTCGTACGACCAAAACCCGCGGAGTTATCGAGCGCGAAAGTTGGAGCCAATCGAAGGCGCGCTCTCCCCTCTCCAGGCGCGAGCGAACGCCTCCCACTGGCCCAACTTCGCTGATCGATAACTCGACGGGCACTCGTCGGATCGAAAAGTGCTCAAAGACTTTTCGACTCGAAATTTCGTCCCCGATGTGGCGCCACATCAACAGCATCCATTTTTCGGACACCCCTTGAGTGTATATTCTCCACAAGTCTAATCGCTTTTATTAACGATGAAGATTCCCGCATGGAAAATTTTCAGAGTCGCAAAAATGGAACGGTGTGTGGAACAATGAAATTTTCAGTAATTACAAGACGACAGAAATTTTCTCGATATTAATAATCGTGCTACAAACTTTCGTGACGAGCTGTCAGACACGTCAGTCGTTTGCTCTCCACTCTGCAACTTAAAAACGAAAATCATACGTTTTCCTCGATGATTTTTTTTGTTCAATTGCTGCGCACGTTGCAACGTCGTCTATTTTTATTTTCTCGATAAAAAATTCACGTCTCCTCGTCTTTCTCGATTTTTAAATGCATAGCTCCGAAAAAAAAAAAAAACGTTACGAGAACACAGCATTTCCCTCGTGCTCGTTTTGTTGCCTCGTCCGACACGCTGGTGGCAAGAAGAGGAAGTGTTTCGTTCGTCCCCATAAGTATCAGTTATCCTAAAAAACATACTCATTTAATTCGAGTCCCTTTTCGGAATCTTAGGCCACGGTTAGGCTCGTAAGATATACATATTGCACGTATATACACGCACGTGTATTTGTGAATTCTATATCGATATACCGTGGTATATATACGTGTTACGATATCGCGTGTACGATCAGGACCGATAAATTAACCAAGCCGTTCGTATAAATCCTGTCTTCGCTCCTTATAAATTTAGGCCTTTTGCCACAGACGCGACGGACAGATAGACCCACGCCGTCGATTTTACTAATTTTCTGTCGTACCCCTCTCGAAAAATAAAAACGAAAAAAAAAAACAGCATAGAAAAATAAATAAACGAAACGAAAAAAAACTCTCCAGTCGCCGTGGACCATTTCGCTCTCTTTCAAAAGCGAGATCCCATGCTGGTTGGCACACACCGGACACAATGAGAGCCAACCCCTCGAAATAAAGAACCGGCGAATTCTCTCGCGCCTCTTTTCTTCCACCCCCCTCTTGCGATTTTTTTTTTTCCACCTCGTCGTTAGATATTATTTGTTTTTGTTATTTCTTCTTGTATTTTTTTTTCTCCTTTTCATTCTTACTCTCATTCTCGTCATTCGGTCCTTTACGCGGATGCTGAGGGGGTGTGTCTGTGTGCGTATGGGTGAAGACCATGGCGATATTTCGTGTATATTCCCCTCTCATCCCTTCGCCTCCATTCACGATATGTTGGCCCTGCGTATTTGCTTTTTTCGCGTCTTCTTTTTATCTTTTTCGTGGTCCATTAGGGAGGCCCACGTATCAATTTTTCTCGGTGTGCAAAGCGTATTCTCCACCTCCGACGTTCGCCTCGATGCATTCTGCGAGAATGCATCGAGAATCCTCTGTCCGAAAGAGGCGGAAGAGAGAAAGAGCCGATATGTAGTTCGAGATGAACGCGGGGGATGCTGCGGGAGGAGAAATACGTGAGACGCGAAACGTTTAGCGATTTTATTCGCGTCATCGCCTCTCGCGCTCGTCCAATACGTGTGTCCACACACACGTATCGGAAAGTCGTGTATTCTCAATATCGAATTAACGGAACGAACCCAATGGTGTGTAAAACGAATAGACCATGAAAGAGATCAAAGGTCAGAATCTCACATTCTCTTATCGCAGCTGCGAAATCGAGGATCGGCGCGCGTAGATTTATTAATTTCAGCCTCGGCCATCGTTTATCCGCGTGTATTTGAGAACGTGTGTCTACACGACACACGGCGAGAATATACAGATAAATTTATTTTCTCTTCGATAATGCTCGAAAGGTGTGTTTCGGAAAAAAAATTGTTTGAAAAAATTTGCGCCGGACGGATCGAAGTATGCATTAATAATAATGGGAAAAACCGGTATCACCGCGAAGCTCGTTCGATCTTTGCGGATACGTCGTTTTTGCCGTATCTTTAGACAGGACTTTCATCTCTCGTATTATTAACGAGTCACGTGACATTCCACCTCGAGTTTATCGTTTTTCATCGAAACTCGATTTTCTCTAAGCTGCACTAATCTGTCGAAAATGATGATGGATTCCAATGACAATGGAGGAAGGAAAACACGTCGACGAGAGGAACCAAAGATTTTATTCATCTCCAGCATCCATTTTTTGATTGCAAAAAAAACCGTTGGATCTGCAGGGTTTGCATACTCGCCTCGGGGATAAATTCCGATATAATCGAGGATATACTCGAACCCGATGAATAATCGAATTGCCGATTTTTCTCTCCTTTATTTTCCCCCGAATTTCATCCGTTCGGCGCAGCATCCGGCGAATCCCACGATTTACGACGCATCTCAAAATCGAAAGGGCGATAACGAAAGCAAAAAAAAGGCCACGGAAAACGAGCGAAAGGAAAAAAGAAAACAAAAGTTTCTTAATAACGCGTCTCGAGAAATTCTCGTGGAGATTAACGCGAGTGGAAAAAAAAAGGAGGAGGGAGAATCAAACCGCGAAGAGAGGAATTAAAGAAATTCCGAAGAAACCGGATTACATCGAGATGCATGCGCGGAATATTATAATGAAATCGATTTTGATCTGGATCTATGATATTTCGAAGCTGCTATATTTAACCCGAATATAAATCCTCCTCTCGCGTTGGCCTATGAGTCACACCGAAACCGAAATTCAAAAAAAATCGAGAGAGAACTAGAAAAAAGGAGGAAAGAAAAGAGAGTCTCATTCTTTAATACGTGCCTGGAGGCTTCCGAGCTCCCGTGGCGAAAGACAGCCAAATGATATATGCCCGGTGATTTTTCTTACCGGGGCGAAAGTTGTGAGGCCTCTGTAAGAACATATTTATAAATGAGTGCATATAGACATACATATATACACATGTACGTTCGTATACGTATATATTCACCCATTTATTTTACCTGCCGAATTACCTTGTTCTCATTTCGCAATTTTACAAGAACCGATTTTACCTGAAAGGCGTACAGTCATCCCGAGGAAAGTCGGAGCCGAGGAGGGAGCGAGTTCAGCAGGTCAAAAACTGGAGCAGAGATTCACCAGGGGGCGCCATATTGAGCCTCGAAGGTCGGGAAATGTGGGTGAAAATAAGATCCCCGGTAGCCGAGAGGACTTTCAGCCGGATCCTAATTGCTCTCGGTAATCGAGGAGCCCGCAAAACTCGAAGGAAGCCCATTTTCGGTGACCAAAGTGACTCTCGAAAATGATGGCACCCTTTGGAAATTCGTGACGAGGATCTTTGCATTCTCAGGCTGATTTTTTTCGAAACTCCGTCGAGGCAAGAGCGATCCTGCCACCGAGATGGAATTTCATCTCGGAAACTCGTCAATGTCCGGAAGCTGCGACGCTTCTTCGACTCGGCTCGATCTCACAGCAGGATGTTGTGTATATAAACGCGTCTCTCGACGACTCGTTCTCGTCTCAATCACGCCGGAGGCTCCGGCGTATTGTTCGTTCGATGATGAAATCGGCATGTCGAAAGATGAGCAATCGGCAGCGAGGGAGTATCAATCAGAGAGAGAGATTTCGGGCGATTTTATCACCCTCCATCTCCGTTACTCTTTCCCCCCCCGCCATGTTTGTTTCTCAACGAAAACAGGCACTCTGAAGCCACTCGTAAAGATCGCTCCGACGATCCTCCGTGGAGCATCGATTCGAGATCGTTATTGTGGTCCATCGCTAGGGAAATACACGGCTTCGATATATTCAAAGATACAACTTCTTCTCTTCCACACAGGGACACGTTTATCGGTATGTACAATGTGTGGTATGGGTATATACACGATGTATATAAGCGAGATGCGCGAGCTGGGAGCCGCGCCCAGGCGTACTCCCGCTCGTAAAATAAATCGGTGACATCCTGGGAGGCTGGGTAGGCGATTTTTGTGATGGGCATGCCTCGATGAGACCACTGGTATAAAGACGTCACGAAAGTATAGAGGTGAAGAGCGAGCAAGTGATCTGCCTCCACCTTCGCTCCCGCGAGGGCTCTCGATCTCTCGCGTTTCTTCTCCGGTCGAAGATGAAACGCCGGGCATCGTGCTGCTCGGACTCTGTACGTGCGTGACTCCGTACATGCATGTACATCGGCAAATTAATTCGTCAGTCGACCGAAGGAAAGAGACACGGATGAGAAATACGAGTGCAACGGACGACGGTCAACGAGATGAAAGATGAAAATAATTGGTCGAATAACTCTCGCGGCATTGTGAAATCGCGAATCTTTTTAATCATCGATCGATTGTTGCTGCTTTGCGCAGCGATGACAGATATATTTCACTCGGAGCATTAAGGTGGCTTAGCCAAAGGCGCGAAGGTGTCGCACGGTTTTATATATATATATATATATACTATACTATATGTACCACATAAAAATATGTAAAGTACAAGAGTATCTGGAGTGGATTCTCCCCAGGTATATGATTCTGCCTACGCGTTAAACCGAACAACGGAACCACACCCGGAACGGGGACAATGGTCGCGACGGATTTTGCCGCCCGCACCTTACCCCCCTCTCTCTCTCTCGCTCTCAAACTTTCCTCATCCTTCTTCATCCTCGCCTTCCTCCTCCTCCTCCTCTTCACTCTTGAATTATGCGTTAGACTCTGCCCCGCGGTTTGTTCAACCGCAAAACGTTCTCCGAGCCGCGATCTCTTCGATCGCGAGCTGCACACTCGCATCGAACGAAAGAATCGAGCGAAAAAGCGCGAGGAGAAAAGAGACCGAGTGAAAAAGTCGAAAAACGTCGAGAGAGGATCACCCGTCGCGTTGGTATCCGAGTGGTGGCGCTGTAAAATCGAAGAAAACCTGTTGATCCTACCATGCGTGGCTCACGCATGGTAGGATGAATAAAAGTGTCCGGCTGGAGGCATTTCGATGAGATCTCGATAGAAATAAACAATCCCATCTTATTTCTTTCCCGAGTCGTCTCGTTTTCTGCACGAGTCTATACATGCATACGTTCGACTATACAATTTTCATACACACATTCTCTCCACCGTAATGTTGTATCGAGGTACGATATTAGCCTGTCTTTCCGCCATAAAAACGTTATTAAGTGAAGACATTTCAGTGACTGCCCGTATGGAGGCGAGCGAGCGAGCGGTCAAACGATCAGCTGCGGGGGACTCTCGCGGGGCTAAATTTAAATTGACATAACTAATAATAATCGGACATATTCCGGCAGGAATGACGATAAATTTGTCCCTCCCCACCCGCATCGAACGTACCATTTTTACCCCGTATTTATCTGTCGTATAAAACACTATACATCTACGCATATGTTTGTTTATAAAATTTGACGCATAAATACAAGACGAGACGCAGGAACCTCGATCGAGACGACATCAATTTCAATCAGCTCTGCTCTTTTATTCGGCCGTGCTCCCTCTTGCGGGGGGAAAAGCGAGGAAAATTGACGGAGCGTCTCGTAGATTTTCCCTTCATTCTGTATTCAATTTTTTTTTTCGAAAAAAATCCTTTCGACGCATCGAAATACGCGCTGCGACGTTAATTTCTTCTCCCAGCTTGGGAAAAAGAGATCAAGCGTGTACTCTGGTTTATAAAAAACACGACAATGCAGCCGAGACGGAAGAATTTATAGCGCGATGAAAAATTTTCGCCGGCCAACCATGGCCACCCTTTTTCCCCTTTTACTCCTTTTAAGGGTTTTCACGCAACAGCGACAATGTCGTTTCTTGCATTATTTCGTAATTTATAGCCCTTCGTGGTCTCGAAAAAAAAAAAAAAGAAAGAACGGGGGAAAAAAAAACGAAGGAAAATAGTTTCGTTCCTCGCTTCGCGTACAATGCGAAAGAGTGCAGCGAGGTGAGATCCTCCGACGATTTATACGTCACAGGGCGAAAGATATCACCGATGGAGGGTTGCAGCAGCTTCCACTCTTTTTTTTTTTTCTTTTTCTTCTTTTTTTTCTCTCTCTCCCGTGTCTTTCATTCAAACGACACTATCTTTCCACGAGGTACACATATAATAAGATGTGAATTTCCCAACAGCCTCCATAGAGAGACGTACGTATATTATTATATCCGTACGCGTCTCTCGGAAAATTACCGTGGCGATGAAAAACGGCCAGAGTTTCATCTCTTCTCTCTCTTTCTCTGAATAATCTCCCAGCTGGACCAGGGATGCTGCGAATAAAAACCGGACGAAACCGTCAGCAAAGTTGATCAGAGTTTTTTCCTCATCGAAGATCGTCTTGCCGACGACGAGAGGCTGAAAAGTGATAAACAGAAAGAGAGAGAGAGAGAGAGAGAGAGAGATGAGGCAGTGGGAGGGTGGACTCTCAAAAGTTCTTCATCGGAAAGGTGGCAGCGGGAGAAACGACGAGAGTGAGAAACGAAGAAGATGAACCAAGAGCGAGAAACGGGGATGAGCTCATGCGTAAGAGAGCGAGAAGAAAATGTACCGGAGAGATCCGCAGCTTCCATGAATTATGCATGAAAGCTTCGATTCACGGATTAAGCGCGAGTGAGATAAAACTTTGAGAGAAAAAGGCCAATCCTCGACATTTTAGTGTCTCGCGTCTGTTCTTCGTCGAGCGAGAGCGAGAGAGAGAGAGAGAGAGAGAGAGAGAGACGAAGATGAGAGAAATCCGAGATATTACCCGCGGCGTTACGTACCCATGGCGAATTGCGAGAAGAATTCATACACCCGTTAATACACCGCGTTGGCTGTACAGAATCCTGGAGGGAGAGAGAGAGGGAGATACCGCTACGGATACGGATGATAATATCGTCAAAAGGGACATGGAAAATCCATGCAAGAATGACCAGCTAGCGAGATCTAGTTTCGTCAAACAAATGCTCGCTACGAGCATCACTCGTTTATACACCCCTGGTATACACATGCACGTACACACACAAAGCCAATCCCACCGTCTACAGTCATGCTTTTTTGGGGATGCTAACCGAAAACTCGCTCCGTTTCCTTCTATTATTTTGTCACAACGTGTACGTCTCGCCCACCCGACGAAGAATACACAAACGCACTCTTTCTTCATTATTATACCGTGAAAATGTGCATTAAACGTGTACACCCCGCCAGCGACGAATTCAGACTTTACCGTCGATTCTCAACGGTGGCACTCGTCGTGTTCGTACGTTCGGTGCACGTCCTTATAAATTACAAATTCACTGGCGCGTTCGATCATTGTCCCAGCGGGTGTATTTCGCCCGTTCGACTATACGACAAGCAAAAGTTGACGCGATTCGTTCGACGGGGTGCTCCAAAACGAGGTAAAACAAAGAAAGAGGGAGGCGAGACGAGCACAAACGATTTCGTCCCAAAAGACAATGATTTCTCCCTCGATCGATCAATCCATTTCCGGTGGAGAGAAAACCCGCGTGTGCGCATAAATTTCCATCACCGTCGTTCTACCGGGGGACCAACAGCAGGCTGTGTACTTACTGACAAAAGGCGTCTCTGTCTTTAAAAAAGAAGAGCGCAGATTCGGGCGAATAAGAGGATGCGGAGCGAGTCTGATTCAACGTCTCGAAATCATCGCGGCTGCGTCCTTACGTCGGTCGAGGCTGAGAGGGCGCGGGGGGCAGGGAAAACGACGAGATACGAGGGGAATCCGTACGCGAGGACTCGACTGAATCGTAATTCGAGAAAGAAGCAACGAGAGCCACAAACGGTCACGCTGCATTCTGGCACGCATTGCACTTTTCGAGATGGTTATTTGATAGGATATGCCACAGCGATGGTTCACGTAGCGTGCGTACACACGTGTACGCACGTGCACACACACACACACACACACACACACACACACACACACATGGAGATAAACAGGCGTATCTGCAGTAAGCATCTTTGGCTCTACACTAATTCAGGATAAAAAGACGCAAAGACGAGTCGGCGAGTGTGCGCGCGTATAAGACAATATCGCGAGGGAAGACGGAGTAGATTAGAACGATATAATTACAGCATTAACATAAGTCAGAGCGTTGTACAGAGCGCACATGACACGTACAAACGCGTGCGCATACAGTCACGTACGACCCTTTGTTCCGTTGCATATTCAACGTCGAGAGCACAGTGGTACAAAGCAGTGGTACAAAGCCCTTAATATACTTTTACGAAGGAACACGTATGCCTCCGCAGGGTGTATCAATGACGATCTTTACCTCGTTCTTTCCGTTTCCACCTCATTGTGATTCACATCTCGGAGGAAGCGATGAAGAATGTGAGGAAAAATCGCGTGGAGGAGAGACAAAGACTTTGGGATTTATTTCCGTCTCGAGTTTGGTGCGGCCAATTTTAGAGTCGCCGGTGTATCGTCAGGACCAGAGAGAGAGAGAGAGAGAGAGAGATTTTTACTCGTTCATACACGCGGTCTTGGAGTTTGCACGGCCGAGGTCGCGAGGGCCTCGCGACGCCGACGTCGAAGCTATAACTGGATGGTAACTAATGAAGCGGTAATCATAAAATAAGGTGGAGCGAGAGGCGAGATGCTCGCTGGCGAACGCACAGCATCCCAGTCGAGCGAAATGAAGAAATAAAATGTTTATACGTGTTTGTGTATCTCGGTGTTTCTCGCGTCCGCGATATACGCCGGATGAGCAACGAGTGTCGTGGAAAAGTTGGCGGTGTGCGACACACTCTTCTTCTTCTTCTTCTTCTGCTGCCTCCATCTTCGTCTTATTATCATTCCTCCTCTTTGAGCTTCTCAGCTTCTCATCTCGTTTTATCCGAGCCACCGATCGCGTAGATTCCGAGAAGCGACCGAAACAATATCATAACTCGTGCTGTGCCCGGTCCGTGCCTCTCTCGAGCAGAGCGCCGAACGAAAACTCATCCTCCGACCTGATCCTTTGCCATAAATATAAACGCACTCGCCTGCTCTTCATATCGGACTTCTCCCAGCCTCCCAGAGATTCTCCTCCGAGCGAGACCGTCGGGGCGCGTCAATGTTCCTGGCGCACTCGTGATGACGGTAATGACAACGCCGTCAACAATCGGTCGTCATTGAAATTCCCGATCGCGCGTCGATTCGTTCCTCGGATTTATAAATACATTCCCCACCGTCGGTCCAAGCATCAATTCCATCCGATTGCCATCTCACGGATAAACCTCGCTCCTCGCCGCCGTAACCATCGATCCAATATCCGTTTGACAGTAATCTCACGCGCGTGGTTCGTCGAAACGACGACAGACGGAATTGCCCCTTTCCACGAGGATTTATCACCGAAATTCTTCGCTTTCTCGGTATCGATAATCCGGCCAGCCGGTCGATGGAATCGATTCACGAGAGGAAAAGGAGAAATCGTCTGCACGTTTCCAAAGAATCTCGACGAATTTTCAAGGAAATCCCGTAGCGGGCAGTGGGAATGCACTTTTGCAGGACGCCAGACACTCTTGGTGCACTCGGGATTCGAGGGAATCAGAGGGATGCTGCGAACAAGTGGGTTTTCCAACGTCTGGTCCAGCGACGGACTTGGACACTCGTGGAAGCGCGAGAAAAAAAAGGAATCAGCGGGGAACTCGAACGTTTCGGCTACTGGCTGTTTTGACCTTGTAATTTATCGGTGAAAAAGAGGAAATCTGCGTTCGCGAGTGTTTCCCATGCGCTTATTTTATTTCGCTACCCAATATCGCTGTTACCACGCCATTATACGGCACGTAGACCGGGAGAGTGGCCGTTCGATGTCCGCTGGGCAGCACTCGAGTTGGCTGAGGTTAGTTATGGAGCCGCACACGCGGTTACAAAAGTATTTGAATCGCCGTCGGCCCTTGTAAGACGTCAAAAAGTCAAAGGGAAACCACTAAAATCAGTTAGGGATCTCAACTACACGCGGGAGTGCGCGTGGGACCGAGAGGAAATGATGATGGTCTCTGGGTTATATACGCGCCAAGTGCTCCAAGTGGTCATCTTCCTTCCTCTTACGGGCGAGCCCTCGCAGCACGGGCTGTTTCACTCTCTCATGGTCGTATTACGGCGTGTATAGCTCTGTGAAGAAGGACCAAGACGCACACCGACGTGCGGAGCAAACGGTATGGAGAAACGGACAGGGAGAGAAGGATGATAATAAAAAATAAATGAACCGAGAGAGGCAAGAGGAGAAAAGGACGAAAGCGAAAACGAAGGAAACACAGGAGGGCCGGGAGGGAGGGGGAAACACGAAAAGGAAGCTGGACAGTGGGAGAGAAGAGAGTTGGCAATGGAAGACACGAGAGATGGGCGGTTTATGGAAATTTTTTCCTCCCTGGACCCGTGAAGAGCGGCGCATCATTCTTGTTTGGATGCGGCCAAGGCCGAAAGTCACGCGATACGAAAGAGGGTCAAGATTCAACGCGAGAGTCAGCCTCTGAGCTGAAGAAAAAATGTACGCGTCGAAATCAAATATCATTCGGATCCCCGGTCATCTCAATTTCCCCGCGCGAGTCAGAGTCCCCCCCTCGTCCTTTGCCGCGTTGAACAGCGGGGCCTTGAGCAATTTGATTTTTGTTGCGGCGGAGGAGGACAATGCCTCGCGGGATCTCAGGAAGCTGCTCGCGGTTGCCCGACGCGTGGGTACGTATATTCGCCCATGAGAAAACTGCCAAGGGATGCTGCGCGCGTATCTTCCGCGAGTACGGTACGGCGGGAGGAGAAGAGGCAGGAGTGACCATCATGGAGCTTTGAGAGAGGAAAAAGAGACGATTCCCGTGCTGGCGTATTCGAGATGCAAGCGCCAACATGCGGAGGAAAACTTGTTATGCTTTGAGAGATATGACGAAGCCCCGCGGAATACATAATTTTGCAAAGACAAAAATTTCGCGGTCGTCGCATCGCTCGTTGCGACTCGCATTTTTCCTTCTTCCGTACGAAACGTTCGCCTCTCATCCTCTCCCTCGACGATTCTACACGCCGATCTCTCGCAGCCAGCACCGGCTGGCTCTTCTCCTCTCTCTCTCTCTCTCTCTCTCTCTCTCGTCTCTTTCTCCTTTTGTTTTGCCTTCTTTTTCCTTCGTTACAACGTGTCTACACTAATCCTCGTAACTCGAGGTAACTTGGCTACACGTCCTTTTATCTTTCATCTCGCGCATCAGCATCCCTTTACCCCGACGACGATAAACGTCCTCGGGGAACGAGAAATGTTTTATCAAAGGACCAAATATAAAATCCATCCGCATCTTTTCCTCGTAATCCGACGATTAAACCCCGTTGGTATTATTTCGATCTTCAGAATCGCCATTTTTGAACGTCGCTCGAACCGCGAAAGCATCATCAATCTCATCGCTTCTATTTTCTCATCGGTACCTCGTCTCGCGCGCCAGCCTCTATTGCGCCGATGAATCAGACTTTTGTTTGTACACCTTCTCGGCAAGACCGATCGCTTTCATCGCTTCTGAGGTAGTTTTTTTCTTCTCTTTCTCTCTGGTAACGCGATAAAGACCCCGGACGTACTCGCGACGCCGCTTTGAGAGGCTCACGTACGGTTGAGTCATAAAGTCACGAAAAATCATTCCAAAGCTTCGAGAACCGACTTTGTGAGACGTTCGAGGAATTTGATGTTGTATATGTGACGGATATAATAGCCCGTGTTCGATCTGCCGGTCGAAGCAACCACGTTTCGACCTGGAGCAAGCGAGATGAAAAAAGAAGCAAGATGGAAAACGTGATATGGAAGAGGAAAAAAAAACGAGAGAGAGAGAGAGAGAGAGGATCGCGCTCGTGTCCGAGGAACGAGTGGGTCGTTGACGAGCAACTGTTTAGACATTACGCTCTGCTTCCTCGTAATCTCTACCGATCTCCTCGGCTGGATCTACGCGTTCCATCGCACCGTCAAAGCGGATCCTCTCTCGGCTGTACACGTTGCCGAAAAGTTTGCACGAAACACCGGCTCCTCGCGGGCGCATGATCTCCTTTCCTCATTTTTTTCGCACCGCAATCAAAGGTTCATCCTCAGAGTGACGCTGGTCGCTCCTGCATCGAACGCGTTCCACCAGCAGCGATACCCATCGAGTTTGAGGCGTCTTTCCGATCGTGTTGCCGATCTACATATTACGTTTTTTCGTATTTCTGGATTTTTATATATCTCTACGGATCATCGGGTACCCGGCACGACGGACCCAAGAGAAATAAAAAACTAAACGTGTCAAGCAAAGCGTCGAGAAGCTGGAACAAGGGAAACGATGGGGTATGGTAGGTCGTATTGTCGGGCTGGTCGCGCTGTGGAAACTTTCCAGGAGAGAGCTGTCGACGTTGACGGATTCTCGCGATCGGCTCCTCGGATAGGCTTCTAGACTTTTTCCACATCCTTCTTGCCCTCCCTCCCTCTCTCTCTCTCTCTCTCTCTCTCTCTCTCTCTTTCTCTCTCTCTCTTGAGAGTCTACCGATCAGTCATGCACCTTGAGGACTTTTCCTAGCAATCGGTGCGCTCTCGGGTCACCGAAAGAATTCCGTTTGTTGAAAAGGATGCACCGATACAGACTCGCGCAATGAAACACGGTTCACGTTCGGTGGAATAGGAAATTTATTGCCGGCCCCACGTTGGATGAGGGTATCGGGAGGCCTTGATGCATCGACGCATACGCATCTTTTGCCAAACGAGTCTGTTTTCCCTCCTTTTTCGTGTTTTCTTTTTCTTCTTTTTTACCATTTCAAGAGTCGGCTCACGTTTTAACGCTGCAAGTACAAAGGTCGAGTTGGAGAACAAATCGGTATTCGACGTGGCGATCCGAGTACACTGATTTACATCGAAAAGGAAGATACATGGGAATTTATTCGACGACAAACACGATGCAGCGTAATTCCGTGGTTCCGACGAAAATAACGCCCGAGAGTCCGTTACTTTTTCTCTCTCGCTCCTTTCGTACGAATTTATCATCTCTCGAATCGCTAGATCAGCCGATAAACGATACTTTGATCACGTAGCATACACATTGGTAAATACGCGAGTGAATTAAAAATTCTGCATTCCGGGAACTTGATGTTTTTATTTCGTCACACGAGGACGAAACATCTGTGGCCTTTATCGTCGCGGTAATCGCGATCGAATCGATAAGGAGGTAAAAAAGGTGTTTGGAATAAGAAATGTCGTACCTGTATCGATATTTTCGCACTCGGGCAATAAGAAATCGTGAGAGATTAGCGATCGCAATCGCCTCGATCGGTTTGCTCGAGGAAATCGTATCTCGCGTGTGTCTCGTCATTAGCACCGGCGAGTTGCGAATCGTTTACGAAGATGAAAAGAGAGAGATAACGGGAGAAAACACGATCATTACGCGTACTCGCAGCGTTTGCTCGCGAATACGTTACCATTGGATTCCGGTGTCTTGTACGAATTTCAAATTAGAGTCCAACGACGGCCTCGCCGGATTGGAGGACGGGAGAAGCGAGAGGATGAGCCCCGCGTTTCCTCCCTGGTCCAGCTTATCAGTCCTAACCCTCGTGGCAACCGCGCGGGGATGTCCGCAAAAAGACGACATTCCCGCGGCGCGGTATCATCCTCTGCGGCGTCAAGTTTTATTTAGAAACCAAATCCGCCAGTTCGACGGGTCGCGAGAGAGAAAATGGGGTATAACTCCAGTGTCCGTCTTTGCGCCTGGTTGGCAAAATGGGTATCGAATCTACACGCCAGGTGGACGCTCGTGTGCCAAGGAAAGCGGGCCATCGCGAAAAGCCAAAGCGTTTCGTCATACGACCAGCGCGGGATGCAACTTAATATTTTCGTCGGTCCCTCGCGGGCCCCCTCAAAGTCCCGTCGGATTTACCGAGGATCTGGTAACATAAAAATGAACCCCACAGCCGTGCACGCAACACCGTTCAAATCGCGGCAATGAAACAAGCGGAAGACGATGCGCGAGAAGCGGGGAAAAAAGAGAGAAAGAGTCTGACCGCATATGCGAAAGCAGCGGAGTTTAATACGGTCCCCCGGTCAAACTCGCACACTCGCGGGTTAGACGACACCCGAAATAGAGTCATCTCGAATGCCAGGAATCTCAACGAAAGTACCGGCTGCGGTAAATACATATATATGCACGTGTGAACCATGTATATGTATGGGTACGCAAGTCGAATGCGAGAAATCGATGAACTTGCCCGATACCGATCTTTCTTTCCTTTTTTTTTTTTTTTCTTACTTCATCAACGAACTCGACAGTCGTTCAAAGGCTTTTCGATATATCCTCTCGCTCGACGGTATATTTTTTCTGCTTTTTTTTCTCCCTCTTCCCAACCGTCCGGAGAAACCTCGCCTCGTGAAACATATAGATTCTCCCGAGATTTCACGATTTTACGACTCCACGCGGTTTAGAGTCTCCGCAGCTACGATCTCTTCTGATGCCATCTTTCCGAGTCATTTTTCTGGAATATATACTTACAGCGTTATACAGACGTTTATGGCTCTTGCTAATTAAACGCTTTCTCACAAAAACAAGAAATAATCGATGTGCTCGTCACGCGATCGGTCGAATTGACGATAATAAACATCGCCGTACGTCGTTCGAGGTGTGTCGTCGAATTTTCAGTTCTTTCGATAAATTTCGTTCTTTTTCCCCCGGCCCTTTGGAATTATATAGATTCTCTGAAAACATAAAGATTCACGTGAGATCGCGGCTCGGACGACGAGTCCCGAGACGATTTTTAATCTCTCGCACGTTCAATCTCCGAATCTTTTATCGATTTCACGTATAAATTTGTCATCGATACCGGGACGGGAATGTGCGAGGGAAAATGAACGAGGCGAAATTTGAGCGAAAACCATGAAAAGACGACGCGATAAAAACGAAACGCTCTTCGTCATCGCGTCCATCTACCTTTCCGCGTATTATGTGTTCGAACGCGTACACGTCCTCCGCGTCGTTGGTTCACTCGAGCTTGTGCCGGGCATCTCCGCGTAGACACGTTCATACATCAGGTAAAACCTCTGTTCCTTTGGTCATCAACGATTATAATAAGAGAGCAAAGACGGAGATGCTCCGGACGGCGTACGAGGGAACGAGAAGGAATAGGGAGATGAAAGACGAGGCACACACGGAATATCTCGCGTGTGAGAAAATCGTACACCCTTATACCGAGACACGAGAGTCGGATAATTTTAATTTAAACAAATGGTCGTGAGGGCGGCATCTTTGTCCGCTTCTTGCATTATTTATGCCCGAGCGTACACACTCGCGCGGTGGAAGGAGAGCGCACGTGCGCCAGCGCTGTGTGTCATCGTTGCGTGCGCTCCTCTTTTGCCGGACGACGGGTGCGTTGTTTCGACGAGTCGTTTTTTTCTCCTCTCCCACCTCCTTTCGGATCTCGCCGCTCAAGGGACGATTTAGCACAGTTTTCGTACTTTTTTGAAACCACCCTGATATACACACGGGCGAACAGGGGATGAAATTGCAAATCGAAAAGTCTTCAAGCACTTTTCGATCCGACCTGTCCCCGCCGAGTTATCGGACGATGCAGCTCGGCCAATGGAACGCGCGGGCGAGTGTCACGTGGCGCGCCGGAGAGGGGAGCGCGCGCGCTCGATTGGCCGAAACTTTGGCGCTCTGTAACTCCGTGGGATTTGGTCGTACGGAAAAATGCCAAAGTGGGAATTATCGTCGTCGAGTTCTGGGACATCCTGTACGGCGCGAATCGCGGTTCCGCGTTGGCGCGCGGGGAATTCGTACCGCGGCGAACCCGGGATGGTGAGAAAAGCACAAAAGCGCCCATGGAAAAAGCGAGCAAGACGCGATGAGAAACCGTTTTGCAATTTACGAAGGAATTAAGGGCCATATTCGCGAGCCGAATACCGACCGTTTGACATTCCGGCTATTATTGGCATCGCCGAATGTTCCGACGACTATGGGAGCTTATGTAACATGTGTATGTGCAAAACCATCGCTTTCTCGCTCCCTCCTCCCTCCGACGCGTCATCTCTCTCCGCGGAGTCCGTGAGTCATCCGCGCGGATACGTTTAAGCCGTCTCGGTCGCGAACGATATACGTCTCTGTCTCGACTCGTCGAGACACATCGCAGCTCCCTGTTTCTCCCCGCGAGCGCACGTCCTGCTGCTAATTTTTCAATTTATTCCACCAATTACCGCGATGCGCGATACGCCGACAATTGGCAGTTATTAGTTCGAAGGGAAGACGCACACGCGCTCGTTCTCCCGCGCCGAATAGCCAAAGGAGGAGAGGCGAATTACAGCCGAGTAGGTATAGACAACGGCGGGCGCGCGGATCACGCGGAAACGCCATCCTCAGAGACGACGGATTTGAGAAAAAAAAATAAATTGTCAACTTTTGACCGATTCCATCTTTTATTTTCTTTCTCCAACGAAATTGCAAAAGGGAACGAAGATTCGTGAGAGAACACGGTCAATTGCCGAATCGAGAGGAGATGCGCGAGGACCGCGATGAGCGGAAGATGAGAAGAGGAGTCTCTGAGAGAGAGAGAGAGAGAGAGAGAGAGAGAGAGAGAGACGAAAGTGAGAGTGTGTACGAGGGAGATAAAGACGAGCGACGGGTGTTGGTGCGATGGCGGTTTGTTCGCCGAGCTACCACGCGAGGACTCGCGCGGATGCAGGACGAGCAGGCCGCGAGAGAAAAGAGAGCGAGGGAGAGCCGGATAGCAGCCTCCGGAGCCCGGAGAGTTCCTTTGATGTTTGCCGCTTCGCTTCTTCCTCGCTCTATCGACACTTCATACTTCTACGGCTGATCGCAGCCATAAAACATTATACCCGCAGAAAAGTATCGTTTCCTCTCCCTCCCTCTTCGCCCCTCTGCATTTCTATACACACACACACACACACACATGCGTATTACAGTACCTGCACACCTATTTTCACCCCCAAGGTGCATACAAGAGCGAGCAAAAGAGTTGGACAAAAGAGGCGCTGTTCACCGCGCGGGGCCTTAAGCGCATAACGCGTCGGCACTTTCCACGACCTTCCCTCTCTAATAATCTCGCGATTCGCGCGAGTCGTTACAAACGCATCACATATTCCTTTCCCCAACATCGCGAAAATCAAAGTACAATTCGTAATTTCGATTTCCCGCTCGTTTTTAACCTACGACGGTGTTAAAAATCGTCAAAAGTGACACCGGTGTGTCACCCGAGTGACGCGCGCACGGAATTAGCGAGGGAAAAAAAAAAGTGGGAAAAAAACGATGGAAGAAATGGAACGCGAGGCTTTCTCGCCTCGAAACGACACACGGCGTATTATTAATTAACCTGATAGACCATAAATAAAACTCGTCTCAACCCCCCCCCCCCTCCGCGCGCCTGTCGGAATTCACGAGAGGCGAATATAAATAAATAAACGTCATCACGCACACACTCCGGGTGAGAAGCTACGTTAGCGAATGAGGGATGAAACTCGAGGGGTAGGGGAGGGTCTTTGGACGACTCTCTGAACGATGCGTTATGTTAATTGGGGCGTTGTCTCTCGCGGTATTCGCACGCACCCGCGTACTCGTTAGCTTTTCTCGAAGGCAAAAAAAAACACACGCCTTATCGAATTTATCGAAGTTTTTTTTTTTTTTTTTTACTGAAAACAAAGATTCAATGAACGCGCAAATTGCGCTGAAAAATGTTTCACGCAGCTGCGGAATAATGCCTGTATCGAATTTGTTATTGCACAGCTCTCGTATCGTTATCAGCTGGCTGCGGTTTTATATTGAAAGAATAAAAGGAAAAGCCCGCGCTCGTATTATGTGGATCGCGCGAGCACGATCTACGTTTGAGCAGTTTAACGTACCTAGCAAAATGTTTCATTACAGATTGCACGGGTGGTCTGTGAAATTCATGATGGGCCGTTAAACGACGTTCGATAGGCCGAAGAAAACAATTTATTACGTTAAATCGAGACGCTCGTGGCTCGAAACCTCCCTCGCGCACGATCGCAAATCATATCGGATGTAACGCTACGTTTCTTTGTTTTTCGTCGACTTTATCGTGAGAAGATATGAAGATGAAACGAAGGATTTGGAGGAAAAAAAAGAAAGAAAAACGTGTAGAAAGAGAGAAGGCTCGTATTTTTCGCTCGTTCGTTTTTGCGCGTGGGTGAAATTATATTATACGACGAGAGAGACGAGAGAATTATCGTGCCATTCGGAAAGACGGATAATATCGATGGTTTGGCATTTTATTGCCGTGTTTCATCGTGATATTTCACGAGAGGAGACGCGTCTCTATACAAATAGCTCAGCGATTATAACGAGAACCGGTCGTTGGAGTTTAAAAGCGACACGCGCGCTCCTTACAGCCAGGATAATTCCAATGTTTCGACCGGGGACGTCTTGTACCGGACGAGAATACACGCGGATCGCTAAATATTTATAACGAATCATTTTACGAGATAAGAACTGTTGCTCAAGAAATGAAACGAAAAAAAAACACGCATTTTGCGGTAACGACGAATTTTCGTTCGAGTTTGACGCGAATGGCGCGATTTCACGTCGAAAACGTCTTTCGATATCAATTTATTTCTGGATTATACAAGATTTTTTTTCTATATACGTATTTCGATGTAATTCATCGATAGGGAAGATGAAAATCGATAGTCGTGAGACTTTCAGCGCTGGAATGTTTGGGGAAATTACGAATTTTGTTTTTCGCAGTTTTCTCATTGCAATTTTGAGTTTTCGGGATAAAGTCGGTGCTTTTCAGAATCGGCGGAAAATTTCCGATCGAATAAGCTATGGAAATATTGAAAGTTGGGAAAAAAAAATTTGACCCACTTTTGGCCACTTTTCCAGAATCGTCGAAAAGGCGAAATTTCAAATGTCTGTAACTACGTTTCTGATTGAGCTACGTAGGGTTTTTGGGGGTGTTTTGGAGAGCCCTCGAGTAGACTTGAAAAATGGCGCAAGTTTCATCCGGATAGCTAGATTCCTTCACCCTCAAAATCGATGTTGAAAATCGGCGAAAAAAACGCAAAGGGGTATGTATGGGAAAATTGGCGAAAATCGATGGTCCGACTTTAAAAATCTGCCAAAAATCGAAAAATCAAGATATCCCGATGAACCAAACGGCATTTTGAAGCGTAATCAATAACAAAGAGAACAAGCACAAGCCAGAGTGTCTAGCTCAACGTGGAAAAAAATGGCAAACATTTTAGTAAACAAACTCATTTTCGCAAAAAATGTCGAAAAATTTTGAATTTTAAAAATGAATTTTTTCAGTCCATATCGACGTATTTTTCCCCTCTGATTACGAAAAGCACCGATATTTTATCAATAACTCCAAAATTCGCCGCGAAAATCTCAAAAAACTGATCGAACCGTAAATTCTCAAGACGATCCCAAACGTTTGTTCACTTATATACATGTAATATTTCAAGCAAGCCACAAAACACACAGTTTAATTTCATCGAGGAAAAGTCACGAGGGGGCGCGACACGAGAACTCACCGGAAGTGACAGTTTTATTAGAGAGCACATAATAGGAATGATCATGTCGGATTAACGTTAATTTCAATAGCACGAGTACGGCAATGATAACAAAGAAATTAAGGGGAGTCGAGTCGGTCGCGAGTTCATGTGAGATCATCGATGCTGCTCTGGTGTCTATATAATAATTCTCCTCCAAGCTCGACAAATGAGCCGATGCTGAGGAAAGCAAATATGCAAAATCAAAAACCTCGATCGTTGAATTATTAATTTTCAAAAAATATTTAGCAATTCCGTATTCTTCAAAATTGCAAATAAATCAACAATCGCTTCGCCAATGATGTCATCCGCGAAATTTGGCCTTTAAACCCTCGTACATATACATACACACATAAAAAAGCGATCGTACGCGATTATACTCGTTAACGCACATCCGAGAGCGTTAACGTAACTAATAGATTACGAACTCTGTATGAATTAGTACCCACAGTGTGTCTGATGATGTGTTGGAACACATCTTGCCGTTTCCTTCTTTATTTCGCTGCGTATGAAGCTGTTACAGCATCCCAGATGGTCCAGCTGTGTATATACACACGCTAATGTAATATATATACACACGCAGCAAACTTCCCTCGAGGCGATGATCTGCTCTTCGTCGCCGTCAAGAAAACTCCGCGATAGGCCAGCGGTCTTTACATAAATGGTCACGAATATACGTACATATTTTACTCGGAGATAAACTCTCACGCGCGGAGATGCTCCCGACACACATGTACGGTACACACACACACACATTTTCACGGTAACGCGTGCATAAATTTCGCACGAGTCTCTCTCGTCTTCACACTTGTTGGAGGAACGATTAACATTTTTTTCTCTCAATGCGGCTCTTTGGCATAAATCATTAAGGTCTCGTCGTACAGCGACACTCTACAGTATGTATTTCATTTCATCCTCCTGTAATTATACGAGTTTTTTTTTTTTTAATTCTATAAAATTCGATGAAAAAAGGGGATGGTACCCTTCCGGAACGAATTTCGCGTAATTATATCGAGTTTTTCGTTGATCGAACGATTCGTTATCGGCGATTATTCAAATTCTCCAAAGGGACCAAACGAATATCGCGATTCTCGGACTCTTTCATTTCTGCCTCGGGTATAACACTGTGGGTGCTCGCTCGGCGTTGAATAAAACACCATGGTATATCATACACGCCGTATCAATTAGCCAATGAGTGCCGCGACAATATCCTGTCTGAAGCTTCAGCACTCGCGCCCTATGCTGCCTTTCATCTCTCTCTCTCTCTCTCTCTCTCTCAATCTCTATGCGAATTCACTCGTCTCGTATCGAGTTAACGCTCGTGTGCAGCATCGAAGCAACGCGTACAGCAAATGATGTCATAAAATGACGTTAAAACGTCACTTTTGATCACAGAGCTGCAATAAAACGATCGTAAATAACGACGTTTCGCAAGAGCGACAGGAGATGAAATAATGAAGTACACTTCAGCGGGAAAAATTAAAAAAAAAAAAAACAGTCGCAAAATTGTAGGAAAAAATTGTCGAATTTTGCCTCGACAGTCACCTTAAATGTCGACAAAACGATTTTTGTATTCAATTTGTACGAGCGTTCGCTCGTTCTCGTTGTTTTTCACTCACGGGTGTCGTCGTAATTACGCCATACACTCACGCGTGTCCTACACTTCGTGACGAGAATCTTGAAGCATCTTTTCTTCTCATCCTGCGCGAGGAGTCGGTGCACGACGGTGTCGGCCGCTTCGCGGGTGCATTTTTTTTTCTTTTAATTTATTTATTTATTTATCATTTTTTTTTTCAACGTGCGTGGAGGCGCACGTGACGGAGATTGAAGCGGAGCCGAACGGAAAAGAACGATGCTCCGGAGATGCGCACGTGGTGTGTCGCAACGCGATCACGTTTCAATTATTATCGTTTCCTCTTTGCCTCGACCTCCTTCGACGAACGCGACACCGCGCGTTTAAATTCCATTTGACGTAATACGGTTTGGCGAGAACGCTGCGAAATTTGCAAAAAAAAAGCGCCCAGCTTTGATCGATTTTTGGCACGGAAAAATTGAGGGAAAACTCGGTGGAAAAGAGTGAGATGAGATGACTCAAAAGAGTGACTTCAGAAGAAAAATTCGATAAATTTAATGAGAATAAAAAAATTTCGCTCGAAAGATGCCCCAGTTTGGAGGATGAAATGCTCTCCGTGGATGTTGGACGTTCTTTCGTTGAATGAGTTTGCACAGTTTTCCAATTCACCGTGAGGCAAAACGCACGATGGAATGAGAGAGAGAGAGAGAGAGAGAGAGAGAGAGAGAGAGAGAGAGAGAAAAGGGCCTGAAATTGTACGACGAGAGGCCGCAATGCGAAGCAAAGATTGTATACGAAAACACCTAATATTCCGAAAGTTTTCGCATCATCCTTAGCGACGCGCGAGAGGCAATCTTCCGGGACTTTGAGCTCGCGCACTCCGACTCTGATACTTATCAAGTTCCACGAGTGATTTCTTCCGGCTTGGCACAGGAGGGAGGGATGAGGGAAAGAGAGAGAAATTTACGTCATTTTTTTCATGCAGCATCCGAATACAAATGCTCGAAAAATGTTGACGTTTGTATTCCCTCGTTAACGACGACAATATCGCAGCAAGAATTTTACCTTTGAAATCGAATTTAATATCCACAAATTCCGAGATGAATGAGAAATCGTTAATCAGCCAAAAATTGTGTGATTTTGTATACAGTCGACGTCAACGTCCATCTATTTCGGTGTAATCGACCCTTAATCGTGAATACGAAGAAAAAAAGGGACGCAGCATCCGTGAAATAACATCAATTTCCTCCCACCGCGATTGGAAAACTTTTTATCCACTCGGTGAGCCGGATTCGCCTGTAATTTGCCGAGGATCCATCGAAATTTACGAACGCGACGTCTAACGAGACACGAATAGAGATATCGTGAATATGATTGAGCAGCCAATTCGTGAAAATGATGGCATCTTCTCCGTTCGAGTAATAACATCGTAAGATGCTCTAATCCCTCATACACACTATACATATACATATATAAACACGCAGGGGATATTCCAGCGCGAAGAATAATTTCGAGCACCGATCATCCCTCCTCCCTTATTTTATCATCGCGAAAGGGGGATCGCGACGTTTTTATGGTTTTTATTAGAAGCGAATCAAGATGATAATGCGCGTAGGAGTCTCTAATCAAAGATACTGATGAAGCGAACGAGAGAAAAAAAAAAAAAAAAGGAGAGCAATTTAAGACGAGACGAAGAAAGAAAAGGCCGAGATGAAAGATTACGTGTACTATATTCGGTATATGAAATTATCGCATTATGATAGGCCCTGTGGATCTCCCCAACCCCTCGTTCGTCGTTATTCGCCCTTTTTTTTCGCCATTACGTATGTTTCTCCTCGTCCTTTTTCAATGAAATTTCGATAAAAAAAATACAACACTCAAAATTTCGACGTCATAATTTCAATGACAGTCCGCGGACGACGCTCCTAGGGGCATGATTGCCGATCGTCGTTAAGTCCGAAGAGGCTCGAACGTTGCACGTACGACGACGCAAATGGGATCTCACGGCCCCCTTAAGGATCGAGCGCTGTCTCTTTGCTGTTTTCCTCTCGCTCTTTCTCAATTCCGGCTCGTGCATTTTACTTTTACGGTAAAAAAAATCGAAGCACCGGGAAAACAGATCGAGAGGCAAGGAGCGATTTATATATATATTTAGACGCACCATTTCGTTATCTTTACGAGCTTGTAAACCAGTTTGCGGCTAAAAGGATAGAAAGGGAGGATCACGAGGGTCCGAAACGAGATTCCCAGTTGTCCGGAGAGGCAGAGATCGCAAAAGAGGTTTCCGCTTGCCGCGGGAGGAGCCTGTCTCATCGAGATCTTTTTTCAGTGTGTGTTTTCCGAAACCACGCTCACTTCCGGAGCGAAACTACGAGACCCGAAATTTCAAATGATCGAGAACTTGAAGAAAAACCCATTTTATCGAGAATTCGACGAATCAAACGTTCATTCGTCGCAGGGAATCGCTTCGTACGCTCGAGCCACTTTGCACATCCCGTCTGGACCCAAAGTCGGAATTTCCCGCAATCTCGGACGCTCCCTTACACCCAAGGGCGGTTTGTACGTATATGCGATACCGGACCCACGACCGGACGTCCCTTCCCCACAATCCAACCTAAATCTTGCCAGCGGGTTCGAGAGACAACGCCTGCATGTGCAGCGCAAAAGCACACCGGGAACTGACCTAATTGTGACTTATGGCGGCTATAACGGAACGACCCGTTAGCGCACCTCGACGTGCGGGAAATGGTCTCGAAAGGACGAGACACGATTATAAACCCATTGTCGAAAGTATGCCGCGTGCTCTGCCGCACGATCGGAGCACATCCTTCCGGCCAATGGACCACCCAATGGACCCAATGGACCAATGGAAAATGAATCCTCCGAGAGCTCGTTGAATAAACAGAGCACTTTATAAAAAACAGTATATATTATGAAACAGAGATGTGTGGCGGAAAAATAGAGGCATTGGACAATCGACAGTTGCGATTCGGCCGACACGCAACAATCTAGTCGAGCTGCGAGTGCAAACCGCGATGTCTCGGCGGTTTCGACGTGAGACTTTGTACAGTTGTAGGCACACCGGTTACTACCTGTTACCTCCCGTGTTTCTGTTTGTCCGCTCGTCGAACAGCACGACAGGTGTATCACCTTCCTGCTCGCGCAGTCCAGCTGCCGTCTTCGCCGCGAGACTCTCGTCTTTACTCGCTCCTATTATTTCTGCATCCTCGCATCCTACAGCAGCAACAATGGCGATATTATATCCACCGTGAATGCGCGAAAACTCGAGCTGCGAATACGACGCACAAAGTCGTATTGAAAAATGCACAATACTCGTCATCGATTACCCTCGTGATGATTGTTGCGTCGCAGCGTTGAACTTGACCGAGCCAGACGGTTCGCAACGTCAAAAAGAAGCGCGAAATCCACCTGCGACGCGAACCCACCCTGCACCGCGTTCTTTCTCCCGCCGGAATTGTTTCGAAACTCGTGCTGCTTCCGTCGAACGTGAACGTTGCTCGAAATTTCGTCATTTCTGATGCTGTCATTCCTATTCCCGTTCGTTCACCCCCTTAAACGGCGGGCTGCGGAATTAAATCCGATGGATCACGGATGATCCGACTGACCCTCCGGTTTTCTTATTTGCATATAGAGAGCGTTATACCAGCTGAGGGAAATGGAAGCCAGTACGTGACGGGGCGAACGACGAACGACGGACGTTTCCTATCAGCGAATTCATTAATAACCCGCTGCTGGTGCGCCGCCCGAGCCGAGCGAACCATCGGCAAAGTTAAATGGCCCAAAACCGAGATCCTGATGTTTCTCGAACGAAAACGCGTCTTTGCTGGCTTGACCGTGACGTCTCGGGGCCTCCGACGTACGTCTTCGTTAACGACGACGTTGTACCGGAGGATAAACGTAACGACGATGGTAATCCATCAAAATAGAGCCGAGAACGATCGAAGAATGTCGAAATCGCGATATTTTCTGAAAATCGATCGTCAATTCTCTTCATCCCCCCTTCTAATCACTCCAACCCTGGGGAATTCAAAGATCCATGCTCCTCGCGCGTGAATCTCTCCTTCATCCCCCCGCGAAACGTTACGTCAGGATCCGTCCTCGAGTTTGCACTACGGATGAATTTCCACCCTATTTGGCAAATGAGATAAATCTGAATAACACGTATCAGGGCTCTCTGATGGGCAAAGCCCGTATGGCGAACGCAGCGTCCTTTGATAAGGGTAGGAAAAGGGTTTCGTTGAATGATTAGAGATATTAATATCGCTCTTAGTCTCGTCTCATCCCGTATTCGCTCGTGAATACACGTGGCCGCGTCTTGCGTACACACAGAGGGTGCAAATGCGCAAAGTTCCCCGAGAGGACATGCCGCACGGCGGAGAGTGATGTACGGCAGGTCGTTTACGGGAGCAGCGGTCCATTTTCCAAGATGGAGATGCTGATTTTTGACGTGATCTTTTTTTTTCACGATGAGTCTCTCGGTTTTGTCAATGAGCAAACTCGCGAGGAATGAAACGGTTTTGTATTACGCGTCGTGTGCGTCTCTTCTGCAACGGTACGGAGGATCTTGGAGCAACCGGAGAATGGACCAGATATCACGGTGTCGCCTGGGAAGCCAAACGATCAAGACCAAGAGAGAGAGAGAGAGAGAGAGAGACGGAGAGTTGATACAAGAGACACTACGGAGGGACACGGTAATATATAGTAATAATGAAGAAAATACACGAGAGCAGTAGTAACATAAGCAAAGAGTAATTCTAATCTGGTACGAGCGAACGACAAATCGGGCGCCATAAATCCGTTACCCAAGAAACAGAACCGGGTGCCCAAGACGTCGTTCTTCCAAGACGTTCCGCGTATGTTTTGCATCGGTGTATATATGCCTGGGAATAAACCCGGCGCGTTTCGCTCGTGTGTTTGTAATCGAAGATAAACCGACCACGCTGGAAGCAGGACTAAACTATCGTTCTGATATCAAAGTCAAAGGGTGGGTGAAACCAACAGAGAGAGGGGTTGAAAGGGTAAAGAGGGTGGAAGGATCGGTTGAGCAAACCGCAGGGGGACGACGTGCCCACCTTAACTTATCAGATAAATCAGAGATTCGCCGGTTGCTGAGTTTTCCCTGTTGTGTGTGCATACAACCGACGGGAAAACACCGAAACAAGCATCGTTCTGCTGCAACGGAGCGAGATAAAATACACGAATTATTACGAATTTTTTTGATTTTTTTTCTTGAGTAATCCGCGGACGAACGATCGGATTCGATGCTACGAGTCTCGTGCGGGAAATACACGAGGATGGGAAAAATCGTACGTGACGAGGAAGAATACCCCGGGGAGGATGTCGGCGCGCTTTGACGATCACGAATCGTGTAATGGCGAACGAAAACGTGGACGACCGATCAATGGAGAAGCTGTCCTTTGGAAATCCTCAAACTATTACCCTTGTAATACCCCGGATTCGTGACGTCCATACGTCATCCCAGATTGAAACGTTTCCTTGTTATTATCATCGTTTTCGGCATAGATTAATTTCTCGGTGTAACGAAATGTCTTTGCCTGTCACCTCTGATGGCCTCCTCTCAATCGTCTTTCTCAGAGCCATTCGAATCGCACTCGCTCTCGCGAACGTTGCTCTCGACGAGGGCAACGAACGCTGGACCGCTTTTGTCCCAGCTGAATCTCCAGAGTCTTTCCAATTATCACCGATCGATTCGCTATTTTTCATCGACCTTGGCTTCTTTTTTTACTCCAATTTGCCACGACGAACGTCCAGGAGATGATCCAGCAGCGCATTTCGAACGTGAGATATTTTGATCGATGTCGTCGATTGCAGCTGGAATATCTCTCTTTTTTTTCATCGTCCCAAAGACGATAGATGAAAAACGTTTATTTATTTATGCAGATGTCGCGCGGAGAGCCGGCGCGAACACCGGGAGCCAGGAATGTTGATCCACGAGGTCGAAACCGTCCGCGGCACTTTGTTAAACGTATTACAGCGACGTTTGCCTTCAAACCCCGCGGAGAGAGGACGCGATCTCTCGCAGCATCCCAGCATCCGAGATATTCTAATCCTAATAAATAAATATTATTAATATTCGGCTACTCGAACGAACTCGAACGGCTCAGAGTATTATACAGAAGAGACGCGACCGACGTTTCTCATCGCTTTCCTCCCACGCGTTCCTCTCGAGCACAGCATCTCGGCCGTAGAGACCCGATCGGTCCAAATCCAATGATTCGGAGCGCGATGAAAAATGGAAAAATCCCTCGCGCGCGCGCGCGCGGTGCTCCGAGCAAAGACGAAAGGGCGAAGAGAGAACAGAGATGATTTTACGAGACGATGCAGGAAAGGGAGAAATAATGATCGGTCATTACTCTTCCCGCCTGTGACACTCTCGCGTTCGTTTCTTTTATCCCTCTCGCTCTCTTTCTCCTTTTCAGACCCTCGAGGAACCTCCTCGGACGAAAAGTTTCCATTCTTTCGATCCATATACACTTTGTTACGCTCCGCTCTCGTGAATAGAAACTTTTCTCCAATTTATATTTACACGTGTACGTGTATCCGCAGCGTACAAAGTGTAAGATGGTTGCGTGAATTTTTCATCGCGTCACGGGCTTCCCTAGATTTATAACGCATATTTATTTACAAGTTTGGGGGGGGAAAAAAACGAACGAGTCGAACGGAGATTGAGATTTTGGAAATTAACCAAACGACGAGGAATTTATGCGCGAAATTACAGCCGCCTTGATTTTCACACCCGCCCGCGTTTTTTCCTCTCCTTTTTGTCGCACCTGTGAGCTCGCGAGCTGTGGATATCTCGAAAACTTTGGCGTCTCTTGTTTCTCCGATGGGAGCTTTATTAACGTATCGTAAAACGGCGCTCGGGCGTGTACGAGGCGAACGTGTACGAGATGAGCACGCAAGTAACAGCGCGACGCAGCGATGATCGGTATACGACTCGTGGAATATACTCTATTCTAGATTTTCTCAACCGTACAGCGCGCTCCCTCGCGCAGCATCCCATCCGTGCGCATCTCGCGAATCCTTTTTATTTTCCATCTCCGCATCGCACTTTGGTCCACACCGAGCGTCTCGACGATCTCGAGAGAGTAATTCTTCTCGAGCACAGCGAGAAAATGGAGAGAAAAAGCGAGAGATCGGATTCTCTCGGACAGATCGCCGTCGTAAACGTCGCGCAGCCTCCGATCTCGTAAATTGCCGTTGGCGAGATCAAGAGAGAGAGAGAGAGATTGGGAGTCGCGAATATTCACTCGCGTCCGAGTTTATAATTACCGAGAAATCCAGCACGAGGACCGAAAGTATCGGTCGGGATGAACCGAGACTATCGTGTGTTACATCTCGTTTAAACCGATCTCGTTATAACGCGTCCTTTTATCCTTTTTTTTCATCCTCTCACGTCACATCCGGTTAGATTCATCGTCATTGGTAGAAAAAGGGTTAAGCACTCTCGCCCCCGCGTCGAGCACGAGAGAAACTCGCCCTGGTGCGAGCGGTTTCTTGTTAAGAATATCGCGCAGCCTCTTCCGCGTGTCTGTGATCGCGAATTAACGCGCGTAATAAGTTGGCTGCCAGCACGTTTACGATTTTACGACGATCGCCGAATAACTCGAGACCACCAGTCCCGAACCCCTTAAATATACGACTATGATCGAAAATCGGATTTTAGCTCAAAATCGAACGTCTTGGGTGAGCCGAGAACCTCGCTCTTCTTGCTGCAGAATGAATCGACTTTCGAGTTCAATTCAGTTTCGTACTTTGAATTCGTACGTAGGGTATGTTTCTGTATAATGCTTATGCATCATGTATGTACATTTATGTGTAGCGTGTATTACAATAACGCCGTGAGGATCAAAGGGTGTGGCGTGCGGGTATTCGGTGCGTGAAGAAACGAGGATGTAGCTGTGGAAAGAGAGTAGCACCACCGGCAATGATATATCGGCTATTACCTCCGTGCCTCGGCACCTGTTAATGCGTTTCTCTCGTCCTCGTCCTTAAACAACCGACACCTGACGCCGACACAGAGCGCAACGGCGGTCTTGGACTCGTAATCTCTCCTACCTCGCTCCCTCCACGCTGCTGTACCCTCGTGAATCGATCGACCGCACGAAAGATCGGAAAAGGCCATCGGATTCCGCACATCCTGCTAGCAAGCATCCCTCGAGCCCTTTTTTCACAGCGTTTTTGTCAAATTTAAAAGTTTTAGGGGAATGAAATTTTGATACGACGTTTTTGCCTCTCGTTCTATACTTTAAGATGAGAAACCGAGACGAGCACAGCTCGCAGCCTCCGAAATTGGTCCTGGCTCGTATGGCAAACCTCTCCGAGAGCTTCCTCTCGCGGATTCCCTCTCTTTTCCCGAGCCGTCGATGCGATCGATGACCCGGGAGCTCCCATTTGCTTCAAGGACGCTTGTTCCGACGAAGGCCTCGTCGTACGTCGAGTTTGATCTTCGATAAATGAGTCTCGGAGAGATTATTCATCCCGAGAGTGTCGAATATCGGTGTTAAATCATTTTCGCGTGAATTTCGATTTCCGCGTTTCAAACGAGCGTCCTCGGACACAGCACACACAGGCAGGCGTTAATACCTTTTTCCTTCTTTGTGGGACTCGTCGGCGTGGCACGATGGCTCATCGCCGAGGCGAATATATACAATTGCGGATAAAACAGAAGAGGCAAGAGCGCCTTAATACCTTCTTAAATATTCCTTCCGTTCCATCTCCAGCGACGACGGCGATCCTCTTCCTCGCCGGCTTCTCATCGTCGCTGCCGTTCGAATTTAAGATGAGATCGCGGAGGCTGCGCCGTATACGCGTATACAAAGGTACGCTCAAAGGTAGAAACAAATAATACGATTACTTTCCGTTTCCGTTTATTAAAGAAACAAGATATCGTTGCAACGTCCTCTCCGGTCTCTTTCGCGAGAGAGAGAGAGAGATGCGTTTGCTGTACATCCAGAGTGCACTGCCGTTGCACGTCTCTCGATGCCTGGGAGTTCTCCCGGGCGACGATCGAAAAAAGGCGAGCAGCCTCCAGCGAGACACTTTGCTCCGGCATTCGATACGAGGAAACTCGATACGCGAAAAAATGAGAGACGAGTTGCCACTGCTTGTTATCCTCCCCCTCGATGAAGCTGTACGCGCAATAATCGCGCGTAAGACGGCTAAAAGTCGAGTGACGTAAGCCGTCCCGTCCGGCGCAGTGGGAAAGGTACAATTCCATCGATTTCATCCTCGCGAAGCCTTCGAGATTCGAAGCTCGCGTCGTGCGATTCTCCACGCACTCGGGAGTCAATTATATTTCCAGCGTGAAAATAACAACGCCCGTTGGTCCAGTTGAAACTGGATAAAAGGCTATTATACCGAGGAGGAGGAGGAGGAGGAGGAGGAGGAGACGGCCTCGCGCGCGAGAAGGGGATATCTATAACGCGAGCGACGTTCAATTGTCAGAGGCAGAGTCCGCGCGTGGGTGGATGCGAGTTCCGGTGCGTAGAGCGAGATCTCTTCTCGCGCCTCCGTGACTCAGCTAATTTATTCAAAGCCCGGTGCAGAAGCTGTACAGTCGCTCGGAGAAACCGGGAGACAACCGAGTGCGTTCCGGTTGGGATGAAAAAAAAAAAGAAAAAAAAACGAGATCAAATAAAAGACGATGGTCCAGCAGCGGTAGCCACGACGAGGCCCTGCTCTTGTCGTCGTGTACCTTCGTAAAAAACTTGGTACGCGTATGTATACGTCTGTGTTGGGGTGCCTATATGCGTGTAGTACATGTATAATCCGTAATATGTGTTTACAAGAGCACGCGTCTGCTCCGCTCGGTGCTGGACCCTGCGCCACCCACCTACAAAAGAAGAGTGAAGACAGCGCCGCAGACTCCGAACCCACAGTAAATGTATCTCATCTCCCAAGGCTCGTGGTAGTGGTAATTTCTCTGGATGTGATCTCGTTCGCTCCTTCCGTACGCAGCCAGCATCGGTATTCGTACGTTTGTGCTTGTATACACGTGGTCCATCATGTGGGAAGGGTTTTATGTGGATAGAACCAACACCCATGCATGTAGGAGCACGGTACACCCGTGGATATATTGAGACACGCGCCAACGCATTCTAATTACCATGTGCATAATGGTGGCCAGTCGCCAAGCTTCAGAAATACATCAGAGCGAGGAAGATGCTATAGATAGTCCAGCTTCCCGCTTACTCCATATAAATTCCACGGGAAAAAGACCGCGAACGCGTGTATTTATATAGTCACCTTTCTCCCTCCGATTTTCCTCACTTCTTCTCGGATTCACCTTTTTGTCTCGCTTTTTACGCGCCCAGCATCCCGCGCTCGTCTCATCCGGAGTGAAACATCAGACGGAGACGCGCGTCTCTCTCTCTCTCTCTCTCTCTCTCTCGTCAAAAGTGCCTTCGCCATTTTCTTTTTCTTCCTCGAATGGACCTCTGGGAGATGCGCGTTTTCTTCATTCTGTAAACAATTTCGTACGCCGACTCGTCCGACGAAGATGAACGATTTCCCGAGTGAGAAAATAGCGCAGGATGCTCGGATTCGCCGCCGGGAAACGCGACCTACATTTCTTTGTGTTGCGCGAAAATCGTTGGGTCGTTCGATGCTGAAAAACACTGGGAGAATGAAACAAAAGTTTGTTCCGAATAAAAAAGGAAAAAGGGATGTATGGGAATCCCGAAAAGTGTCAATCACGTTTATCGAGATCGAGAAGGTCGAGTCGCGGGTCTTTTTTATCTGCCGCGCCAGGTGAACGGCTCGCCTGGACCCCTTTTTTCTCTCGTTATTATTATTCCTTCCATCCTCCTCTCAATCATTCCTTTCATTCGACGAAATGTTGTAAGAGCAGACGGGATGAGAACGCGAGCGTATAATGTCATCGGCGCGGGAACCTCCGAGTGGCAGGCAGGCAGGCAGCAGCAGCAGCAGCAGGTCTGTAAATATACAAATACGCGAGTGTGTAAATATATATCGAGATATTTTTACGTACAAAGCCCTTTGTGTGTATCAACACGTGCAATGCGGACAAACGAGGTATCCACGCGGTGGTAAAACGCGCGAGTACCATCAGCGAGTTGAAAGAAGCGCGGGAGAGAGCGCGGTTTGGTCCAGCGATCGGGTGAGATATCCCCGCGGTTGATAGATGCGCAAATAATTATAGGAGAAGACGCGTTTGTTCGCGAGCAACGAGATGAGAATCGAGATGCGCGAGAGAAAAAGAAAAAAAAAGGAGAAATCACCGTGTCAAATTTTCGGTGAGACGGTAATGACTCCCGGCCATGCGACGGACGATTCGGAAACGAACAAAGGCAAAAGAGGGATGATAAACAAAGAGGCGAGAGAATGAATCGCAAAGAGGAGACCGTGCGAATGTAACGCAGGTTGGAAAGCGGAAAACGATCGGAGAATCGGAAGGGAAATCATCAGGCTCGGAGCCATGGACCGGAATCTGTGCGTACGTGTGTAATGTGAGATGTGTGTCTGCGTATGTGTGTCTGTGTGTGTGAAAAGAAAGCAAAACCAGCAGGTTCCCATCTTTGGGTATATTCCGACGTCCCGAGGATTCTGGAATGCTACCGATAACACCACAGGGGGCTCCATGGCGAAAACGTCGAATACGTCGAAGCGAACGCTGATGAGCTATATATACGCCTGCCAGGACATTGTCGAGGATCCTGACGCGCCATGAATCTCCCGGTCCTCGATGCCATAAGTTGCCTCTCGTGTCTCACGTTATAGATTATATACCATCTTTGTCTTCCCACCTTTATGTATGCATATATATTCATGTTTCTCTATACATATGTATACATCCGTTTCATTCTCCCACCCTTCCGATTTCTCGGTCGGACAAGACGCGACGACTAATGCATCGGCCTGGCCCTGGGGCCACGGGTAATGCCTAATTAATCCAATTAATCTAACTCGGCACACAAATGACCTCCTCCGTGGCAGCGGCGACTGCCGAGCCATCTCCCTCGCTCTCGATATCGCATCCTCGCGGAGATTCCCTCTCGCGCGTTCTCAGAGCCGAGCGTCGCGCCTTTCGTGAAATCCCATTGGTTTCGTTGATGCTGTCCAACACAATCGTCCTACAGGTAGGTATGTTATGTGCCATACGTGTTTATACACACGTGTACAAGAGTATAAAGTGGTGGATTCTCCATGGCGATCGAAGGAAGAAGGCAAGAGCGATCGCGCGTTGAACAAAACGACGGCAAAAGTTTCAGAGACTCGAGAGGCTCAAGGGAGGGTCGAGGGGGAAGAAACACGAGGAGAAGGATCGATGATTAAACGACCGATCTGACATTCCGAGAAATTAACGATTACCTTTGATTTATGTAATTTCATACTTTAAATTATTGGCCGTCATTAGCGCGAGGCTCGGCATTAGTTATCAGGGATTTCGGTGACGTCGACTTACACGGGTACGCCTGTAGCGTAAAATCGTGAGATGAGAATTTCTCTCTAGGCTCGTTTCTGTTTTTTTTTTTTTTTTTTCCCTCGAAGCTTTTCTATACTCTCGATCGGTAATATTTTGATAAACCGAGCGCACGATCGTTCCGGTTTCCGAATTATCGCTAAAGAGCAAAAAGTATCGCGGAGAGACAGTCGCATATACAATCGAGGGCGTTAATGTCCCAGCTACGAGAATACTCTAGCGCGTATTTCACGAGTTCCCGCCAAGCACTCGACGTTCACACACGTATGCGCGCAATAAATATCAGGATTGACTAGAATCGTAATTTTCATCTTTCTCACTGCATCGTTATTCCACACCCGATTCTCATCTTCCTTTTGTCCGATTCTCATCCGCTGCGTCTCTCGTCTTCTCAACCCAGTGCATCGGTCTCAGCCGGCGTGCACACACACGGGGTGTCCGGAAACTCGATGTCGACGACTCGAAACTGGATTCGGGATGAAATTCCAAGACGAAATGTGTTTTAGCAGTTTTTCGTAGGACGAAAAGCGAACGAGTTATTCATCGTCAAAGTCGGAGCCAATCGGGCGCGAGCGCGAGCGCGAGCCCGCGCCTCCCATTGGTCCGACTATATCGATCGATAACTCGGCGGGGGTTAGTCGGATCGAAAAATGCTCAGAGACTTTTCGACTTGGAATTTCATCCCCCGTCCGAGGCTACATTGTCAGCATCCGATTTTGCAACACCCTGTATATGTGTATGTGCACACTGGAATATATTATCGTTTTGTTCCTCTCGCGAAGAGATCGGTATATGTACGAATGCGGCCTGAGACCGGGTTGGTTGTCATTGGCTCATTTGTTAGATGCCATCCAAAGCATGCGGGGCCTTGATTTAGTGCCTCCACCTCGGAGCGCTCACTTCACCGCGTATATACGCCGCATATAGTCTCTTTTTCCTCTATAGGTATATCACGGACGCTCCGTGTGCACACGTATGTATATGCACGAGCCAAAGACACTGCTGTATTATTCCGATCTTTGATGTCACGACCGCCGCTTCATCGAAGAGACAAAGAGAGACGAAGAGACCTGACAAAGCTCCAAAGTCCGCGAGTTCGTGACCCCGCGATTCGCCCGCTTGACACGTACATATATACCCTCTCGCGCGTCCTCCATCCTGATGTTCTTCTCGCTGGACCATACTCGTTTGTTATGTCCTCTCTGCTCTTTTATGAAGCTGAGATGAGGTGTCTCATACAGGGTATACGATCCCCTTTTCGTCGGTTAACGTCTTGTTCGAATCATCCGCGCGACCAACTCGATTCGTCAGAGCAGAGAGAGAGAGAGATGGAGAGAGAGAGAGAGAGAGACATTTTTGCTTCTTTCTCGTGGGATAAATTTTGTTTCTCCCTCTCCGCTCCTGGTCGGCAATCTCCAGCATCGAGCGGAGATGATCACGCCGAGGCAGAGATAAGAAGCAAATTATTCCGCTAGAGGGACAACGCAGGTGTACAGGTGCGGTCTCGGAAGGACCCACGACCGGAATCTTATATTCCCGCGGCTGTTCAGGAAGTCGCACGTTTTGCGCCTATCGCGGCGGTCGAACAATCACGGTAGGCGGTGCAGCTTCATCCCCGCTGCGCATTATCGCAGTCCGATATCCTTCGAGAGACGAAGATAATGAAAGGAGAGAGAAACACGCGGAGGACGCGCATGGGCCCTCGCTTACACGGTAGCCGAAAGAGAGGATGAACCCTCGCGGATATACACACTCGGAGAGATCGCAGAGAGGGTCGAGAAAATCTAATTGTCCTTCTTCGGCAGATGCATAAATGTATATACACATAGCCGGGCGGCAAATTGCAAAAATAAACACGCGTCTGTGCGGTATCTATAAGCCCGAACCGAGATG